>OV743716.1:72681778-73264243 GCA_928272305.1 Volucella inflata
TTTGTGGTACAGTTAGTTGTTGGATTTTATTTAAGTGAGGATCACCGCAGCAGCTTATACCATATTGTAATTGTTAACGTCGGAACTCTTTCGCTCCGGTGGTATGATCAGCGGGCATGTATCTTGTAGTGGATACAAAGGGTTTTCCAATAAGGCCTTGACAACTTTTTTTTTTTTAAATAAAACGCAAACCATTTTAGATATTTCAAAAACTTTATTATCGACTTGAAGTACAATAAAAACATTTCTGAATAGAACTCGACTTCGTTCATATGGCCACATCGGGCATGTTTGCAGCGGTCGATTCGTTGCACCCAATTTTCAACGACTCGGCCACACATTTCGGCCGAAACGGCCGCTATTTCGCGTTCAATGCTGGCTCTGAGCTCTTCCAACGTCGTCGGCTTGTTCACATAAACCAATGACTTAACGTAGCCCCACAGAAAGTAGTCAAGCGGCGTTAAATCGCGCCAACGAAGTGGTCAATCGACTGGCCCATTCCTTGAGATAACACTGGTGAGCGTCACACTCTTCAATAAATTGAGTGTAACGTGTGCTGTGTGGCTTGTGGCACCATATTGTTGAAACCACATGTCGCCCAAGTCCATATCTTCCAATTCGGGCTAAAAATAATCGGTGATCATGGCGCGATAAGGCTGCCCTTTTACAGTGACGTAGCGATCGTTATCGTCGACGGAAAAAAATGGCCCAATAACACCGCCGGCATGCAAACCGCACCAAACAGTTATTTTTTGTGGATGAAGTGGTGATTCATGAAGCACATGTGGATTTTCACCCGACCAATAACGCATATTTTACTTATTGACGAACCCATTGAGCCAAAAATTTACGACCGAAAATTGGAATTAACGCTCTTAAAGTTGCAGTCACCGACTCCGAATTTCGGTAGAAAATTTTTATAATTTGCAGACATTGCTCGTTCGTGTACTTTACCATGATGAAAATGTTGAGTTTACTGAATAAATTGACAGTGACAGTTTGATGATTAGTGAAAGAGTGCGTTCACAAATTAAATTCAAAGTTGTCAAGTCCCTATTGGAAAACCCGATATAAGGTGCTTGTACCAATATATCAATGTATTTGGGAATGATATTTAGCTATCTTACCTCGGGTGGGAGAATAACTAAATCGACTTCTTCTTTCTAGTGTTGAAAAATCAGTGCTTTAATGCTTCAAACTTAATTCTATTTATACAAATTTATTGCTTACTTAGCATAACTTAAAATTGCTAATTTGACAATAAAGCAATTCTCATACATTTTTTCATTATCTGACAATATTTTAATATCGTACAGTTTTGTTTATTTAGCTAAAATTAAGTTCAACAACAAAAAGTATGAAATCATTCACGATCATACGAGTGTGGCTCGAATTTCGTCCACACAACCTTGCAGTGAATGCACCTTGTATTTGTTTTCCTCTGTGGGTTCAAGGTGAATTGTTTGGGCGGCATTGTTCGTGGCGTACCAATACTTTATGTTCTAAACAGCCTCCCCCCGTTGAATGATAACATTCAAAACTTTTCCATAGACGGTAAGCTTAAGCTTTTGTGTCTTCTTGGTGCTGGTTCTGCTGGGTTGGAGTCATCAAGGTTCGTTTGCTTGTTTGATGTGTTTCGTCTATATGTCCAAAGACAAATGGCGAATATTTCCAGGGCCAATCCTAGATATGCAGCAAAATATTGATGAATGTTGTGATTGTTGATTTTGTTTGGGAGCTCAGCTTGAACTAGATCCTTGGATTATTTTCTTAGCTCTTTGAGTTCTTCTGATGGAGCCCGGATACTTGAAATCTGCTTGGTTGGTATATCCGTCAGATTGCCTAGTTTGGTGTATGAAACCCTTGTTTTGCTTTGGTAACTCTGATGTCCACACAGCGTCAATAGGTCTTGTGTGATAACACAGTTTAGCTCAATTTTGAAGCGTCCTGAACCTTCAAGCTTCATTGATGAAATGTTACTGTCATATACCGCGTTGATGGTGGTCTTAGTTATAACTGCGTAAGTCCATTCGTTGGGGTTTGTGGGTCGAATCCAAATTTGAATTTCATCCAAGGTCTTGATTTTGCATTGCTTGGACAACTGCATGTTGTTTAATAAATTTAGATCACATGCGCTTAAAGTCGCTCCCTTGTGGTGCAGCGGCCTTGTTTGTTCACACAGAAATGTAGCAGGTTCAGTTACTAAACAGCTGGATAGGTCTTGCTCTGTTAAGGAGTAATATTGGTCACGGTGTTGACTTATGATTAAATATGGGGCATCTGGTTTGATCACAATGAACTTGTTGTTGTCCGCTATCGGTACGGGTATAATCTTAAATATTTCCAGTATTTCTCTATTGACCAGTGGAAATTTAAGATGGAAAATGATGTGGTTGTTGACCATCCTGCTCTTTATGGACATTAATTTGAACAGTTGAACTGAATATAAAGAGTCGATCGGCAAGCGAAGTGCGACAGGGATATGACCTGTTATAAACGAGATCCCTCTGTTTAACTGCTGGGGTGAAGAACCATTGGGCTTATTTTGCCCTGATTAGTGTCAGTTAAAACATTAATCAAAGCTGACTAAATCCGTTGTATATTTGAGATGACCAGTGTTAATTCGATAGAAACACCCAAAGCAGTACTGGTGAGTTGCTCTTGGTTAGAACAATCGACTATTTCATTCATACGATCGTTTAGAGCCCTTAATTTTTCCATGACCTCCAACTGGTCTTTGTTTATTATGTTTAAAGTTGAGTCAACTATAGATGTTTGGTTCTTCAACAGTCGCAGCAAATGCTCTTCATTTTCGTCCGACATTTTAATGGCACATTCATCATCTAGAACTCCAAGCAAAGAATTAGCCACCGTTCCAATAATGTTTAAGGCTCCTCGCTTCTGCCGAGAACTAGGTCGCTTTGGTTGTTCGTTATATTGACGTGCCTCCTGTGTACTGATTTGTACAGATTCGTCTTAGTTCTCGATTGGTAGAGGAGCCAGCCTTGTATAGCTCTGCGAAATACACCGGTCACTGTTTTTACATCTGCTACTCGAACCCTGCCGTCTTCTCCAATATGAGTTTTAATTATGCGCCCTAGCGGCCATTTCATCGGTGGTGTGTTATCTCCCTTTATGATAACAATGGCACCAGGTTTAAGATTGAGTGTTGGTTGCTTCCATTTCATACGCTGTTGTAGTTCGTTAAGGTACTCTCTTGACCACCTCTGTAAGAACTCGTTTCTGAGATGCGTGACCAATTTCCACCGAGTGAGTAATTTGACCTTTGCAGGTTCAGCTAATGGGTCCACAGATGTTGTCAAAGGTTCACCGATTAAAACATGTCCATGTGTTAGTGCCGTTAGATCGTTTGGGTCAGATGACAGCCCTGTCAATGGCCTGGAATTGATTATTGCCTCTATCTCAATCACTAATGTTTCAAATTCTTCATAAGTGAATGTATATATTGTGTTGGTCAATTCCTGAAGTTGATTCTTGGCTCCTACGAAAATAGTTGCATTATCGCAGAACAGGTTTTGAACATGACCTCGCCGTCCCATAAACAGTTTTAAGGCACCGATAAAGACCTCTGTTGATAAGGCGCTTACCACTTGATAAGGCGCTTACCGCTTCCAGACTGCCTAGGTAGCAAAACAACAAAATATTGCCAGGTACCCTTTCTGCGGTCAACGTCCTCTGCCTCGGTAGTGTATCCAAATTGACCCGCAGAAATCCACTCCTGAATTAATAAATGGCGGAGCTGGTTGTGCCCTTTGGCTCGGCTCTTGCACATCTGATGCACTGCTGGATTGTAGAACTTGCAATTTTTTTTCCCTTTATTGGCCAAGAACACTGTCTTGTTATGGCTAAAAGCGTTTGTGGTCCAACATGTTTGTTTTCGTTGTGAATGTGTATCATGATCATCTTAGTGAAGGGATGGTGGTAAAGCAGAATTATAGAATGTTTTGCGTCGTATGTGAGAGACGATGATTCAAGTCTACCTCCCACGCGTACAATCCCCTTAACGTTCAAAAAGGGAGTCAAACTCCTTACAGTGCTGTTATTGCTGCATTCTCCATGTCGATGTACGTGAGAAATGTAATTTATGAGTGATTCTGCTTGCATACGACTGACTATTATGTGCATGGCGTTTGCCAGCTCTTGACTAGAGAGAGATCCATCATCGAGTTGTTTGGTGTTTCGTTTGCCACTGACGTTAATAAACCGAATTATGCAAGCTGTAATTCGTTATAGTCTTTTAAATGAGTTCTTGTGCGCAAATATATCAATGATATGGATGGGCTCTTTGTCGTTGGTAGTGGTTACCAGACCGCAGACCTTCTCTACTTGTTTAAGGTAGGGTAGTGGCCAATTTGATTCTTGCGCGTGAAGGAACGATGGGCCGTAGAACTAGAGGGTTGATTCTTTTAACCTTTCTGGAGGAGCTCTTCGTGTGAGCGAGTCGGCCGCGTTCTCCTTGGACTTAACGTATCGCCGTTATCTCGGTTCTGTGGTAGCTTGGATGGCAGATACTCTGTATGGGGGAAAGGACCCTGCAGCTGAGTTTATCCAGGCTAACACTATTTCTGAATCGCTCCAAAAGTATGAAGGAACATCCTCATATTCGATACTCTAATTTATCCTTTTAGCAAGGTCTGCTTCTAGTTTGGCGGGCACAATTCTAGTCGTGGGATAGCTGGTTTTTTTGATTACTTCTTGTCGAGTGGTGCTACCCGGGACTTAGCACACAATAGATGCACTATAACGGTTCCCTCACTAGTTCTGCGTCGAACTTATATGGCGGCTCCGTAGGCCTTCTTTAGATGAATCAGCGAATACATAAATTTAGATGGACATTGCATATTCCTTTGCGAACATGTGCCTTGGAATTGAAATATGATTTAGGAAACTAAGATCCTATCGGAATTTAAACCACCTGCAATGTAATTCCTGTGGTAATGCGACCCAATTCAGTTTGAGTTTCCATAATTGTTGAAGAAATATTTTTGCTGTAATAAGCACTGGGCCACAATACCAAGTGGATCAAATAACTGGTCACCCTGTGTTCATCATTTAGGTTCACTTTGATGCGAAACTCATCCGTCTTTGGAAACTAAATTAAACCTAGTATCTTTATTTCCTCTTCTGCAACTGCCTTGAAGTCCAATTGCATTTCCTTTTCTTCGGGTGTGAACCTTTGGAGCAGTTGTGGATGGTTGACGCACCATTTTCGAGGTTTAAACCCAGTTTTATTTAGGACGTCAATCAGCTGTCTTTGCATCTCTAGTGCCGTGGTTAAACTATTAGAACCTGTCATTACATCATCCACATAAAAATTTCGCTGTAGTACCTTACTGCCGAGAGGATGTGTTGTTGTGGAAGTCAATGCTACCGTTTGAAGGCACTTAATAGCAAGCAGAACGATGTTCCATAGGTTGTTGTATTTGATTGATACTGCCTTATGGGTTCTGAAGAATCACGTCTCCATAAAATAAGTGGATATCACCTATCGTCTTCATGTACCAGTACCTGTCTGTACATTTGTTGAATATCGAATGTGAGTACGAATCTTGACAACCGAAAACGAAGCAAGTGGTACTACTATCAGGTTTTTGAATGCAATGATGAGGTGGAAAATAATGGTTTTGCGGAATGGATGATTGCTCTAATTCCGCCATGTGCTCTAATTTCATGTACTCATCCATGAATTTCTGGTATTGTTGCTGGAGTTCGTGGTTTTTGCCAACCTCCCTTCTAGAGAGTAAAGTCTTCGCAGTGCAATGCTTCTTGAGTCGCCTAGCTTAGGAGGATTCTCGGTGAATGGAAGTCTCACTACGAATCGTCCGCTGCTGTTATGACGTACTGTTGCGTTAAAGTGCTCCTCACATTTCTTCTCGGCCGCAGTAATTTGCCTTTTTTGACCGTCAGGTTCTTCGAGTGTCCAAAACTTCTCAAGAGCGTTATTGAGGCCTTCATTTTCTGTGCAAATGTCGCACAAAAGTGACAATGTTCATGATTGTCCCATCCGTCCTGTGACTATCCACCCAAAAATGGTATTTTGAAGAACAGGCATGTTCTCTGCTGTTTTGATTTGGCCTACTCGAAGAAAATCGTTATAGAACTCTGCTCCTATAAGAAGATCTATTTGGCTCGACGTATTAAATGTTGGATCGGCTAATTTGAAGTTTTTTGGTATAGTCCAGTTGGAGGTATCAACTGACTCGGTGGGTTGTGGTGACAATATTTTGTTAAGAACCAATGCTTCTAATCTTGTTGTGTAGTCGTTTATTGTTGATTTCAGTTGTACGTTTACTCCCTTCTGTGTTTTTCGGATTGCATTACCGATTCCTTGGATGTGAAATGAATCATATTTGGTCGGAATCCCTAGTCTTTTTACCACGTGTTCCTTAATGAGATTGACCTGCGAGCCTGAATCTATAAGCGCTCTGACCTCAATGGAATTTCCGTTGTTTGCTAGTAGTTTTACCATTACCGTCCCCCAAAAAACGTAGCTTTTCTGTTTATTTAAGGCTGATAGAGAAACTGGAAGAGCTTTCGGTTTGACCGTAGATGATGTTTCATGTTCTTGAAGGTCTTGTGTGGGTGTAACCCTTGCTTATGGCGCGTCAATTAATGTATTATGACGTATTATGTATTTCGAGCACCTGGTGCATCCTCGACGAGAATATTTTGCCGCTTGATGGCCTGATTTGAGGCAGTTGATGCATCGATCATTATCCTTTAAGATATTTAAACGCTGATTAGGCTTCATTTGGAGAAAACTTTTGCATGCATATAAAGCGTGATGTGCTTTGCACACTAGACACGTAGTATATAAACTGGCGATTGCTGAACATTTTGCTGTGTTTGATCGCCTTGGATCCTCAATGCTTCGTCCCTTATTTCCCAAAGATGCCAATGATTGGAATCGATTTTCGAGGAACTGCAGAAAGTCTTTGATTGTCTATATTTTTGGACTGGATTGTTCATACAATGTGTGGGTTACTTTGTCTAACTTCTTTATTAATGAATGAAGCAATAGCGGATCCCAATTTGATGTGTCAACGCCAATATTTTCTAGCCCCATCAAGCACTCCTGCATAGTGTCATGTAAGTTTCTTACGCTGATCGCAGGCGGCTTGTCCATATTATGCGTTGATTGTGCCATTAACTTGTTGATTAATACTGCCACCAGTAGTCTTGGGTTTTGATATTGTTCCTTGAGCATTTTCCAACTTCTCGTAGTTCTCACGGACCGTGTCGTATAAGCCTTGGGTGAAATACTGATGATCATGGGGCAGTTTCGCCCTAAACTTGGTATCCGTTTCTTCAATGATGTACCAGGCTGCGTCTAATTGACGAAGTCTTCCTACGTAGTAACCTCCCTTGGTCTTTTTTGAGGCGGAATCCTTCTTATAGTTCTCAAGGAGTCGATAGAGCTCATCGATGTTGAGATTTTGGTTCTCAGTCAGCTGGTCGATATCCATGTTTTTGTTAATCCACGATATTCCGACTCAGATACAACTGTTTCGTTGGTACTCTTTCATTGTTTCACCATTGTTCGGAGTCAAAGTGCGACGGACTTTACCAGTGTCTGAAGCCCTGGTAAACACTTCTGTATAGTAGTGATCGCTCAAAAGTTTGTCTCTTATTCGAGAAAGCAAATATGAGGATCACGCCGGGGTCACCAAATGTTAACGTCGGCACTCTTTTGCTCCGGCGGTATGATCAGCGTGCGCGTACCTTGATCTTGTGGTGGATATGTTAGGTGCTTGTACCAATATATCAATGTATTTGGGAATGATATTAAGCTGTCTTACCTCGGGTGGGAGAATAACCAAATACGACTTCTTCTTCTTTGTGTTGAAAAATCAGTGCTTTATTGCTTCAAACTTAATTCTATTTATACAAATTTATTGCTTACTTAGCATAACTTAAGTTACGACTAACACTTACATACAAATTGCTTATTTGACAATAAATCAATTCTCATACATTTTTCATTATTTGACAATATCTTAATATCGTACAGTTTTGTTTATTTAGCAAAAATTAAGTGCAACAACAAAAATTATGAAATTATTCACGACCATACGAGTATGGCTCGAATTTCGTCCAAACAACCTTGCAGTGGATGCACCTTGTATTTGCTTTCCTCTGAGGGTTCAAGGTGAATTGTTTGGGCGACATTGTTCGTGACATACCTATACTTTATGTTCTAAATATTAATCTTGAATGGAAGATGCCAAAGCAAATATTTTTAAAGATTCTTATAGAAACGTATTTTTGGAGCGAGTAGAAGCTTCGCAGAGCAGATAGGAAATATTTTTTTTTAAATGGAGATGGGATCGCACCAGCTTAGATTTTGGCCAATTATGTCACCTAAATATTTATATTTGTTCACTACCTCAATAGTAAAGCAGTTAGCGTTACATTCGAATCTTTCATTGTATGTGCGACTGCATCCACAATTCAGTAAGCTAGACCTGTGGCAACAATCTGCATGAAACACTACCTCTATATTAACTGCCGGAGGTTCCTTGGCGGTAAGGCTGAAAAACATAAGCTTCGTCTTACTGCTTATTCCTATGTTGCACAAACCATTATCTTAAAAGATATACATCGTGGTTGATTTCAGCAAGTAGATTGAAAAGATTATTTGAGCCGTATGCGAACGCGAAGTCATCAGCAAAAGCCTTCAGCCTACCTAAAAAAGGAAGACTGAAGACTATGTTTACATATATTAAGAACAATAATGGACCAAGGAAAAAACCTTGTGGAACGCCGAGATTAATTATCCCAGAGCCGCCAACGATGCTCCCAATTTTTACTTTTTGCGTCCTGTTCTTAAGGTAAGTTGTAAACCAATCTGCGACAAATCCTCGAAATCCTGCAAGGTACAGTTTACCCAAAAGGATTTCGTGATCAACCAAGTCAAAAGCTTTGATTATATCTACGAAGAGACCGGCGCAGGTTTTCTTTTCGTCAAAGCCCTTATAAATAAACTGACAAAAATCTAGTAGAGCATCTTCAGTGGAAAGATTTACTCTAAAACCAAATTGATTTCCGCTAAAAAAGTTATGGTAAGTAAGAAATTTTAAAACTATATTTAATCGCTTTTTCAAAAATGTTGGATATAACAGACAGTAGAAAAATCGGTCTGTAACTCAATTTATCTTTGCTATTACCCTTTTTGAAGATAGGAATCACATTGGCTCATTTTGCAATTCAGGGAAGGTTCCGAAAAGATGCTTTAATTGAATATGTGAGCCAAAGTATCAACCATTTTGTACGCAATTTTTTTAAGGTGGAATTTGAAATTCCATTCCGGAAGACTGTTTGGACGCTGGGGCTTAGTATTGGTTGAACTTATTTGAAACAATTACAGTATAACGTTATCTTTTCAAGTGTAATTGATACATTTTGGTTTTTAGTTTTTCGATTTATTATGCAGTTTACTACATCCCGATTGTTGCAGCGCAATATGCATCATGCGTGAGCTACATCCACACATATGAAACGCCGACGGCATAGCACAAAAGCCGACGGCTTATCAGGATTGTCCTCTTTTTTTATCATCTTATGGATTAGTACGCTTACCAATCGTTTAGCCAAAAATTGGGAGAGCATGAACGATGACACAATTCCCATTGTCAATTTGTGGGAGGTAACTCTGAAAATTGGTTTTCAATAGTTAACTTTTGGCCCCTCCCACAATGCGATGTTTTTATTGTGCATGTATGCAATTGCCAATGATAAAAAAAAAAACCTGTCGACAGATTGGCATAGACGAGGAATCCCGCGATGGTTCAATGACCTATAGCTGGACCATTGGAGCAATCAGCTGACCCAAAGATTTCTTGGAGACGATGACGATGCTGGCAAATCATTCCCAATCCGATAGGGTACTGAGATGAGGGATAGGTAACTGAGATAAAATAAAGTAAAACAGAAATTTAAAGAAACGGAGTACTTAGTTTTTTATTAAACACTTTTGAAGCAATTTTCAAATAGTTTAGTTGTTGTCTGATGAATTCTTTTTGGTTTCTTTGCATTCTCCGGCAAAATCTGTAATTTGACTCCGCAACCTTTGACTGCGTAGGATATAATTCGTGTTCCCATTTTTTTTCATTTTATTTGCTAATTGTCCTTGCGGCAAACACTGGTCTTTCGAGCCGGATGGTAAACGAAACTAAAAAAAAAGATACGAGTGCGTGTACGTTGTAAATCTCAAAGACAATCGCGTTTGTGCGTGGTCTAAGAGACATTCGAAGTTCATTCGGTCGAATTTTATTCTACTGTGAGGATCTGGAGCTGAAAAAGCTGGTGCAGCGAGGGAGTAACGCAAAACTACAGGTGTGTGGCTTTTTATAACATTATTCATTTTTAAACAATTCATATAATATTTGACCTTAATAAAATCGTGTGTTGTGCGTTCTCCGAGGTCTTGAGTACTTAACTTTTGGTTTCATCATGAGCAAAGTAAAACTTTCCATTTTAATTAACGCAATTCAGACGATTTTTCAAGGCATAGACGCTGATTATAAAGCTTATTCGAATTTAGAAAAAACAAAGAAATCGGTACACATGAATGAGGCGCGTTTAGCTGAATTGGAGGCTTCATTCGAGGAGGCAAGAGTCCTTCATCAGAAAATTGTTGAAGCTCCTACTGAAGACTTAAAGGTTAACTATATAGAAGCGCTCACCTTTCACAAACTAAAAGAACTGTTCTTTAATTACTCCTGTGAATTAAAAGAGCAGCTATCGACAACTGAAAGCCAGAATTTCCTTAGCAAATCCCTAGGCGCATATAACAAACCGTCGGTAGAACTTAAGCTCCCCCAATTAAAATTCCCATTTTTGACGATTATCTTAAAATGTGGCCAGAATTTCAGGGTTTGTTTGAAGCCATGGTAAATAAAAATACTTCATTATCCGATGCTCATAAGTTACAATATTTGAAAGGTAATTTATCGGGTTAAGCGGCTCGCATACTTAGAAACACAGATACAAATTTTGAATCTGCATGGGCGTTGTTGGTGAAAAGATTTCAAAATATCAGGTTATTAAAGGATAATCAATTCAAACTTCTATTTGATCAACATCAACTTGCTACAGAATCATCAGAAGATCTCAAACTATTACCAGATACGACAAACGAAGCGAAACAATCACTCAAAAATCTTGGTGTAGCTGTAGAATCATGGGAAGACGTTCTTATCTTTCACATAGTGCAGAAACTTCCTTTCACAACTCGTGGGCTTTGGGAATCACAAATCTCTACGCATGTAGACTACCCTCAATTTAGCGTTCTAGAAGATTTCATTTTGATGAGGTCAAGAACATTAGACATCACTGGACACTCATCAGGTGTTGGTCACCAAAAATCTAAAAAATCTTCAAGTTCGGCTCGAGTTCATAATTCTATGATTAAAAATAAGTGTTTGCCATGTCATGGCTTACACGCTTTTCGAAGTTGTTTTAAGTTTAAGGCATTCAATATAAAAAAAAGACATGAATTTGTTAAAAAGAACAAATTATGTTTTAACTGTCTATCTAGTACACATTTTACGCAAAAGTGCACAAGCACCTTCACGTGTTCTACTTGCCACCAGAAGCATCATTCGTTACTGCATATGAACGAGAGAGCTAACGCAATGCGTGGTAGCGATAACGCCCCGACTTCACAACCAACTATAGCAACTCCCTCTTCCGCCGACACTTCAAAATCGGTGTCGTCAGAAAACTCTGAACCCTCAACCGGAAGCACTTCAGCATATAACGCGTTTGTAGCCGAAAACAGTCAAGCACCCGTTATTTTGCTCAACTTCCTTTTAAAGAAGAAACGTATCCCATGCTAAGTTTATCTCAAAGGACAGCTCTTGTCAGGTTCCTACAATTAGAAAGGAAATTCCAAACAAATTCGTCGTTTCACGAAGAATACAAAAGCGTTTTCAATGAATATAAAGAACTTGGACATATGACAGAGGTACAACTTACTGCGCTCCCCACTATTTCCTTCCTCACCACGCAGTGTTAAAGGCATCTAGCTCAACAACAAAGCTGCGAATTGTCTTTGATGCGTCTTGTAGAACATCCGACTGGACGTCACTCAAAGATCATCTTTTGATCGGGCCTAGATTGCAAGATGATATTTTCGATCACATTGCAAGGTTCAGGAAATATAAAATTGCCTTTATAGCCGACATAAACAAAATGTAGAGACAAATTTGGGTCACTCCTATTGATTCTCTGTATTAACTTGTATTATGACGAGATGTAGAGGGAGAAGAAGTGAAAGCATATCGTCTTAATACTGTCACATTCGGTACTGCGGCTGCACCATATCTAGCGATTCGCACGCTTCAACAACTGGCGGCTGATGAACGAGATGACTTCCCACTTGCATCAAAAATAGCCATGCGGAGCTTCTACGTGGATGACGTAATTCATGGGGCGGACTCAGTAACAGAAGCTTTGGAGATGCAGACGCAACTCATAAGCATGTTGAAGAAAGGAGGCTTTCCATAACGTAAATGGGCAAGCAACTGCGAGAAGCTACTGACGTCAATTCCAGAGGAGGATAGAGAGGTTCAAATCCCACTCTAAAAAAAAAACGCGATTAAGGCACTTGGCATCCAGTGGCACACTGCAAAGGATATCTTCACATTCAAAGTCTCACTTCCAGAAAACAAGACGTCTACAAAGCGGACTATCTTATCAGATCTTGCTGGCCTTTATGATCCAATGGGGTGGATAGCACCTTGCGTCGTCATTGGAAAAATAATAATGCAAGATATTTGGAAGCAAAATCAAACATGGGATTCTGAACTCCCAGCAACAACTATTTCTGCGTGGGAAAATTTTAAATCTGAGCTAAGCTGTTTAAGAGCCATCGAAATTCCTCGCTGGATTAATCTCACCAATGAGTCAAAGGTTGAAGTCCACGTGTTCTGCGATGCGTCTGAAAAGGCATACGCTGCAGCGATATACCTTCGAGTCACCACCGGAAATAAAACATTCATTAACCTCATCGGGTCGAAAACCAGGGTGGCACCTCTCAAAAGTAAGTCCTTAGCTCGTCTGGAACTGTGTGGAGCCCTGTTGTTGGCAAAGCTGTTGGTGTCCACTGTGGATACGATGGAACTCCACTCGGCAAAAAAGTTCATGTGGTGTAATTCTCAAATTACACTTGCATGGATTCAAAACGCATCATACATTAGAACAACGTTCGTTGCCATCAGAGTAGCAGAGATTCAGGAACTCACGGATTCTAGCTGTTGGAACTACATTCCATCTAAAGACAACCCCGCAGACATTGCATCAAGAGGAGTCCTCCCGAGTGAGCTAACTCAGAATCGTCAGTGGTGGCATGGGCCTGAATTTTTACAATCATTTGATGCAAATCTTCATACGTCGTTTGAAACCAATCCTACGGATCTCGAAACCAAAGGGTCGAAAAGTTCAAAAATCAAAAGTAAGTTGATCGCATCTGGGTACCCCATAATTAATATTTTTCAGCTCTGCGTTCACTTCACTACATTCAATTTCAATCAACATCTATTCAGTCGTTTTTCATCTCTTAACCAGTTGTATCGAGCTGCAGCGTATTGGCGTCGATACTTAACTAATTTAAGATTCAAAGCAACGAAATTACAAACCCGAATGTCTGGACCACTCTCAGTCGATGAGATATATTCAGCTCGTTTGCGCTTGATTGCTCTTGTACAGCAGGAGTACTTTACTGAAGAAATCTTGAAGCTAAACAACGGTGAAACGGTCTCTCGAAGAAGCAAGCTAGCGAGATTTTCTCCACTTATGGATGAAAAGGGTATTTTACGAGTTAGAGGTCGGTTGGAAAACGCTGAGCTACCCTATTCACAAAGGCATCCAATAATACTGCCTTCCAGCAATTTTCTTACATCGCTCATTGTCCACGATACTCATCTGAAAACTCTTCATGGCGGTCAGCAGTTAATGATGGCTACACTTCGGTCGGAGTATTGGATTCTGCAGTTGAAATCTTCTGTCAAACAGTGTATCCACAAATGTTTAAGATGCTACAGGTTTAATGCAAAAGAGAAGATGGGAAATTTGCCGGCTTTACGAGTGGATCAAGCACGTCCTTTTCAAACATCCGGAGCGGACTATGCTGGCCCTGTGCAACTCAAAGCTTGGAAAGGTCGATGCAGCAAGGTTACCAAGCGTACATCGCGATTTTTGTTTGTTTCTGCACGAAAGCAGTTCATCTCGAACTTGTGAGTGACTACACCTCATCCGCATTTCTCGCAGCGTTTAAACGTTTCACTGCTCGCCGTGGTATTTGTGCAAATCTCTACAGCGACTGCGGAACGAATTTCAAAGGAGCCGCAAATATTTTGGAAGCTGAAAAGTCATACATGCCAAAGCAGTGGACAGACGATATCGCAAGAGTTTTGCAAAACAATGGTACCAAATGGTATTTCAACCCTCCTGCATACCATATAATCTAACAATATTTATCTAATTTGTATTCAATTTAATAAATATCACAACTAATATACAACTTATAACCTATTATTGCCACACACCATTCACCCTATCGACCTACTTTTCTTTTCATGTACACATCGGTCACACTCGCAAGCCGAGGATCTACGATAAATTACATTCTGCACCACTACAACCAAACATCGCTTCCTTTCCGGTGGCCCAGCAAGATGTTGCAGCGCAACATGCATCATTCGCGAGCTACATCCACACATATGAAACGCCGACGGCATAGCACAAAAGCCGACGGCTTATCAGGATTGTCCTCTTTTTTTTATCATCTTATGGATCAGTACGCTTACCAATCGTTTAGCCAAAAATTGTGACACAATTCCCATTGTCAATTTGTGGGAGGTAACTATGAAAATTGGTTTTCAATTGGTTTTTGGCCCCTCCCACAATGCGATGTTTTTATTGTGCATGTATGCAATTGCCAATGATAAAAAAAACCTGTCGACAGATTGGCATAGACGAGGAATCCCGCGATGGTTTAATGACCTATAGCTGGACCATTGGAGCAATCAGCTGACCCAGAGATTTCTTGGAGACGATGACGATGCTGGCAAATCATTCCCAATCCGATAGCCGTGTAACTGAGATAAAATAAAATAAAACAGAAATTTAAAGAAACGGAGTACTTAGTTTTTTATTAAACACTTTTGAAGCAATTTTCAAATAGTTTAGTTGTTGTCTGATGAATTCCTTTTGGTTTCTTTGCATTCTCCGGCAAAATCTGTAATTTGACTCCGAAACCTTTGACTGCGGAGGATACAATTCGTGTTCCCATTTTTTATCATTTCATTTGCTAATTGTCCTTGAGGCAAACACCGATCTTTTTTGATGTTTCCTTGAGCACTTCTTAGTATGTTTCCAAAGTATCTGTTTCGACAAATTCTGATTCTTAATTAATTTTTTTACATAATTGAGTTTAACGATGTCTTAAAACAAGATTTAGTGGGTGTTTATAGGTTTTACTACGCAGTTTGTGTTTCAGTTTGACTTGTTTGAGAAGTAAATTAGTCATCCAGGGTTTAAGCTTATATAGAGATTTGTTTTGTACTATCGAGACGCTTGAGCCACCATGTGTTTTTTTTTTTAAGTTTTCATTTCATTCATTTTCAATGCATTTTTATTTGCTCAATTCATTAATTCTTACATACTATACAAAAAAACACTTAAAAATTAGCTTACTTATCTTAAAAATTATCTTATTCTAACTTACTGGACCCATGGGAAACACTCTAAGTTAAACCTAACAGTTAAAATATGTCTTTCGACGTTACGTACGTTATTTAATTGTTTGCTAGTAAATCGATTTTTTATTTATATATAAAACTTAAAACTGGGCCTAAAAACAAATTTGCAAACTACTGCTTAATCTACGTATACTAAATTTTGGGGTTTTTTTTTGTACCTATATACAAAATTTTTTCTTTTTACATAGAACTACAAAAAGAAAATTGTTACCCAATTCGAGTTTTTTTTTATACAATATTTCTCATTGTTTTTTTTTAAGTTTTCCATTTTTATTCTCTCTCTTATTTCTAGCTTAAACCTACCTAAAGTTATGTAAGTCGGCCACAGCTAAAGAATTAGGCTGACCAACTCTGCTCCCTAATGAAACTATACTGCACTAGAGGAATTCGATGACGTAAATTCCTCTCCTTCAACAAGCCACAAAAATTGTTGGTTCTGCCGAGCAACATCCCTTATATCGCGACTATAAATCTTTCCTATATAAGCAGAGGAATTATCAGTTCGTCGGTGTACGCGTATCTTTTAAAACTAAACATTATGTTCAAAATAAATAGTATTGGTCACTGCAAATCATTAGAAAGCCTTAAAGTTCTGGAAATTTATAAAAGTTATAAAATCCTAAGTGTTAGAAGATGTAACACTAAATACGGGTCCAGGGTTATGGTCGAGCTGGAAGACCAAAAGGTTTTTCTTCCACTTAGGTTCAATTCATATGAAGACAATGAGTTAGACTTGATGGTAAACTGTGAAATGCTGGTAAAACGGGCAGTTGGATCCTCGTATGAATTAAAATTGTTCGTTATCAACAATAGCATTTCAGAATAACTAAAAAACAAAACCGCTTCAAATTGTAAAAGTGAAAACACAATTCTTTTTTTATATTTAAAATATTTTTATTTCTTTAAAATTAAATTTGTAAGTATTCGAGGCAAGGGGGAATCTCTCAAAATCCATATTCTAGGCTCTTAAATTCATATTACAGATTGAATAGCATTTATTATGTTGCAAACATTTCGGTTCGTTAGGGTAGAGGTGTCTTAATTCTTTTAGATTAACACATCCAAGATCTTCTATATTGATTACTTGAACATTTTCGCTATTGATTATCCTTTTAAATCATGGAGTTTTTTCAGTTCCCTTTATGTAAACGACTGCATTTTTTTCTTTTTTTAGATTTTCTGGAAAATATTTTTTGACTTTTCCGTATTTAGTATTCAAGTTAAGCCATTACAGTTTTGATAAAGCCAATCAGCTTGTCTTTTCAATGATGTTGTTAGTTGATTTGAACTGTATGGAGGTTTCAATATGAAATGCTGAAGATGATTATTACTTTGTAGTATAGCTATTTCCTTTGCAATGAATTATTATTTGATCCTTTAAATCCTTGTACATTTAAAATAGAATTCATGGTGTGTGTGTGTGGTTTACGTGTTTATCCGTTAACGATATAAATTTAACTAATCAATTTATATTTCTCGGGAAACTGTTTGATTCAATGGGTTATAGTTTACAATACGATCGTGTAACATCAAACAGTATGCTGAAGTTATGGGGGGAAACGATTTTAAAGTTTTGATTTCAACGCGAATATCAACTAGACCATTTTTTATTATTTCATTTTGATGTCTGCAATCGATTATAAAAATTGAAGCCTGCTCCTTAAAATCGTCCCTTGTTAATAAGGGTTCTGAAACCAAACGATTATAATAGTTTTTTTGGAAATCGCAATACATATTGTATAGTAAACTGTAATGGTTTTTATCAAATGAAAGGCTTAAGCCTTCACAGGGATAAGCATCAGAGTTTAAATAAGCTTTCACATATGTAACGTCACAATGATCAAAATAGGCTGGATTTTCTTTAAGTAAATTGCGTTTATTAGTTTGCAAAGCTAAAATAATATAGCGTGGCTTTTCTATTTGCAAGGTTGTCTTTACATTCCAAACTTGGTGATTGGTGTTTGGTAATACAGGGTATTCATAAAAATCCCAATTTCGAAAAGCCATTCTCATTGATTCACCATCACTAATGGATTTATATAATTTTAGTTTAAATGCGTCTGACAATGTAATATGAGGAATTTTCCATTGTGAATTTTAGCTTAATCATCTCGATTGCAAATTAATGAGTTTTCATCTAAACGTGATCGTACTAGTATTAAATCGTGGAATTATTTTCTTATAATCTTCAGCAAATCCAATTAATTTGTTAAGAGGAATGCAGGAACTAAAGTGGAAACCATTTATACTTATTGAAGAATGAGGTGACCAAAATGCATTCAATAGCATTTCACTTTCATTTTTATTTAAAGATACAATATATAATTTTTAATAGTTGTTGTGATGCCAACATTGCGATTATAATCGATTTCAAATCTATTTAATTCATAGCGAATTTTATCAAAGAGAAAAGCTATGCTATTGCTTACAAGTTTCGTTTTTGCAACTGAGCCTCCAACAGCTTTCGATAAATGACCTTCAATATTAAGTTAATTTTCTGATGGTATAACATTAAGGTTTTGATGTTTGATGCAAATTTGGATGATGTCATTTTTATCGAAATTATTTATGTATGGTGAATATGTATGGAAATAAAATTTTATAATGCTGTCATCGAATGATGGATATTCAAAAATGTTCAACATGGTTTTAATGTATATCCCAGAAATAATAGAAATTGTTGATTTTGTTTAGTTAGTCTTGATGTTCTCCTACCAGAGGTTGACAAAAAATTAATAGGATTAATAGTATGATTTATTGTTTTATAACCTGATGTACTGTTATATATGATCATTCTTGAGATTTTAGATGTAAACGAACAGTTATGGTTTCACCACGAAAATTTATAAGATTTCCTTCTTGATCGAATAGATTTAATGTTATAGAACTTATCCTCTTTGTGTTCAATGGTAAATAGATAATGTTTTGAAGAACTTCAATTATTTAATACCCTGGACTTACTTAATAGAAAATTCATGGCGTATATGTGCTGCTCGACTACTGATATAGATACCATCAATTAAATTGCATTCAATTCTTACAATATTCACTCTATTTATATCAACGTGAAGATCTGATTCATGGATTTTATTTGCAACTAGTTTTTTCTTACTGTAGCCTAAGAGCGAACCAATGGAATTAAGTTTAGAGAAATCAATGGCTATATTGGTGAAAATTTCACACTTTAAAGTGTTATTATTTGCTCTTATTTGTATGACTACTTTCTCTGAGTTATTTTCATTATGTAACTTTATTACTTCCTGAATATACGAGTAGTTATTTATATCTTCAAATTCATAGGATCCAATGGAAAGTACAACAAAGCTCTATCCAAAATGAAATAAATTATTAAAAACATCTACATTTGGTATAGAATTATAAATCTGAAAATCAATTAAACCACAAACGTAATCAGAATTCAATATAATTGGAGAAAAGTATTCTGAAGTTAAAGCAAACTGATTTCCGTTTATTGTAAGTGTTAACGACATTGCTGTTGTAATTGAAATAAAACAAACTATCATTGCTTTAATCTTTTATATTTTGTTCAATTAAAAACTTAAAACTTAGATGTCCACAAATGAATGTGACAAACTTTTGATAGTTATCACAATTATAATTAATATTTTTTCCTAAATAATTAACAATTTCAATAGGCGGTCTTAAATAACCAAAACTATCAAAACATTTTGACATAGTTTTATGTTTTACATAGGCTACCCAATGAGTTCCTGATCCACTCTCATTATCAAAATTTATAATACCACATTCTTTTTCTAGGGCTCTTTTTGGTAATGCATCTCTCATAAGAAGACCTCGAAAGTTCGGTATATATTGTATTACAATTTGAATGATATCAATGTTGGTGATTGGACGATTAGGTAGTAAACTTAGTAGTTTTTTTTAATTTTAAAGCAAGTCCAAACCCATTTTTATGTGGTTGCAAGTAAATTCCGTTGCATTGTTTGATTTTTATTGCTCCCATAGCCTGATTGTGACGTTTGTTTTCTTCTAATTGCTTTTAAGCAATTTTTGAATCATTAACTGTTTTAACCACACCAGCACTTCCACCAGCTACTATAATGCACCTAATGCTGGTAGTCCAGCAAAGATTGGTAATAATGGTGAGATACCACCAACTTTTGGTAATGGTATTATTCTAGGAAACTTTATATTTTTCTTTGAGTTTTTTTGAATAACTCTTCAGGCAGCCTTTAAAACAGTTTTAGCTAAAACATTTAGATTTTCGGTATCAGAATTTTTGAGAGCTCCTCTAACACAAATACACAGTCTTAATCAAAGTACTCATCTGAAGCAGACATTCCAATTAGACCTGAATTTGAATAAAATCTATGGTCCGTATTTTGATATTAAATCAAATTCGACCAAATTAGGTGATTTAAGTTTTACAGTAGATGATGAAAAAAATTTCATCATTGATAATGAAACGTTCCCGGGGACAGATGGCCTTCATGAGTTAATTTTTCGTAAAGTACAAAACAAAGATCTTTATGATAAGAATGACTTAGATGTTTATCTCAATATATTGCTGAAAACAAAAGCACATTTGAAGAATCACAGTTCCCAAGTCAAAGGTAATAGGGAATATAAATATAAAAAAATTAATCAACCTTTACTTCATAAACTACAACAACAACACACAAAAGACAAAATTGGGAAATTATACAATTATATGACACTAAGCTCGCCTGTCGCCGAAATTCGACTCAAAAAGCAACAGTGGTCGTGCACACAACAAAAGTGTCGTCACTCGTCACTATTTTTCTCTTTTTTCATTTTGTGTAGTCTCTATCCCACTCTTTTGCAATCGTAGTAGTGACTTTCACAGTCACAAACTTACATAAAAAAATCAAACAATACATTTCATAAGTCAAAGGAGGCAAACAAATTCCTTATGTACAACCACATGCACAAAAACGATTCGACTATACGCTTATCCCTAGCATCTTTCCTTCTCTTTACTATTGACTCTCAAAGGCAAGCAGACTTGAAAATGTTTTTTTTCCTCTCACTTAAGCTGGCCATACACGACGAACATGTCCGTGCGATCTGTTCGTGTTCATGGTCTTGTTCGACGTTTGTGGTGCTCTTGACGAACCGATCCAATGTTTATGAAAATTTTCAAAATGTGTGGACTTGTTCGCGAGCATGTTCATCGTTTGTGGCATTGTTCGAAAACATTTTTTTTTTTAAATAAATTTTGTTGCATGCATATCAGCGGAAGATAAAAAATGGCAAGTTTTAGCAAAACGTTTCTTTGGGAATTTATCGAAATTCTTAGAAATATTAAAACTTTAGTCCCTTGAAACTTTGTCCAGTTGCAAGTACTCTTAAAGTCTCTCGTTTGCTGTAATTGCATTCCTGTGTTTTGTTTTCCAATAGCTGAACCGAACAAACTCAGCAATTCAATATAAGTTTCTGAATCCATTCTAAGAAATTTTTTAAAATCTTCTGGTGCAGACATTTCTAATTTTCTCAACAATCTACTCGTAGTATGAGTGTTCTACCATACAGCCATTCTTTCATCCTCCCTCGCCTTTTTTGGCCATGTGGCGCTTCCATTGTTCCGATTTGAGTTCGATTTTTTTGTTGAGTTGGTACATCTATTATTGATATTCCCTCTGAATCTTAGCGTCATAGCTTGACATTTGGAAAAGTTTTGTAGACAGGAGTACATCTATCTCTGTGTGTGTAAGCGATTTTTTTTAAATTTGCAGCAACGAACTTGTATTAAATTTTGCGTAAAAAACGGATCTTATGTGCACGAACGTTGGAAAATCCAGACATCAGGAAAGTGAATGGCGTTAACCAAATGAACCGAGACCAAAAAAAGCACGTTGTTTTTAGTAAAAAAGAAGGCAATGCTCACGGTTTTCATGGATTACAACGGTGTAGTGCATCATGAATTTTTGCCAGAAGGCCAGACAGTAAACAAAGAGTATTATTTGGGCGTTATGAGAAGTTTGCGTGAAGCAATTCGCCGAAAGAGACCAGAATTGTGGGCAGAGAATTCGTGGATTTTGCACCATGATAACGCACAGTCGCACAGTTAATTCGTAATTTTTGACGAAAAATGCAACAAATACCATCCAACAGCCACCAAATTCAAATCGAGCTAAGAAACCACTACGGGGAACGCGTTTCAGCAGCCGAGAGGAAGTAATAGAAAAATTGCAGGCAGCACTGATGGATATACCGAAAACCGAATATAAAAAATGTTTCGAGGATTGGATCAATCACTGGCATAAGTGTGTTGCAGTCGATGGGAATTACTTTGAAGGGGACAATATAGATTAAGATGAATAAACTTGTATTTTGAATTTCCGGGACCGTTTTGATCAAGATGGTATACATTGTTAATAATGCAATTGCATCATCCGCGTGTGTGTTCTCCATATTTTCTTGTTTAAAGTTACAGCAAAAGTGGTGTTCCGCAAATCGGTTCGTCATATGTGGCCAAATGACAACGAACATACTCGTCTTGTATAGCCAGCTTAAGCTGCGTAAAATTGTAAATATTGTAAAATTTCGGCTAGGGTTCGAAATGATCAAACGTTATTCTATTTCAAAACACTTAATTTACTATTATTTAAAATAACTTCCAAATAATTCACAACCGATTTTACTACTATCTCACAATTCAAATCTCTTATCGTTCACTATTAAGACTTAAGGGCTGAACAGAATGTATCTTTGTATCTGTATTTCGAAGTTGGGTGTTATTCAATTTCGAGATTCGTATTATACATGTATTGAACTTTTGAACGTCTGTATCAGATACAGATTCAACCTTCAGATTCACATTCTGTTCATCCCTTAAACTCCTTTTCTGTCGCTTTCCAAAAATCAACTTAACTCACGCTGTTTCTCATCCTGTATTTATACCACATTTGTCGGGTCCAAGTTCTCTCTCGTATCTTCTGGTTTGAAATTGGGGTAATAAATGAACTCACCAGAGAGAGAGAGAGTTTATTAATGATGTATGATCCTAAGGTTATGCAACACTGGATTCCTGATTTTACAACATCTATATCTATAGATACGAGTATATGTAAAGTAACCTAATCTTTTACAAGTTTTACCAAGGTTCGGTAAGACCGTTTTGCAAAAAAAAACCATCTACGCGAAATTACCTTTCCAATGGTGTAAGTATCATGCCATTCGGTTCAGTAGAACGGTGTAAAAGTGTACAACAAAAAATAGGCAGCACGTATTTATATATAGATACTCTGAGAAGCCTATCGATTATTTTTACTGGGACAATGCTAATGAACTCGTATATAGACTTAAACTTTTAATCGCTTCATAAAAAGCTGGAAACAATAGTCATTAAAACGAAATAAATTCAATTATCGAAGGATTGCGTGAATCAAATATCATTTATTAACCAGAGTTCAACATAAATATATATTATTAATAAAATGAGCGTTGACAAATTCGGAAGAAGCTTTAATAGGGTGTTTAGAACAGCATAGGACCTCAAGGACCTCCCGGTGAAGGATTTAAATTAACAACAAGTGGGAATTTTGATATGAAAGGAAACTGTTTAGATAATGTTGGAAAACCTGTTAAGACCCATCAAGCTGCTAATACGGAATATATTGATGATATTATTGATTTTCAAAATCGAACTACAATATTTCAGTTCTTCACCAATATATCGATAGCAATTTTAATACACTCAAGGAAGGCCTGGATATGGAAACTAATAAGTCATAAAAGTTACACATAAATGGCTATTTCAATGGAGAACATAAGACTATGAAAAATATTTAGGAACCTACTGATATTGATAATGTAGCAACAAAAATGTATGTTGATAAAAACGAAAATGGTTTAACTAAAAGATATCTTCAAGTAATTAATGAAAAATTAGAAAAAAAAAATAAAACCTTACAATCATATACTGATGAACAAAAACACAATTAATTTGTTAAATGAATTTAGAAAATATTTTCTTAAAGTTCTTGATAACTTTAAAGAAAGCATGAACGAAAAATTTTTAAATGTAGAAAGTAATGATACTAGTCTTTATTTAGAAATGAAACTGAAACTGCTCACAATACTTCGTCAATTTTTGATAAGATTTTAAAATTTAAAAATTTTTGAGGAACACTCTCTTCTGGAGGAACATTATGCAAAGATTATAGATTGTATTTATTTGCTTAAAAGATTCGTAAATATAAGCAATACTACATCAGTTCATGGATGTCTTTTAACAACTGTCCTCAACAACTGGTCTTCAAATCTTTGTCAAGATGGTCCAGATACTTGTGCATGCTATATGATTGAACATAAAATGCTTAGAGTAACGAAATAAATGTGATTGTATGAAAGAATGAAATAAAATAAACAAACAAAAAAAATTTAATACAAAGGGAGTGCGGCTTTAGAGTCTAAGGGAAGAGAAACAACAAACATAAAATATAATAAGTTAAACGAAGAAAAATGATTGAACTTGTATTATGTATAAATTATTATAAAAAAAAAATTAAAAATAAAAAAATATTAACAAATATTTTTGTTAAATAAAATAAAATTAAAAGAAAACACTTTTTTTTGTTTAACATTACATTTACATTCTCAAAAGCATGTTTAAACTTGCTTATTCGAACTTTATCACCAACTTTATATTTTCCTCTTGCAGCGATCTTATTTTTATTGTAAACCGGAGATAATTAATCTTTTGAATTTTCCTTATTTACATCAATTGGCCTCATTTTTATCGTTCTATGTATAGAATGATTATAAGTGTTTAATAGATTTTAAATAAGGGGAATCCATTTATAATTGCCATTAAAACTGAACTCTAACCACTTTTTTTCCTTAAGTTTTCGATTAAATCGTTCAATTATTGATGCTTTTAAATTGCTGTACGAGGAATAGTGGTTAATTTTATACATTTTAGCTAAATTCGAAAATGTTTTTATAAAAAATTTTTTGGAATTCTGTGAGAACTAATGAATATTTTCTGCATTGATTCTGCAACAAATGTTGCAGTTTTGTTTTTTTCCTATTTTTCCCTATGCAAAATTACCATAGGGAAGCGGTTGTGACATAGCTCACCCATACAAATTATTTGCATCTAAATACATAAGATATTCACTATCTATCTATCTCTATTGAAATTGCTGATATATTTGTTATTTGCTGTAGCGTGGCGATGACTACACTGACATAAACCACCCCGAATACCTTTGGAAAGAAATTATACATATCAATATCTGTTAAAATTTCCAAATCAATTTTTGTTATCTTCAACATTACATCCCAAGATAGGCCAGGAGCTGTATAATTATGACATGGATCTAATTCGTAAATCATACATTACGAAAATTTTTAAATATATCAGCTAACAATAATATATCACTTTGCAGATACAGAAATGCATAATTTCTTAAAGTTGTACTTTTAAAATGATTCCATACTTTCAAGGCATGATTATAATCATTTTCTGTGCATTTTTTGCCTGCTAATTTATTATAGAACATGGTAATTGATGGAAAAGAGCATTCATCAAACCATTCCCATGAGTTACTTGATTGCGTAACAATCGAGAAATATGTTTGATAAAAACGTAATTATTTCCTGAATTAAATATTGATTCGCAAAAGAGAAAATTTATATGTTCAGCCTTTTCTTCACGTGTGTGGTAAAATGGTCCAATTACCACCGTTCTATAATTTATTTCATTAGTTTCATAACCAAAAATATTTACACTTATATTAGGGTTTTTGATTTCAAATTTGTGAACCACAAGGGGGAATTCCATATTTGTAAAGTCTATTAATCTACCATCGTTGATTTTTATATTTTCTTCACGAATGTCTTTTATATTATAGTCTGACGGTCTGCTATGATTTTTTAAAACATTTTTATCTAGAGCTGATAGTATAGCCCATTTAAAGCAATATCCATCATTGTTGTGCACATTAATACATGCATGTTTTTCCTTTATTCAAATTGGTAATTCAAAGTAAGAAGATTCACGAATAGGTTGATACTTATTTATGTTAATTTCAATTTTAATAAACGACAACAAAGCCCATCCACTGTCTTTTTTTTGAAATTCTTCCAATTTTGATTTAATCAGTCATATATGTCAATTGATCCGGTAATTCATCTATTCTTAAAACGGTGCACATCTTGGCTTGCATACTTTTGACGCTTATTATCATTTCATCAATGTCTTCAGAACTTTTCACAAACTCACAGAATAGTTCCATATTAAATGTGTATGCGTTTAAAAGTTCTAACTCTCTTTCCAATAGTTCCATGAGAATATGTATATGAGCATTGAAAAAAATACTGATGTGCTTTCATTCGTATTTTTAATTACAAAAGTTTTAATTCTATATTTTAATGCTCCCTCGATTAAGCACACGTTATTTTGCGATACCAGTTGAGATTTTCTTTATGAGAGTTTTTCATTTTATGTTTTTCTCATCAAGATCCTCTTCACAGAACAGACATCGCTTATATTCATTTTGTTTCTTTTGTTTCTAATTAGCAAGAAAAGAAAAAATAAATAAATAAATAATGCAATACATATATCTTAAATTTTTTATATTATTTATTTGTTTATTTTTTTTTATTAACAATGTTTTATAAGAAATCAAATCCTAGTGAGCTAAAAAATTCACATTAAACTTTTTTTCTTCTCCTTTTTTGTTAGATGTTGTATTTTATTTTTCTTTCTGAGCATCATCATTCCCATCTTTCTTAAGTTTTTTTGCTGGTGTTGCAAAATTTTCTTCTTCTTTTGAATGTATCCTCCTTTGCTTCTATTAAATAAAATAATATAATGTTATTTTTACTTAAAAAATTAAAAATTAATTATCATACAATATATGTTATTATAATAAAACTTACCTCTTTAAATTTTAATTCATACGAGGATCCAACTGCCCGCTTTACCAGCATTTCACAGTTTACCATTAAGTCTAATTCATTGTCTTCTAATGAATTGAACCGAAGTGGAAGAAAAACCGTTTGGTCTTCCAGCTCGACCATAATCCTGGACCCGTATTTAATGTTACATCTTCTAACACTTTCATTCATTCACTCTAACATTCCTCATCACTGCTGCTGCTGCTGCACCTGCTCCACCCGAATCCACAATTTTCAGCTATCACCATCCATTATAACTCACCACCACACCAGAAGGGGTGAAGGGCCCTTCTTCACTTATTTATTTCACTTCTTTACTTCACTTCTATTTTATTTTTATCACCCACTCAACCACACAAAATAACAACAACAAACATTCGTCGTTGACGTCGTCGGTACTCCTCCTTTTCAACTATCAAATCCATGACTCAATACCATTCCCCATACTTGTTGCTGTTATGAGCTTGAACCGGCCTATATATTCTCATTCCCCATGCTTGCTGTTGTAACGGCCTATCCATACTACTACGTTGTTGCTGTGAGCTTGAACCGCTCTATCTATATTACTCCCGTGGTTTTGTCTGTTCGACTTCTTGCTGCTGCTGTTGGGTAGGCTGACTTTCTCTCTCCCTTTTTGACACTTGTTTTGCTTGAATGGCAACAACTCTTCGTTGCAGCTCTTTAATGTTGTTGTTGAGTGCATTGACTTCATCCTCTTTGTCTTCAGACTCAGAGGTCGCAAG
Source organism: Volucella inflata (assembly GCA_928272305.1). NCBI lineage: Eukaryota > Metazoa > Arthropoda > Insecta > Diptera > Syrphidae > Volucella > Volucella inflata. The sequence goes on from OV743716.1 coordinate 72,709,218, forward strand.
CGAAGCGAATAAGTTTTCGCCTCCCATATATAGGTAGTGGCCTTCTCCACCGTCAGACACATATGGGAAGTCATTACTGTCTGCAACTTGTCTGTCACTACATTGAACTGCTGCCCTTTCCGACGTTGTTGGCACCTCTTCCCCCACTCTACTAGGCAGCTTTTCAGTAGATGCTGCAAGGGAAGAGTGCTTTACCAGGTTAGGAGTTGGCTCCTCCTCCTTTTAACTCTTCCTTCTGGATTACCGGTTTCGCTGTTGGCTGACGATATAGCGGAATGGTCATCTGATGACAACATGTTATCTGAGGGTACCGCATATGGTAAAGCGGACTTCTCGATGCCATTCATCTTCTGAAAACACTTTCGTAATGTATGGAACTCGCAATTGTCTATGTAATTTACAATATGAAATTATAAAAATAAAAACTGCACAATGTTTGTTCGGGAAGCGAACCTCCGACCCCAGCATTGTCGGATTACCACCACTACCGATGAACTATCGAAACACTAGACAGAATTGTTTCTAATTAACTTTTTCCCAAGTCTTAATTACTTTTTCACTTTTCAAAGAAGCCGTAACACGTCTATTCCTCTCAGAGGTCTATGAACGATTGAGTTCGACGGCACTACCACCTGGGCTACCGAAACACTTGTCACTATCGGCTCTAATTGTCTATTTAAAACTCACTATTGTTTTATTTTTACTTTTACGGCTAGCCGAATCACGTTGATTCCTCACGGAGGTCTATGAACGACTATTTTAAAGTTTTCAAGAATGATTTATATGCAAGAGGCATTTTCTTCTGCATATATGTCATTCCAGTTTTCACTCGAAAGTTTTTCATTTAAAAGGTTGAAGTTTATTTTTTAGATTTTGTTGGTAGTATTTTTAGAAATGAGAGATTCTCTCGTTGTGATAAGACCGGTTCATTTTGCCCATGCTACTACACTATATGTGATCATTGGTCTCACAATTGCTATGTACATCCTTCGCAGAATGTAAGGGGTATAACCCCATGACTTTCCCGCTGGGCTCCTACATATCATAAGAGGGTTGTTTTTCTTTGAAGTCTTCTTTGCTTTGTGAATGGCATTACCATGGTCTTAGCCGAATTGATGTTCAGCCCGGCCAAGAGGCACCATTCCTGAGTTATTCTCAGATCTCGTTGTATAATGTCGAACTTTTTTTTTTTTTGTTATTTATTCATTATTCTCTATCACAATGGTATCAGTAATTCCATATATAAACTTAAGCTAACAGTAATACAATATAAAGATATATATAGTTAGTGGCATTTGATATTATTAAGGAATTGTGGTAATGCCACTACAATAGTTATTTATGTTTATGTTGTGGCGTGAACATATTAAAAAAAGAAAAATCCAAAATTTAGACCAAAGAAATCAATATAAAAAGAGTAATTATTGTATGATACAAAAAACAAGCGAATGCATGTGCACATAGAAGATAAAAGATTTGAATAATTTAAACATTACATAGTATAGCGAAGCAATGTTTCAATTTCATCATGATCATTACTTTGTTTAAGAAAGCAAATAAAGTACTAATGGTCCGTATTTCTGCAGGAAGACTGTTAAACAACTTAAAAGATAAAACGCTGTACGAGTTCCTGAAGTTAGTGGGACGAAGGGCAGGGATACGAATGATAGAAAGTAGATTCCTTCGCAAGCAATAAGCGTCAGAGATTGGACTCTGTAAGTAGCCACATCTCATGTAGAACATTTTGAGTACCCTATAATAATACAAGTGCCTCATTGGCAGAATTTTCATTAGCCTAAAAAGTTTTAAGGAGTGGGCTCTACGGGTGAACTTGCAAACTTTCCTTATGACACACTTTCGCAGGATGTTCAACTGCTGTATTTTATTTAAGTAAGCGCCCCCCCAACAGGTTATGCCAAATTGCAACTTTTAGTTGAAAATCGCAAAACAAATTGTTTTTAAAATATCGCTGGAGCAAAATTTGTAGAGGCGATAAAAGCATCGAATGGTAGAGAGGAGATATTGCTTTAAAATTGAAATGTGTTGGGACCAATTCAAATGTTGATCAATTGTCATACCAAGATATTTAAACTGATTTACAGTTTCAAGAGGCATTTTCATCAAACCTTTTCTCAACGTTTAGAGCAGAGCACAACGACAATATATACCTACGGCAATTAGGGGCATGAAATATGACATCTATGTCGGGACATTCCTGTGGACTTAGGCTAAAAAACATGAGTTTTGTTTTGTTGCTAACTACTAGCTTATGTTCAGCGAACCAGGTTCTCAGTAGATACGCATCATGGTTGATATCAGCTACTAGGTTCAAAGGGTTGACAGAGTCATACGCGATTCCCAGATCATCAGCATAAGCTTAAACTTTTCCATTAAAAGGCAGTGCAAATAAGGAATTGATATAAATCAAAAACAGGATAGGCCCAAGGACAGACCCTTGAGGAACTCCAAGATGAATAGTTTTAGGGAGACTAAGACTCAGCCCTACTTTAACCTGTTGTATCCTGTCATTGAGATACGACTCAAACCATCTATACATAAACCCGCGAAATCCTGCATTATATAATTTATACAAAAGTATGCTGTGATCAACCATGTCAAAAGCTTTAGTTATGTCAACAAAAAATCCAGTGCAAGATTTTTTGTCATCCAATCCTTTCTGTATAAGAAAGCAAAAGTCCAAAAGAGCATCCTCAGTGGAAAAGCCTGTTCTAAACCCAAACTGCATTGGACTAAAAAAATTGTTTTTAGCTAAATATTCCAAAACCCTGTTCTTAACCGCTTTTTCAAAAATTTTAGAAATCGAAGGCAAAGTGAAATCGGCCTGTTATTATTTTTCTCTTTTATATCCCCTTTCTTAAAAAGTGATATAACAAAGGCACATTTAAGTTTTGTCGGGGAAAACTGCGGACATAACACTCAAATTAAAGGCATGTGCTAAAATGTCAACGATGTAAAAGGCAATATTTTTCAGCACAAGGTTAGAAACATCATCACTACAACAAGAATATGAATTTTTCAAGGATTTAATAATTTTTAGAGCCCAGTAATTGGTGCAAAAAGAAGCTATTGCTACACAAATGGATATCCGCAGTTCTATTGCAACAGCTATAATGAGCAGTTGAGTTTCTCGGGAAGTGGTTATCTCCAGTTGAGACAAAGTCATCATTGAACTCATTCGCTACTGCTATGGGATCAATGATATTACCATCACTGCTATGAAGTGCTACAGATATATATTGATCTTTACCGCTGGGATGAATAATGCTCTTTATAACTTTCCACATTTTATTACCACAACCTCACCATTATCAACTTTTCGCAATAAGTTTTTACAGTTGCTAAACCACACATACTTAAATTTCTTTTCAAGTTTTACTTTTTTCGCTGCCAAGAATAAATCCCGGGTATATTTAGTGAAGCAGTCGTTGATGTAGATCCATCTATCGCTTTCAGTGGTGAATAACGTAGATTTTAACTTATTTCTCGCACTATGTTTACTTTTCATAGTTTTTCTCTTAAATTCAGCTGAAGAGAGATGGACACATACAATGTCACTGAACATTTGCTCAGAGTTGCTTACATTCTTTTATTTTAAACGTTTAACGAATACTTTTCTAATAGCTTCAGAAGAGACAAAGACATTCAATGCATCATTAGAAATTTTGTGCACACATAGCTCGGCATTGTTGTTGTTCACTTGAGGAACGCCAACAATTTCGATGATGTTCTCCAATTCCCTCTGCTCCCCCCATTTTAGTTTGCTCTCAAGTTTATTAACCTATTGTCTGAGCAATTCATTTTCATCTGTAAGTTGAAGTACTGCACTGACAAAATCGCTGTTAATTAGTACTATGTTAATAGCGTAAGCTTGACAGCTGATGCCAAGGGTGGTTCATTTTTCCAGTAGTTCATCTACAACAAGGCTACAGATTAAAGGTGATAATATCCCTCCATGTGGACGCCCTCTTGCAGTGTCTACTCTAATAGTTCCAGCCGCTGTCTGTGTCTCTGCTGATCTAGTGCTCAGCAGTTAGCACATTCATCTGGATACTGTGTTGTTGGCTAATTTCCGTTGTAGTTTGATAGCCTCAGGCGAGATATTGTCAAACGCTCCCTCAATATCAAGAAAGGCACACGATGCTGTCTCCTTTGAATTCAGAACACTTTAGATAATTTCTGTTAGCTGATATAGGGCCGTCTCTGTTGATCTCCACGCCCTGTATGCATGTTGACGATGATGCAGAGGGGACACACTTAGTGTTTCCTCCCTCAGGTAATTATCCGCAGCCTTCTCTATTGTTTTCAGAAGAAACGAAGTGAGGCTGATCGGTCTGTATGACTTTGACTATGCCGGTTTTTTTTCCCCCACTTTCGGTATGAACACAACCTTTCCTCGTCTCCATTTTAGTGATATGTATCGTAATGCAATGCTACTCTTCCCAAATTTTACCAGGTGTGGTAGTTATGCGTTTTTCCCTTTCTGTAGTAGAACTGGCGTTACACCATCCACACCTGGGGACTTGAAAGGGTGGAAGGAACTTATTGCCCATTCCAGCCTTCCCCTAGAACAGGTAGCTGATGCGATTTCCCAGTCATCCCTCCCATGTTGAGCTGATATTGTTCTGTTCCCAAAGCCAGTACTAGGTGAGCTATGGAAAATGAGTTCGTAGAAGTAGCAGTGCCCACTCGTCATCATTTTCCGTGTAGTTGCCGTCTGGTTTCTTAAGCGAAGTTGACACTCCTCCCGACTTAGCAAGGGCCTTGTGTAGCCTTGCCGCCGTAGGGGTGCTTGAGATTGTCTCGCAGAATTTCCTAAAGCTATTTATTTTAGCTTTTCTTATTTCTTTATTGTAGGTGGTAAGAGCCGTTTGATACCTTCGCCAGTCTACATTGCGTTTTGCTGTGTTGAACAGCTGGCGCACTTCGGATCTTAGTTTTGACAAAGTATAGTTCCACCAAGAAATGTTTTTCCGGCCTTTCCCCCCCGTAAGGGGGCAATTTAGTTCAAGCTTATTTGTGAGGGCGTGAGTGACGTCTTCCACTGCGTTTTCTCGCTACAAAAAGTGAACTAGAGGTTTTCTTGTTTCAAAATGATCTAAATTGTATTTTAGAGCTTTTTGAAAGGTTTCCCAGTTAGTTTTCCTAGAATTCCTTTCTGGATTTCTCATGATAATTGTATTGTCCAGGTCGAATGCTATGATTCGATGGTCGGACAATGACAGTTCACAAGATACCTTCCAGTTCTTTTTAATTTTGCTTACGCTCGGAATGCCAAGCGTGAAGTAAAGAAACTTCTTCCCTAATTCGATTCACAGAAGTGGGGACATTTCCTACGTTGTAAATATCAAGGGACGTACTTATAATAAATTCTAATAGGTACTCACCTCTGTATTTGGTGCCGGTGCTACCCCATATGATGTTGTGGGCGTTTGCAGCACACCCTATTAGCAGCGGCATGCGGATCTTATTGGAGTGCTCCACAAGTCGTTGCATCTCTGATGATATAATGGGCTCATCTCCTGGACAGTACACAGATGCGAGATGATGGTGCGGTTAACTCCTTCGATGTCCAGAGTCACCTGTGTTGGCACCAAGTCTCGCGTCGCGTATTCTGAAAGTGGAGTAAATTTTATTTGATTTCTTATAAGAATGCATGCTCTCGGTTTTTCGGCCCGAGTATCCCAAATTACCTGTGCATCCTTACTTTTCAATCCTTTGACCTGTCCTTCAGGATCCAAGGCTCCTGAATTAAAACCAGTCCCAGGCCTCGAGAGGAAATCATTCTAGTTATCACAGCAGGTTCCTGTTCAGGAATCGAACCCAGACTCTCTGCGTGTTAGTCCAATGAGTTAACTATCGCGCCATCGCCATCGTCAATTTGTGCACAATTTAATAGAAATTATCAATATTTCTGATCATTCCATAAAGAAAATCTCCATTGGTGTAGAAACTCAGTGTGAAAGTATGCATTCGTATAATTCTGTGCATGAGAAACTAAAATCTTAATATTGTCAATACTTCACCCATGATTTAAGAATCGAAAAGCTTTTAAAGTAGTCTTGTTTGGCTTAGGAGTGTATGACGGAAATGAACTAAAAAATAAACTTAATAGACTAAGAAACCAAAATGATTACTTAAAAGTACGAAAAATACACGGATACTTTCCTTATAGTTTTCCTCGAAATGGGATCAATTTCATTAAGTAAACTTAAGAAAAATGTTCGTTGTATTTTTCACACTTAAATGAAATGGAGCTTTTATCGCCAAGAAAAGAATAGGGGAACGCAGTGTCGAAACTGTCAAGTATTTGGGTACGGTGAAAAAAATTGCAAAGTGAAAACATATTGCTCCATCTGTCCTGGTCAAACATGCATAAGTGCCCGAACTGTTGTTGTTGATTTGCGAAAAACTCTGTTAAAAAACCTTGGGTTGAAAAAAAAGCGGGATATCTTTCCCAATAAGACTACTGATCTTTTCAGTCATTTGCTTCGTTATAAAACTGAGACTTTATTCTTATGTACATACGTTATTTTTTCTTATTGACGTATGTGTCGTGACATTATTATGGTTTGGTTTAGTACATGTATTTTTTGTTGTGTTGACATTTCTATGTTTTTATTTCAGTATTTACGTTTTATCATAATTTTAAAACATTTTGTTTTTTTTTGAATCTATTAATTTCCAAACAGTCGTGGTAATCATGTTTCAACTGATGACGCATGCGCGAGCAGAAGCAATTACATGCAGTTGAGACAAAGATCTACAGTTAAAACTTATCACCCATCATAAAAGCGCAACAACAACAATCGCAATTTCAATCTCCACTGCTGTCAATGAGAGATTTTCCATCTCTCCCTTCACATGTAGGAGCCCACATTGCGAATTCCAACAACAATTCTTGGGCCAGCATCGAAGTGCACCACATCATCCTCAGCAGCAACACCTTCTACATCATACAACAACAACAATTCGCCCGTCACTGACACCAACGGAAAACTGTTCACAATGGAAGAGTTAAATTCACTCGTAATGGAGTTTATTTATAAGCTAGGTACATGTTAATCTAAATATAATGAATTTAATGTTATCGCACAATTAGCGGCTAAGATTCTATATAATAATATTAAATATTTTAATATTAAATAATTTCGATAATAGTAATATGAATGTTATTACATGGAATGCCAGAGGTATTCGTAGGAAACATGTAGAATTTCTTAAGTGTTAAATAATAACAGAATTGACATTGCTCCAGTCACTGAAACATGGTTGAAATATAAAAATCGGATTTCATCATCGCACTCCAATTGTTACAGGGTAGATAGACAAAATAGGAAAGGTGGGGGTATTGCAATTTTGATTAGGAGATCAATTCAACACGAGCTCTTGCCATTAACGGCTGAAGAGGAAAAACTTGTTCTAAAAAATTATCTTAGAAAACTATTTAATATGAACTGTGAATTTTTAACTGCAGGCACAGAGATTGGGGATGCTTAAGAGCAAATTCATGAGTTAATGAACTGTCTAGTATTGCTGTTGTGCTGCCAATGTCTATTACGTTCCCGCCTAGTCGCACTTATGTTCCATCTAGTTCTCATGGAAGTCCGTCAGTTATTGATTTATTTGTAATAAATGTCCTTGATCTTATGTCGCAACCAATTTCGATAAACGAACTTAGTTCTAACCATAATCCGGTGCAATATTTTTTAGATTTGGAATACTCAAATTGGGCTAATTTTAGAACAGAAATAAAAAGAAAATTGCGAACTAGCCAATGAATTTTGAAAACATTGAAAGCAAACAGGATGTTGGACTCAATTGTTCAGAAATTTTCCAAGGACCTTATTTGTACGGCTGAAAACAACATCCCAAAAGTTACGATATAAACTCACAGGGCTAAGATTCGATATCGCATCTCGAAATTTATTAGAATAAGGAACATGCACAGACGAAATTGGCTAAGATATCGTCAACCTGTCACGCGAATGCTAATAAAATATTTTAATAAAATAATCAATAAGAATATTCAAGCCCACCGAAATAACGAGTGAAATAAAAAGCTCCAAACGCTAGACAAAGCTTCCAAACACTTTTGGAACATTCAAACAAAATAAATCAACACATAAGTAAATTATCTATGATACAATATTGAATTGAATTTCAAATATTTTAAAATATTATCTACACATTTAACTTAAAAAAAATTTGTTTAATAACTACACTCCTTATTTTATATACTCAACAAATAATTATTTTCCACCACGCCGGCAACATTACAGTCTAAATCACTCGTTATAAACAACTCATTTCCCATTCATCAAAATCACTCAAAAATCTAAAACAATACATTTCCACATACACCACCGTAAAACCCACAATATCACTCGTATTAAAATAATCACACAAGCATGCATACATACAGTCTACATCTAATTTATATCAAAATAAATAATTAGTTTCTGCACCATTTTCGATAGTAGACAACCACTCACAATTCTATACAGCACCGCGCCCATAAGATATACATACATACATTCCTGCACGTCATTTTGCAAAAATTCCACCCAACATCAAATAAATCATAAGACACAAATAATTAATTAATAATTAAAAACCTAAAACAAAACAAACCAAACAATAACAAAAAAAACAACATCTCAAAAAAAGTGTTTGCCGACATTGACAATTTAATTCATAACAAACAATGTCGTAATAGCCGTTTAGATACTCGTTAGTATATTCAACGAGAAATCGTCAGAGTTCAGTGACAAGATTCAGCCGACATGATCATTTACGGGAAGATATGATAATGTAGTTTTGTTACTCATGACACTATTTGTTTTTTCTTTTTTAAATATGATAAATAATTTTAAACCTACTTACAGTAACCACAGCACTTGTTCACTGTAGTACAATGAAGAGCAGGCTGTTCCTGGGTTATGAGAAGAATAAGAAGTTAAATTCATTGCGAACTTCGTCCACGGCCGGGGAGAATGTTGCAGTTACATTAAAATATTTGTTATTATTATCTAAATAAATTTATGTACACGTTATGTAAACGTTAAAATTGTCAAAACAAATATTATTATGGAAACTAGCATGCAACAAATATCAACAAATATAAATGACATGTATACATACTTTATAATAAATTCTTGCCTTAAAATACAGTACTTTCTAGATGCATGGATACATGCGAAAGTAATTTCAATGCCAAAAGCAGGCAAACCTTTAGACAGAACAGAAAACTATAGGCCAATAAGTTTGTTTTAGACGAAACCACGGAACCGTGAAATAGGTAGATCCACAGGTATGATCATACTGGATATTGAAAAAGCATTTGATTCTGTGTGGCACAAAGGTATCATATATAAAATGATAAATTTAAACTTTCCTCCTTTCCTGTCTAAAATTGTTCAAAGTTTCATATCGAATAGGTGTTTTAAAGTGCATGTTAATTGTGGTGTGTCCGACTTGGTTATCTTTTCCGCTGGTGTACCCCAAGGCTCTGTTCGTGGACTAATGCTATACAATTTATACACCGCAGATTTCCCATTCCTTCCAGAATGCAATGCAGACATATACGCTGATGATACGGCAATGTTTTCGTCAAATGAAGTTGGTCTCAGTATTGAGACGAATCTTAAAAAGTGGCTAACATATCACAAGATAACTGCAAAAAAAAAAAAAACACTGTGGCGCTGACAGCCCGGTATGGGCCATGGCCTAGCTTCTTGACACTCATTTGTGTTGCTCATGTTGTCATTTTTAGTCACATCTGAGCGGGGCCTACGGTTTATCGCCGAGTCCGAACGGCACTCCTTAGAAGCTTTTTCGTAGGCAATTGCCAATGGAGTTTGCCATTGCCCGCCGAAAGGGTGATGGCGATTTGAAAAACTGTTGATGACCCAGCCAGGAATCGAACCCAGACTGTCTGCGTGATAGTCCAATGAGCTAACTATCGCGCCATCGCCATCGCCAAGATAACTACACTAAGTGGAAAATTCAATCTAACACGGAAAAAATCCAAGCAATCTTTTTTACCAGAAAAAGAAAACCTTGTTTCCTTCCGAGTAACCAGTTAACTATTGGCAGGCACCCCATAACGTGGGAACCATCTGTAAGATATCTGGGCATTTATCTTGACAAAAAACTGACTTTTCAAGAGCATAACATTAAAACAATTAAATAAATAAATATTGCCATTTAATTGTTGTACTCATTTATAAACAGAAGATCATTGCTTTCGAATGAAAATAAAATATTAATGTACAAAACTGTTTTCTATGCAATTCTTTTGTACTGGGAAATGTGCAACGTGTTATAAAAAAAATTGCAAATAACTCAGAACAAAATTTTAAAAATAATGTTAAACCTACCCTGGCATCATTCTACATCAGACCTTCATCGAGTAGCTAATATTGAATTGATCTCCAATAGAATATATAAACTTAACGAATCATTTAAGATCAGATGCGACATTCCTGAGAATCCTCTCATTAATCAATTATATATATGTAGATTAAAGTGCATGATGCTTATACGAGTATCATAATTGTACCTTTTTTATTTTTATTAAATTTGTACACAATTCTTCAGTAGAAAGATATACTATTCTAAATCACACCTCTGTATTAAAATCTCTGTAAATTGTGTGATAAAAAGCTGTAATTATGTTTGAGATCAGTTTAAATGCAAAGTAATCAAATAAAAGTTACAAAATAAAAATATATGAATGTAAGAATAATATCGCAATATCGTAACACTACGTTACCGGACTAATGTAACTTAACTAAACTAAAACTGAAATATGAAATGTCATTCTGTAAGGTCAAATTAAGAAACTTCTTCTTGAACATTGAAAGCTAACAGAAGCAATAAAATATCCCGATTATGAAGTTTAAAGGAACTGTTTTATTTTCATAAAGGTACTAGGAGGGGTAAAAAGTAACCTCCTTGGGAATGAAAACAATTTTTTTTTTAAATGTTTTTTTATTTTATTCAATATAGTCCCCATTTAGCTTGATACACTTATTCCAGCGGTTTTCCATTCTTCCATTCTAGATCCCGTCCAAAAAGTAATTTTGCAGAAGGTCTGCAAAATACTCCTCCGTGGCGTCGATGATTTCCTCGCGTGAGCTAAATTTTTTGTTGATGAGCCACCTTTTGAGGTTTGGGAAGAGAAAATAGTCCGAGGGAGCCAAATCGGACGAATACGGTGGATGCGACAGCAATTGGAGCCGTAAGTCACTGATTTTAACCGTGGTTGCGATGCTCTTATGCACCGGCGCATTGTCTTGCAAAAACATGTGAGGCCGTTTTGCAGCGATTTCGGCCTTCAATCGCTCCAATTATGCACAGTAATACTCGCTGTTGATGGTTTTTCCTTTTTCAAGGTAGTCCGCGAAGAGTATGCCATGACAATCCCAGAAAACTGACGCCATAACCTTTTCGACCCATTGAGCCTCCCTCGGCCGCTTCGGAGCACTCGTGTCGGCTTCAGTCCATTGCCGGGCACTCATTCTGTGCTCTCGCGTTCGTGTTTTAGGTCAGAAGTGAACATGCGCGGCATCAGCGGCAGGATAACTTTTTCATACGCAGAATATTGCGCAAAATATGGCGTGTGAGCTCAGTACTAATCTTTGTGGTATCTGCAAGCTGGCGCACCTTCATTTTCTGGTCAGCCAATACCATTTCATGCATTTTTTTTTGACATTGTCCTTTGTAACCGCATCGGAGGGCCTGCGGACTTGATCGGTGTTGAAGTTGCGGCCACCACGAAACTCTCGAAATCAATATTTGACGGTGTTATCTGACGGAGCATTAGCCCCATAATATTTATCCAACTTTTCTCCTGTTTCCTTCGCAGGAATAATGTTTTATGAGAGATCGAAAATCGTTTCTGTTCATACTCAACATGATGCCAAATACGTCAACAACAATCAGCTGGCAAAACAAAAGTTAAAGACAGTATCGCACTGAAATTTGGCATGTTTGCCAAAATATGAACGGACTTCAAGGCACCATAGCCTTTTTTGCAGTAGCAGCGCATTCTGGCGGTCAAGGAGGCTACTTTCACCCCACCTAGTAGAATAAAGTAGTAGATACATATACATATATATATTCTCAATTAGATTTATTGGATGGTCTTTCGAAGCCCCTTTTTGATTAAGAATTGTTCATCAGTGTGTGTTTGAACATTTAAAACAATTTAATTAGTAGTTTCACATTCCATTTTCGTGAGAATCTATATATAAATACGTGCTGCCTTTTTTTTGCTGTACACTTTTACACCGTTCTACTGAACCGAATGGCATGATACTTACACCATTGGAAAAGTAATTTCACGTAGATGTGCACAATGTGCCAATTTTGCCGGTTCTTACCAAACCTTGGTAAAACATGTAAAAGATTAGGTTACTTTACATATATCTATAAATATAGATGTTGTAAAATCAGGAATCCAGTGTTGCATAACCTTAGCCAATATCGAATCGGACCATTACTTTGTTGTAGCCAAGGTACGATTGCGGATATCCCAAACTACACCAAGACAAACTAATGCTGTGAGGAAATTCGACGTCAGACGGTTACAATAGCAAGACATCGCCAAGTCCTTTTCCGGTCGAGTGTCTCTTAATCTCTTCAGAGGTCCAATACCGTCAGCATCAAGCATCGAAGACCATTGGAAACACTGCGAAAAAGCCATCAGAGACGCCGCTTTTGATTTGCTGGGTTTCACTCGTCCACCGAAACGAAACCCCCGGTTCGATGGTGAATGCCGGCAAGTACATGCACCTAAGCAAGATACATATAAAGTGGCGCTGCAAAGAAGGACCAGGGCTTCTCATGAGCTCTATGAGCGGAAGAGGAGAGACGAACACCGGCTTCTCAGGAGGAAGAACAAAGAGCATGAGAAGCGTGCGGTTGAGGAAATTGAGAGATGCTACTTCAGGAATGAGGTACGGAAGTTTTACCATAAGGTAAAATAACATGACACGGAAAGAAACCCCGAACCGAAGCCTGTAGAGATGAACAAGGGATGCTGCAGATTTGGAAAGACCATTTCTGCAGAATGTATAACGGCGTTGACGGACCAAATACCGCTGTTAGGCAGAATCAAGCTTTCAACCTGGACGATGATGACCAACAACTCCGTCCACCCGACCTGGATGAAGTGAAGATAACTATATCGAAGCTTAAATCCAACAAAGCTGCTGGAGCGGACGGTTTGACTCCAACCTCTTCAAAGCGGCAAGCGATGACTTTGTAAGGAGCATACACCAACTCATCTGTAAAATATGGTCGGACGACTGTATGCCCGATAAATGGAATCTCAGCATTGTTCGTCCGATTCTCAAGAAAGGAGCCCCTTTGAACTACACCAACTACTGAGGCATCGGTTTCCTTAACATCGCATACAAGATCTAATCTGCCGTATTGGGCGAACGCCTGAAGCCGTTCATCAACAACCTGATAGGTTCATATCAGTGTGGCTTCAGGCCAGGAAAGTCCACCATCAACCAAATATTCGCACTACGGCTAATCTTGGAGAAGACCCATTATCTTCAGATCGATACACACCCCCTTTTCACCGATTTTAAGGCCGCGTATGACAGCATCTATAGGGATGAGCTATACAGAGCAATTTCTAGTGTTGGCATCCCTGCCAAACTCGTCCATCTGTGCAAGATTACGATGGAGAATGCACACCGCTCTATCAAAGTCGGTAAAGATCTCACCAAAACTTTTGATGTCCAGAAAGGATTTAGACAAGGCGAAGCGCTTCTCATGCGATTTTTTCAACATTGTACTTGAAAGATAAGTGCAAAACTCACGAGCAAACACAAGAGGCACTATCTTTCAAAAGTCCATCCAACTACTCGCATACGCCGACGATATTGACATAATCGGGAGAACCAGCATGATGTCAGTGGCGCTTTCGCGAGTATTGAGACGGAAGCGGTGAAAGTGGGCAAGACCAAATATATGCCGTCAAGCAAAAAGGACAACCAACACCGACGTCTCGGGCAGAGCGTCACCCTCGACAGATATAATTTTTAGGTAGATAAGGGCTCTGTCTATCTAGGCTCCAGCGCTGAGATCAAACGAAGAATAGCTCTTGCCAACCGCTGTTTCTTTGGGCTAAGAAGGCAATTGAGTAGCAAAGTCCTCTCTCCCGTTATAAGATAGAGGCATGGACATTATCAAAAATGGATGAGGGTGTTCTTGGTTGCTTCGAGAAAACAATTCTTCGGGCGATCTTCTGTCCCGTCTACATTGAAGTGAATGGAGGAGGAGATACAACAATGAACTCTACGGACTTTACAGCGACATCGACATGGCTGGGTCATGAACAGCGCATGGACACCAATGCTCCGGTCCGAAAAGTCTTCGAATCCGCTCCCGAGGGACAGCGCAGTAGAGGAAGATTAAGACTAAGGTGGCTCACGCAAGTGGAAGAGGACCTCAGCCAACTTAGCGTCCGAAACTGGAAGCAGCCAGCGAGGGATCGAGCTGCCTGGAGAAGCTTGTTGACTGTAGCGCCACTTAAAGTAAGTAAATGTAATCTTTTATAATGAAAAGCGCTCCACTTACTGTTATTCATTTATTCAGCGTCCCTTTTGTAGTTTTCAGGTTCCGAAGCTTTCTTGATATCACTTCCAATATGTCGGTACACTTTTTATTTAGTTATTTGTTGTTCGTTTCACTATTGCAGTAGTTTGGTGTGTACAGTTCAAACAAGAACTAAGTTCTAATGTGACACGTTTAAGAGGTCTTTTTCGATCCCTTATAAGGCTTCTTTATAACACAGAGTCGCCCAAAGTTGGGCGCCAATTAAAAACAATATTCATTTCCATGAATTAATCAAAACTTTAGTGTTTGATTTCACTTTTATTTAATTTTAGCTGATATTACAATTATTATACCACTCTTTGATTTCACTTTTATTTAATTTCAGTTGATTACTATTGTCCTTAATAAAATAATTAATTATTAAATTATTGTTGGATTTCACTCTTATTTACTTTTAGTTGATAGTATGGTCCTTAACAAAATTATTAATTACGACAATACTGTTTGATTTCACTTTCAATTAATTTTAGTTGATAGCAATCAATTATTATTGTTTCTTATGGAAACGTTTTATACGATCCTGTACCCAAAATAAGTGATCTGTCGGAGGTTGGTTGTAGAGCTTTTATAGGTGGCTCGCGAGCTGTTGTTTACGATGCATGCTATGAAAAAACCCATTGCGGTGAATGTGTTGTTTTCATGAAATGCATGCCATGGACAAAACCCATGGCAGTGAACATGTTTTTTCGTACATACGCATTTGCGTAAACAACTTGCTTGCGCCAAAGTTAGCTGTATACCTAACAGTTGCATATCCGTTGGGTGTTAGCTTATACACAAGAGCTTGTGAGGATGTCTGGAAGGCGCTGAAGACTAGCTACGATAGTGTAGCGAAACATTTCGTGTATATGAAATAATTATAATTATAACTTTGAAATTATAGTTGGATCAATTGGAAATGGCATTGGCTGTGCCCAATGTAACATCAAATCTACCTGCAAAAACACAACAGCCATAGGATGGAGCTACACCTTCAATCCTTAGGTTGAAGGATGTGCCCAAGTTCGTCGAAAAAAGGGCTCACAGTTTAATATCATATGTAGTGCAGTAAAATATAAAATACAGCAACACCCAGTACGGTGTACTGAAACATAAGCTACATCGCGTAGACTTCAATTAAGCGAAATCAATTTGGCTGCTACACCGGTTTTTTTTCTTTTCTTCTTCACCGGTAAAGTGCATGAGGGCAACTCTCGGAACCCCATTGGTACGAGTAGATCATTTTTCGAATCTTTTGTGATTAAATCCATACTACAATTGTTTGAAGCCAGGACATGCAACAAAAGCTTGCGATTTCGCCAACTGTTAGCACTGTTACGGATTTCAACACACTTTGCAATCCGCACAGATGACATCAGCTCTGAGTCAAAAACTGTTTGTAATTCTATGGGATCACCGAGGAAAAAATGGATAACAAGTTATTTCAATAACTTCAGTTTATAAAGTGGAAGAGAAGAATTCGTTAGGCTACAAAATTAGTTAGGTTAAGTCTAAGTTCAACTTTATTTTGACAATTTAGTCTAAGTTGGTCATGTGCAATATAATAATCTAGTACAATTTAGTTTAAGTTGGTAATAAGCTATGCGAATGGGGATGTTGCATGTATACTTCAACACTCCTCGTCAACATTAACATTCAAAATTCAATCCAAATGTTTGGAAACAAAATAAATGTTTTTCTCTTCGAACTAATTTGGTCAAAGCATCAGCTGCCATTTTGTCGGTGTGAAGATACTCTACTGCAACGGCGCCTTTTTCGATTGCTTCTCTAATGAAGTGGTATTTGTAATCGATGTGTTTTGTACGCGAATGTTTTCCTCCATATTTTGCAGTAAATTGCGCACTTTGGTTGTCGCAGAAGATAGTAGTTGGGGATATGAAATTAGGTATTAACTCCTGCAACAGGAAACGAAGTGAATATGCCTCTTTTGCTGCTTCACTGAGTGCGACATATTCAGCTTCTGCACTCGATGTAGATACAGTCGTGTGTTTTCTGTACTCCCAACTAATTGCTACTCCTGCAAGTAAAAAACAAAAACCAATTTGAGATTTTCTACCATTAATATTTTCCGCCCAGCTAGCATCTACGTAGCCTATTAATGGTAGTCCGGTTTTACGATAAACTAATTTCGCATTTTTTGTGAAATTCAGGTAACGTAATAGATGAAATGTGGCTTTTTAGGATTTTGTGAGAATTGA
This sequence comes from Volucella inflata, assembly GCA_928272305.1. Taxonomy (NCBI): domain Eukaryota; kingdom Metazoa; phylum Arthropoda; class Insecta; order Diptera; family Syrphidae; genus Volucella; species Volucella inflata. The sequence continues at coordinate 72,726,074 of OV743716.1, forward strand.
GTGAGACTACTAGCGCTAAATGCAATATCTGGTCGACTAAATGCAGCCAGATGCATTAAAGAACCGATCATTTCTTGGTAACTTGTTATATGCACATCAACACCCTCTCCAGCTGTACTTGGTTCCTTTTCCAGTTTTAATTTAACATCCATTGAAATATTTCTAAGTTTCGAATTTTGTAAGTTATATTTAATTAAAAGATTATTTATGTAGCGAGTTTGACTGATTAAGAGAGTTTCCTCCGTCCTTTCAATTCCAAGACCAATGCAAAGAGAAGGTTGACTAAGGTCTCGAATCTCGAAATTTTCTTGAAGCTTTCGTTTTATTAAGTCTATTTTAGCTTGATTATTGGAAGCTATAATAATATCATCGACAAAAGTTCCCAAAATAGTTTCCTCAACATCGTTAATTTTGAAATGGACGCAGTTATCATATTCTGACTGAGAGCTTTAAGTAAACGGCATACTTTTGTTGGATGCCTGCTATCAATAAATTCTTCCGGTTGCTGCATATAAATCTCCTCGTTAAGTTGTCCATTTAAAAAAGCAGTTGACACATCCAAATGATGTAGATTTAAATCATGTTCTACCGATAACGCGTATATTATACGAAGTGAAATCTGTCGCACCACGGGCGAATAAGTTTCAATGTAATCTATGCCAAATTTTTGAGAATAGCCTCTAGCAACAAGCCTTGCCTTCCGTCTTTCAATATTCCCATCTGCACTGTATTTGGACTTTAAAACTCTTCCGTTTGGTAGATTCTGTAGATCCCAAACCTTATTTTGCATAAGACAAGCGTATTCCTCCTTCATAGCTCCGAGACAGTCTGACGCATGCGGTGATCTTGCTGCTTCCTCAAATTTACTAGTTGCTTTGCATTAAATGCACTTTCCTTGACATTTTTAACCTGTTGACGTGGTCTAAGACTTTGCTTAATGTCGGTTTTATTTTTGTTTACATTTCCATCTGCGGGTACTTCAACTTCGACTTCGGAACCATCCTTTTCTTCATTGTCGTCATCTTCCTCTTTCTTTCGTTCAATTTTTGTCGAGCTATTGGGTTGTTCATCTGTGCAGTCTCTTTTATCTTTCTCTTTGGTATCATAACAAATGCCCGGCATCCGATTTGACGGAAATGACTAACGACAGGAATTCGACCTGTCCAGATTTGCTCAGGTGTCTTTTCATAATTTAATGAAGTTGGACAACGGTTGCGTATATACGCCGCAGTGTGGATCAGTTCTGCCCATAAGAACTTTGGTAGATGTGCTTCAATAAGAAAACACAGAGTCATCTCAACTAGCGTGCGGTTCATACGCTCAGCAATGCCGTTTTGCTGCGGTGAGTATTCAACAGTTAGTTGACGTTTAATTCCTTCATCTACCAAAAACTTTGAAAACTCGTGACTTAGGAGCTCACGTGCATTGTCACTGCGAAGAGTTTTTATTTTTCTATTTGTTTCGTTTTCCTCAAGGCTCTTAAATTGTTTAAATACATCAAAATATTATATTTAATATATAATAATAATATAATATTATATTTTTCTTACGTAAAAGTATACAAAAACTTTGCGAGAGTAAGCATCTATAAATGTAGCAAAATATAGACGTTTACTTATTGATTCTACATTCATAGTACCGCACAGGTCTGTATGTATGATTTCTAACATACTTCGAAAGGATTTTTCTTTTTTGGTTGTAAAAGGCAGCCTTGACTGTTTACCTCTAATGCATGCAACGCAATCTATGGATAAGCTTTTGAAAATTGGTAAGCCTTTTACTATGCAATTTTTCTTTAGGAATTGCAATGATACTGTGTTTAGACGACCATACATTTTGTGCCAAATTTCCAGAGGATTCTTAATTTGATCAGTTTGTGACAGGATTCATCATGTATTTGACCTTCTTTTACAGTGAAAGATTTAACTAAATATAATCCCCTACGCTTTACAACTTTAAGAATCGGCCTCTCCTTCCTCAATATGCATGCACGTTCTCTTTCTATAAAGACTTTACACCCACTGTTGGTTACTTTACTAGCAGAAACTAAGTTACTTTTCAAATTAGGAACAAAAAGAGTTCGATAAGGAAATAAGTTTTTTCTGTCTCCATTTACTTTTACTACTAATTGCACCATTCCTACGCCTTCTATACATGCAGACTCTTTATTACCTTCTGAATTCTCATATACGCGGTTTACTCTGTGTGACATTTCATTTACAGGTATGGAACACTCGTGTAGTTCTGTAGCTATGAATCCTTCCTCATTTCCAAATCTACAATTTTCAACTAATCTACTTTTTTCTTTATGCAGGTTTACTCGGCAATATCTTTTCATGTGGCCTTTACGACCACAACGATGACAATTGAATGGGAAATTATTAATTGACCTACCTGGTCATTGATTTGTACTCGGTTTCTTGTAGTGAATTCTAACCTTCAAAGCGTCATCTTTACGCACAAAAGTGTTCCTCCTCTTGTCACTCACTTCCAGGAGCCTTGCTCGTAACACATCCGTCTTTGGGAAGACCATTGACGCATCAAAAGCAGCGTGAATGTCCTTGTAACTATCATGCAATCAATACTGCCAACAAATCCTTGTCCATCTTCGCATCCATCTCTCGCAGTCGGTTTATAATAGAATTAATTTGAATTAAAAATGTTTCCATGCTTTGACTTTCATGCATTTAAAAATTTATTAACTTACGAAACTCTTCAACTTTTAACGAGTGCCTTTTCGATCAAAAGTTTTTTTTAAAAATGACCAAAGGTCTGACGAGGTTTTTTGCGGTTTGACAAGCGCAACTTGAGCAGGCTCCATGGCGATAATTAGCTCGCATTTACCATCCATGTCCTTCATATTCCATTCCTCTAGTTTCCCAGGATCCGTTGGCATCTGCTCCAATCCTTGTACCATTTTTAACAGCCTATTCTTACGCAGCACAGCCTCCATTTGAGTCCTCCATGTGGAGTAAATTTCCCCATTGAAAAGAGAGATTTTTCCAGTAAATGTCATAATAATTATTTTACTTAAGGCGACTTTTATATGTTACTTATTGGACTGGGCCCATAACCTGTTTGTAAATCTATGGGATCACCGAGGACAAAACGGATAACAAGTTATTTCAATGACTTCAGTTTATTAAGTGGAAGAAAAGAATTCATTAGGCTACAAAATTAGTTAGGTTAAGTCTTAGTTCAGCTTAATTTGACAATTTAGTCGAAGTTGGTAATATGCAATATAAAAATCTACTACAATATAGTTTAAGTTGGTAATAAGCTATATGAATGGGAATGTTGCATGTATACTTCAACAAAAACTGTAGTGAAGCAGTAGTGTAGTTGACACAAAAGAATAATTAGTTTACGTCCAGACTAACTCTTCAATGGCGAGACAGGCAGTCGTAACTTCGTTTGACTAAATGGCACTATCAAAACCTTCACAGGCATCCATCATAATATTGTACTCTTAGCAAGAGCATATGCGCAAATAACTGGTAGCTATGACGGAAAACATCAATGCAGGCTTATTTGTGGTCCAGGCTAACAGGTCAGATTCATGACATTTTCAAAATAATAATTGTTTTATTTAATATTTTCTCAAACGTTACAGTTACTCGAAACAGCTCCTTATATTTTGGTCATATCGCCTTTTTATTTTAAAGTTTAATTAAACATTTTTTCTTCTCAAAAGAAAATCAAAATGCAGTGCATATTTAACACTCAAAAGCCACTTGTTGTATGTGCGCCAGAAAAAATCTTGACATAAAAGTTAATTTTATTCAAAAACAGAAAGTCACTAATAATACTCTACAAACATATAACTGAAGGAGAATCCATTAGTACTACAAACAATAGCCGTGTTTTTTTTCATATCCGCTTTCTGCTAAAAAAAAAATTGAGAGTTAATTACAACAATAATATAGCGGTGTACGCTAATACGGCATTCATACGGCATTGAAAATCCAGATTTAGCGACATCTCTCCAAATCTTTATCGAAAACAGGGGGTTCCATACATTTTTTGGATTTGCAGATCTTTAAACAAAACTAGTTTCAGTATATGAGCAAAACAGCTGACAGAGTAGTTGTCGAAACAAAATTGCAGAGCACAAGAATTCCACAGCTGACATAGTGGTAGGCATTCGCTTATACGTACTCCAATTTTTTGCAATTCATTTTTTTATAAAAAAAAGTTAATTAACTGATTATTTATTAAAAAAAAATACAGTTCCTTCCCCGGAATTTCGTTTCGATGGTGCCACTCTATATTGATATAGCTTATGGTGTTGTGCAATTTTCCTCGCTAAAAGTAACACGATCAAAAAACTCAAAAAAAAAACTGAATCACTCAAATGATGGTTGAAGATCAGAGTGACGATCTGTAATTTGGGATCAGGGATGGAAAAAAAACCCTGGGGAAATTTCGCAATGGCAGCAAATTGTTTGCTGAACCTACCGGCTGCTCAGTAAGTAACTTTTAAAGCTTTACTTTAAAAGAATTTGAGTTAGGCGCCATGCATATTTTTCAGATCAGAAATGTAAAACCGTGTGCTGCAAAATAATTAAAAAGAAAACCACGTGAGAAAGTTAAAGAATCGGAAAACCGCTTTCAGACAGGTGCAACGGGCCAGTTATATATTAGCTTAAAATAACTTAACGTTATTATACTACTTTTTTGGCCCTCCAAACGGGCACTCTAAGCAGAACTATATTCTTATTTTATGTCTTTCGACGTCTAATTTATCATTTGCTGAAAATAGTTAGGCAAAAAAACAAAAGAAACAAAATGGCCCACTTTGTCTTCTGAACTTTGGGGTGGCCGTGGTGTATTGATACTACCCATCTCTTCTCACTCGAAGGGACAAGGTTCGAATCCTACTCATGGCAAGTTTTTCATTTGTGTAATTGGAACTCAGTCAGAAAAATCTGCGTGTGAAGGCATAACACTGGCATGTAGATTTAGCTGTTGTAGATTTTCAAGCAGAAAAAACAACCGTTAAAATGTATAACCGGAATCATTCCAAGTGAAGAAAAACTCTCTATCCTATTCGGACTCCCACCCCTGGAGGGTCAATATCGAAACCAAACATACCTGAGCTTCAAACCACTACATCACAACAATGCTTTCCATTCTCCCCCTTCATATTTTCCGCCTGCGCCCTGGCAACAGTAAAAGGGTATGGTAGTCCCCGTGAGACGGCCGTAAACCTGAAGGGAACGACGAAGGAATTTTCACTTAACCACGCAATATTTTGGTGCTGCAGAATAACACCTTATTTATCGCGGTTTGAAACCGCCCTACTGCGACGTCTTTGTTATAGTTGAGTGGCCCCTCACACACTGCACAACTAACTACATTTCGACATGCAAATAGCTCGCCGTGTTGTCAAACGATCGAGAATTTTCGTAAATTTTTTCTGGTGTCCCTAGAGGCACCAGACAACGGCGTTCTAAACAGAATAGTTTCAGACTTCTGGAAGTTGACTTTTAACCAGTCATCGCAAATTCGCCTTATTTGTTCAAAGTCGCGCTTCAAAGGCATGTTAATAACCTCGACTTTTGGACCTCTACTGTACGCTATCAGGTTGACTGCGTACGCTCGGCTATGGGGAAGTAAACCAATCGAATCACTTGTGTAAATGTGGAATAAGATCGGTGAATTAACCGCACGTTGCTGCAGACCGTTTTTAATGTGAAATGTTCCACCAACCATACTGCGCTGAAGGCCTTTTCCAAGTCAATCAGGCAGGCTCCAGTGCACTGGTTCTTGCTTTTATTCCATTGGATATCTGACACAAGTTAAGACAAGTCATGTATGACATCATGCCTCGCCTTAAAACCGAATTGATTATCTGGAACTATATTTTTGTCCTCAACCCACCGAATCAAATCTCTATTGATTACCTTTTCGGACACCTATCTGATATTCGGAAGGAGACTTATCGACTGGAAATAAGCAGATATATATTTACCCCTTTAAGGGATGGGTTAAGCCACCGCAGTTTTCAATTGCGCTGGATAATGTGCATAATTTATTCAATATTTGAACAGGGTGGTGTAAATGTCTACCGCTTCTAGAGTAAAATGTCGCAGCACAATGTTCGGTATTTCATCAATTCCCACTGATTTTTTACTTCTTATTGTGTCGAAGATCTCATGGAGTTCTTCCTTTGAAATGAATGGGGGTAGATTCCTTTCATTGGCAATGACATTATTTGCCATATTCTCGTCATTAAATTGGGTGAAACCCAAGCTCTCGAATCGGCATTTCGCCGGAGAAATTGTGCAAAAGGATTCGATTCTTCAGATCGTAATTTGAACCAACGACGTCATTGATTTTATATACAAGTCGCTCCTATGGCCTCAAACTTTTCCTGAAGATCCTCGATCGCAAAGAAACTATCATCATCTAGGTCTTAACTTGGACCTATCCCTGCCCTTGTCAGTATTCGTTCGTAGTCTGTCATTCGAGGAATTTAAGGACACTGTTAGTCGTACTAATTTTTTTTTTCGAAATATTTTGTTTATTTGGGGGAACAAAATCGAGCTGCGTGTATTTACAGCCCGAATTCTGTTGTTCCAGTACAAACTTACAGCTGCTCTGTAATTTTCTTTTATCAATATATTGAGGTTTTTAATTGGAGACCTTACGGTTCCAACCTCCACGTTATGTCTGTCATTAAACCGCCTGTAAAGCATTTTGAGTATTGACAGCAGTCTGGTTTTGTGTCGGTGCAGTGCGTCAATTATAACACTGCGGACTAGGTCTTCGTTGGGTGTGTGTTTATACCGAGGTATTGTAATGTCCATCGTTTGTTAAATTTTTAGTCCATTTGTTTCAGGTATCTGTCCAGCTTCTCGTTAGGTAAATTCCTTTAGAACGGTGGGTAGAGCGAATTCGTTGAGAGAGCATTTTCCTGCTTAGCTACTTTCTTTGCTTTAGGTGGTCCTACAATCCAGGGTGGACCTGGGCCTCAGTCAACAAACTTCTCCAGCCAGCTCGATCCCTGGCTAGCTGCCTCCAGTTTCACACGCTAAGTTGGCTGAGGTCCTCTTCCACTTGCGAGCGCCACCTGAGTCTTGGCCTTCCTCTACTGCGCTGTCCCTCGGGGGCGGATTCGAAGACTTTTCGGACCGGAGCATTGGTGTCCATGCGCTCTACATGACCCAGCCATCTCAGTCTTTGGATCTTCACTCTTCTGGTTAGGTCCATGTCGCTGTACAGTCCATACAGTTCGTCGTTGTATCTCCTCCTCCACTCACCGTCAATGCAGACGGGACCGAAGATCGCCCGAAGAATTTTTCTCTCGAAGCAACCAAGAACACCCTCATCCATTTTTGATAATGTCCATGCCTCTGCGCCATAGAACAGGACCGGAATTATTTAGGTCCTATAAAGGCTGACTTTTGTTGTCCGAGAGAGGGCTTTGCTACTCAGTTGCCTTCTTAACCCAAAGAAACAGCTGTTGGCAAGAGTTATTCTTCGCTTGATCTCAGTGCTTGTGTCGTTGTCAGTATTTATAGCAGAGCCTAGGTAGACAAAGTCCATAACTACCTCAAAGTTATATCTGTCGAGGGTGACGTTCTGCCCGAGACGTTGGTGTTGGTTGTACTTTTTGCTTGACAGCATATACTTGGTCTTGCCCTCATTGACCGCTAAACCCATTTTCGCCGCTTCCGTCTCAATACTCGCGAAAGCGCCACTGACATCACGCTGCTTTCTCCCGATTATGTTAATATCATCGGAGTATGCGAGTAGTTGGACGGACTTTTGAAGATAGTGCCTCTTGTGTTTGCTCGTGAGTTTTGCACTATTCTTTCAAGTACGATGTTGAAAAAAATCGCATGACAGCTCATCGCCTTGTCTAACTCTTTCTGGACATCAAAGGTCTCGGTGAGATCTTTACCGACCTTGATGGAGCAGCGTGCATTCTCCATCTTCATCCTGCACAGACGGACGAGTTTGGCAGGGATGCCAAAACTAGACATTTCTCTACATAGCTGGTCTCTATAGATGCCGTCATACGCGGCCCTAAAATCGATGAATAGGTGGTGGATATCGATCTGAAGCTCATGGGTCTTCTCCAAGATCTGCTGTAGTGTATCGACCAGATACGATGGTGGACACACTAATATGGACCTATCAGGTTGTTGACGGACGGCTTCAGGCGTTCACACAACACGGCGGATAAGATCTTATATGCAATGTTAAGGAGACTGATGCCTCTGTAGTTGGCGCAGTTCAGAGGGTCTCCTTTCTTGAGAATCGGACAAACAATGCTGAGATTCCATTCATCGGGCATACAGTCGTCCGACCATATTTTACAGATGAGTGTGTGTATGCTCCTTACCAAGTCATCGCCTGCCGCTTTGAAGAGCTCGGCAGTCAAGCCATCCGCTCCAGCAGCTTTGTTGGACTTAAGTTTCGATGTAGCTGTCTTCACTTCATCCAGGTCGGGTGGATGGAATTGTTGGTCATTATCGTCCAAGTTGAAATGTTGATTCTGCCTGACAGTGGTATTTGGTCCTTCATCGCCGTTATACAGTCTGCAGAAATGATATTTCCAAATCGTCAGCATCGACTGCGATTCTACTACGATGTTACCTTGTTCATCTCTACAGGCTTCGGTTCGGGGTTTGTTTCCGTGGCATGTTATTTTTACCTTTTGGTAAAACTTCCGAACCTCATTCCTGGAGTAGCATCTCTCAATTTCCTCGATCGCGCGCTTCTCATGCTCTTTCTTCTTCCTCCTGAGAAGCCGGTGTTCGACTCTCCTCTTCTGCTCATAGACCTCATGAGCAGCTCTGGTCCTTCCAAGCAGCGCCGCTTTATATGCATTTGCTTAGCTGCATGTGCTTGCCGGCATTCATCATCGAACCAGGTGTTTCGTGGTGGTGGACGGGTGAAACCCAGCAGCATCTCTGATGGCGTTTTGGCAGTGTTTCCAGTGGTCTTCGATGCTTGATGCTGGCGGCATTGGACCCCTTAAGAAATTAAGAGACACCCGATCGGAAAAGGACTTGGCGATGTCTTGCGATTGTAGCCGTCTGAAGTCGAATTTTTTCACAGCATTATTTTGTCTTGGCGTAGTTTGGGATATCCGCAACCATACCTTGGCTACAACAAGGTAATGGTCGATGTTGGCTCCTCGGAACGTACGGGCATCCATAGTACCGGAGGACTGTCTTGCGTCGGTCGCAGTGTGATCAATCTGATTGACTGTTGATTGATCAGGAGTTCTCCAAGTCCCTTGTGTATGTCGAGATGTGGGAACCGCGTGCTAGCGACGACAATGTTTCGCCCCGCCGCAAAGTCGATAAGCCTGAATGCGTTATCGGAGGTGGTGTTGTGCAGGCTATATTTTCCGATTGTTCCACCAAAGATACCTTCTCTTCCTAGCTTTGCATTAAAATCACCGAGGACAATTCTAATGTCATAGCTAGGGCATTGCTCTTAGGTCCTGTTAAGGAGCTCATTGAAGGCATCCTTGGGGTCGTCATCTTTCTCCTCTGTGGGGGCATGCGCGCTTTTAAGGCTAATGATGGCGAATTTAGCCTTGATGCGGATTGCTACGAGGCGCTCGCTCACATGCCGAAATCTGAGGACGTTGGCCCATATGGGGCTCGTCCGCCACCATCTCTTTTCCAAGACTCTGCTTAAGTCCTGGAAATCCTTACCGGCCTGAGCTCCAAATATGTCGGAGTAGCCCGAATAGGGTCTTGTTTTGTTTTTCCGGCACTAACCCTGATTTATGGCGCAGAACACTCGCCATTTACCCCCTTCACTTCGCAATCTCTAGTGAGATTCCCAGATGGCGCCACGGAGAGGCCTGAAGTAGGGCTTATTAGCAGAGCTGCAAGATGTTCGGCTGCAAAGGCTCATTATCGTCATTTAAGGAACCAGCACCTGTCGGAAGATGCTACTTATACTCATCGTTGCCATCCTGCCTAGCTATAATCCGTAATTTTCAATATCCAATTTCTAAGACCAATTAATCAGTACATATTCGTTCGTAGTCATCATCATGAACATTTTTTTTTTCTTGGAAAAATGTTTCGACTTCTTATTTGCAGCTAACAAAAATACACACAGACGCTACAACCAGGAACCACACACAAACAAAAGACAGAAGAAAAATGGAGAGAAAGAGAAAGGGAAGAGATGAGAAATATTTTGTGCTTAAAATGAAATATACAGCCACGGCGCACAAGCGGGCAGATTATTTTCTTTCAGTACTCATTTAAAATTAGTTGAGTTTCAAGTGTGTTGTGTGTAAAAGTGAATAATTTATTAGTTATTCGTTTACCAATTAGAGGTTTTGGTAAGTTGGAAAATCGTAAAAGTTTTCTTTGAAGGTTTATGTAGTCTTGCACTTTTTTTTCCTTTAGATACAATTTCAATCTTAAATGAATATAACTGACTTGTAAATGTTATTTCTCAAGACTTTGGACTAGGCAATTTTCTAAGTACATTCATTTTAATGTGTTATTTTTAATTTGACCATTTCTATGTCTATGTTCACTTGAACAAGCATGTAAGCGCTACGAGTAGACGAAAATTTCATATGCATTGGTTTAAAGGAAATTGAGCAGTGGATGGATTGTGCCCAGACCATGGTTGATGTACAGTAAAAATGAGATGCAATATTTTTTTTCTCATGTATACTTTTCAGTTCTTCCACGACTAAGCAAATAAGACCAGCTCTTGCTGTTGCATAAAAGGGATTTAGTGATTGGCGTCACTGAAGTCCACGTATCCCTGAGAACGAAAACTCAATATTTCATAGAAAAAATTTTATTAAATGGAAAACGCTAGAACAGCAAATAAAAAGTAGGACCACAAAGGACGCATCTTTACAAAAAGCTGTTGACCAAGAAACAAAAAAGTGGAAACATATTTTAAAAGTTTATACTGGCAATGTAGTGTTCTACACGGAAAATAATTTACCTCTCAGTGGCTCTCATGAGCATATTGGAGAACCAGGGACTGGGGTTTTCTCAAGTACAGTGGATATGTTTGGTTTTTTTTTTTTTGTATAATTGGCGCGCGAGTTACATACTCGTGCAATCCAACCAAGACTCAAACATCAATAAATAATCGCATAACACTTATTTTGTTTATTTAATATTTGCAACAATGTGTCTAGTATCAAAATTCATTTGCTTTCACACGGTTGAACTGTTCGCATAATACATATTTTGTTTATTTAACTTTGTTTGGCTCACAATGCATTTTGTCTCACAATAATGTATCTAGTATCAAAATTCATTTTTCTTTCACACGCTTTTGTAAGAACAGTCAGCATAAAATGTGTATAAATACTAATGTAATTAAGAGACACGAGTTCCTTTTCGTCAATGAAGTTTTAACGTTTTAAAGTAGAAGTTGTTTTTTTTTAATTTGGGTATCGCTCCCAAATATAAGTGGCGCAGTCGGTAGGATAAAGGTACATCCAGTACGTCGTGAATCTTTTTTTGATGGTTTATCAGTAACAAGTTTCAATATCGACGGTTAATCGATAGTAGTGACGTATTCGTGCATGTAAAAGAACTCGTTTTGAATTGTGTGAAAAGTGAAGTTATTCAACGGATCATCGAAGGATTATCGCAATCAACAATCAACAACCAATTCGAGAGGTCTCAACCTCGAAAGTTCAAAGGACCAATGAAGGAAACATCATAGATAGATAGATGTGCTATCCGCCATGAATAATCATGTGCAGATCCACTCCACAGATTCAAAAGTCATAAAAGCAAAACGAGAATTGTACTAGGAAATGTGCCTAAACGTATTCATGATTGGATTAAGAGACCCCTTGGGACCTACTGTTCGAGCAATGAAATCTACAACCCTGACAGAGGCTTTTTCATTTTGTATCAAGAAATACATATTACAGCCGAACAGAAACAAAGCAACCTCTTTCTAAACCTTTAATTAAGATAGAACACAGACATCCACAGCCTCAGTTTGAATTCCCTCAAATTCCTAACCTTAACCAAAAACAAGCTAAATTCAATCCACAACAGCTACAAAATATGTATCCCGTACAATCTTTTCGATTTCCCTTGCAACCGAACACTAACCCATGCTTCCCAGATACTGCATACAAAACGCCTTTCATACCCCAACTGATACCAAAGGTATCTCCACCAGAACCTATGGACACCCTTTCTGCACAAAGTCGTCCCAAACAACCATCCACTCCTCGTCAACATTTTAATGGACAGCCTCATAATAATAACTTCAGATCATCACACTACACCATTAAGGAAGTATATAATATAAACGAACAGACGTTAGAACCAGTAACTGACAACATGATGCACCTTACACAAGGAAATCTCTATCCTCCATCAGAAGAAACAACTACGGACGGAAATAGTTACTATCCAAATCTGGATGAATTTGTTTTTTTCCAAAATCCACCTGAAACCGAGTCCACAGGAACAGAACAAGATTTAAATTTTCAGAACCCTGCCCTGGACAATGCATTAAATACATAGATATTAACAAGCATGGACACTCTTTACCCTATATTCATATCTCATCACTTTTCGGAAGACTCTTGAAATTCCTAATAGATACAGGAGCCTCATCCTCTTTTATAAATCCTGAACACATTCTTCCTCAAGATTAAGAAATTGTCCCACCTGTAATCATAAAAACTATTCTTAACCAACATTAAATTGATAAAGAAGTATGTTTACCCAATTTTTTCGAATTTAATTGTCACGGAGAAATGAGATTCCTAGTATTCAAATTCCATGGATACTTTGATGAATTATTGGGTCTAGACACATTGAGTTCCCTCAAAGCTAAAGTCGATCTAGAAACTAAAACACTTATTACCCCGTTTACTAAAATTCCCTTGCTTTTCAAACCTAATTTCATGTATAAGAAATATAGTATACGCACCTATTCTAACTCATTATTATGGCTACCTGTAGATATTCGCAATGGTGACATTTTTATCAGACGTATTGAAATCAAACCCGGAGTTTTTGTTTCAGAAGGTATCTACAATGCCAATAACTGGTACAGCCTAGTTGAAGTAAGCAATAAGTGAAGTAGTAACCAAACAATCTTCATATAACACCCCTTAAAAGTAAACACACTCTTAAATTTTGAAATTTGTGAATTAAATAACTTTGACAAGACATACGGAAACGGCTTAGAAGACCCAGTTGCCAATAACATTACTGATTTATTACGGCTAGAACATCTTCATTCCGAGGAACGAAAGTTAGTTACTAATTTATGTGGGAACTATGAAGATATATTTCATAAGAAAGGCCAACCTCTTACCTTCACAAATGGCATTAAACATCAAATTAAAACTTCGGGCGACATACCTAAATATACAAAATCATACAGATACCCTTATGTTCATAAAAATGAGGTCCAACAGCAAATAAAAGGCCCAGGGAATCATTCGACCTAGTTACTCCCCCTGGAGTTCACCCATTTGGATAGTGCCCAAGAAGAAGGATAACTCTGGCACACAAAAATGGCAATTAGTCATCGACTATCGCAAGTTAAATGAAAAAACTATAAATGATGAATATCCTCTTCCAAATATAAGCGAGATACTGGATAAATTGGGCAAATGTCTCTACTTTTCAACTCTAGATTTGGCGAATGGCTTTCACCAAATTGAAATGCATACTCAAGACATACCTAAGACTGCCTTCACGGTAGAAAATGGGTTCATAAGAATGCCCTTTTGGGCTAAAAAACGCACCCTCCACATTCCAGAGGGTAATGGACAACGTCCTCAAGGATTTGGTCGGCACCAAATGCACTCAATCGCATTAAAATCAGCGAAAAAGTCGAACTTAATGCCAACGAAACAAGTACTCGTAGCTCTACAATTCATTCCGCAGATGAAAATCTTGATGACGGAATTCTGATTGCAGAGAAACCATTAAATGAATTTAATCTACAAATGATTCTGGAAATTGCAAGTGGACCACTAACAAATTCTCTTAAAGTAGTGTTTAAAAATAAACAAAGGCGCACTATCAAAAGAACAACATTTTCCGAAGAAGAAATTATACAAATATTCAAAACTCAGCTACCACCTTATAAACTCACGGCAATATTTACTGACGACAATACTTTCAGGAATCTTCAGAACGTCTATTCAAAATACTTTTCTCAGAGTAAAACTTTAAAATAATTACGTTGCACAGAAATATTGACTGACATAACTGAAAATGACCAACAAGACCAACTAATTTATGATTACCACATCAATTCGAACCACAGAGGCATTAATGAAACTTTACTTCACTTAAATAGAAAATACCATTTTCCCTTTATGTGTAGCAAAATTACACAAACCATAAATAACTGCAACAAATGTCAAACGTTAAAATATGATAGGAACCCACCTAAATTGATGTATGAAAAACCTAAAATACCCATTAAACCACTAGATATTATACATGTTGATGTTTATACCATCAATGGAAAACACATCTTAACAATAATAGATAAATTCTCCAAATTTGTTGCCGCCTATACCCTACCCATTCGAAATAGTCTTAACATAGTCAAATCAATAAAGCATTTCATAAGTCTACATGGGATTCCTGGGAAACTGATTACTGATCAAGGATCAGAATTCACTGCAAACCTTTTTAAAGTTTTTTGCAAACAGTTTGACATTTACTTACACACAACATAATTTCAACAGACAACAAGTAATTCTCCAGTGGAACGCATACATTCCACTTTAACAGAAATTTACAGAATTATTTACGACAGATACAAAGACAAAGACCATGAAGATATTCTTAACGAAGCAATTACAACATACAATAACGCTATTCGTTCATCTACCAACTATACACCTTTCGAATTATTTTATGGCAGACCATATAAATTTAGAGATGTTAAATTGCGGCAACATTTTTGGATAGTGGTCGAACAGCGCATTCTGCAGTAAAATTACCGTTAAAAATGAAAGCCATTGAGGCACCAACATGCAATATCACCAACAATTCTGGAATGCGTAAGGTACTCAAACAATGCCAAATGATCATATGCGATGAATGTACAATGGCGCACAAAAAATCATTGGAAGCGCTGCATCGCACACTAAAATGGTGTGCTCATTTTATTGTCTGGTGGCTTTCGACAAACTTTACCAGTTACTCCACGTTCAACACCGGCTGACGAGCTTTATGCATGCTTAAAATCATCCGTTTTATGGCGATATATGCAGCAACAACGTTTACAAACCACTATGCGTATAAAATTGCAACGTAATGGATCCGCTTAACGTTTTGCAAAACAATTGTTGGATATCAGAAATGGTAAAATGACCATCGATGAAGCCACACAATGTGCCACACTGCCACCGGATTTCTGTATATTCACAGCAACTACAGACGAGCTAATACAGCAAGTTTTCCCAGATATCGCAAGAAATTACAAAACGTACTATATTAGCGGCCAAAAACAACGATGTTAACTCCATTAATTTCACTTTTCAATGCAAAATACCAGGCGAAGCGAAAACATATAAATCCATCGATACTGTGATGTATCAAGACGAAGTTGTCAACTATCCAACTGAGTTCTTGAATTCACTTGATTTACCTGGCATGTCTCCGCACGTTTTAACATTGAAAATAGGCGTGTTTAACATTTTGCTTTGAAACATTAACCCTCCACGACTTTGCAACGGTACCAGGGTCTCAGTGAAAAAAATGACGGCCAATATCACGAAGCTAATATTTTGCTATTTTGAATGAAAAATTTGAAGGAGAAGATGAACTATTGCCTCGCATTCCAATGATTCCAACAGATTTACCATTCGAATTCAAACGTTTGCAGTTTCCGGAGTGACTCGCCTATGTAATGACCATAAACAAAGCACAAGGACAATCTTTACAAGTGTGTGGCCAGAATTTAGAAAGTCCGTGTTTCTCTCATGGGCAACTACGAGTATATGTGGCGTGTTCATGCGTCGAAAAACCTTCTGATTTATTCGTAAATGCACCAAATGGAAAAACAAAAAATATTGTACCTATATATTCAACAGCACTTCTATAAACAAAATAAAAAATAAGTGTTCTTATACATACTAGTATTTTTTCAATTTGATTTTTTTAATATGCGGAGCAACGCGCGCCGGGTACAACTAGTTATTAATAAAATTGATCTAAATAAAGCCAATTTAAAAGATTTATTATCTTCGGTTTACAATAACATTAAGATCGCTCGAAGAGGAAAATATAAAATTGGTGATATCGAACTTTATAAGCAAGTTTAAACATGCTTTTGAGAAAAGTTATACACCCAATTGTACAACTGAAATATTCATCATAAGAAAAGTGAATATCACTGACCCTGTAACAAGCCTAAGGCAAGTCAATTCAAGGTAGTTTCTACCCCGATGTATTTCTAATAGAAAAAGTAGTAGAAACTAAACACAATCAAGTCTTGGTTAAATGGTTGGGATTTTCACGTGAACACAATTCTTGGATTAATAAATCGCAGTTAATGTAAAACAAAAAAAGTTTTTTCTTTTAATTTTATTTAACAAATATATTTGCTAACATATTTTTTGATAATATTTTATTCATAATTCAAGTTCAATCATTTTTCTTCGATTAAGTTATTATATTTTATATTTGTTGATTCTCTTCCCTTAGACTCTGAAGCTGCACTCCCTTTAGGCTCTGAGTTTACTTTAAATGGATTGCTTTTTAAAGCATATTCTAGTTTCTTTTGAAAACTATCCTTGAAACTTATATCTTTTTTAGCTTGGCTTCGATCAGTCAGTAATGATGATGAAAAAGATAACTGCTAGTAAATCTTGATCAGTGGGTTTACTCAAAATTTGTTTATTTAAGCATTTTATTATTTCATCACGTGTATCAAGTATCTGGACCATCTTGGTACAGATTTGAAGACCAAGGACAGTTGTTAAAATGACATCCGTGAACTGATGTAGTATTGTTTACATTTACGAATCTTTTAAGCAAATAAATATTATATTATAGATTAAAGATTAGTCTCTGCATAATGTTCCTCAAGAAGAGAGTTTGATAATTCCTCAAACACTTAAAAATCGTATCAAAAATTAACAGAGTATTGTGAGCAGACATGTTTTCAGTTTCATTTCCAAATAAAGACCAAACTATTTCAAATTGGTGGGAACTTTTTTCTACGAGTATCATTACTTTCTACATTTCGAAATTGTTCGTCCATGATTTCCTTAAAGTTGTCTAGAACTGTAAGAAAATATTTTCTAAATTCGTTTGACAAATTAAGTGTGTTTGGATTTTGTTCATCTTATGATTGTAAGGTTTTATTATTTTTTTCAAATTATTCATCAATTACTTGAAGACATCTTTTAGTTAAATCATTTTCGTTTTATCAACTTACTTTTTTGTTGCTACATCATCAACATCAGAAACTCCTGAATATTTTTCAAAGTCTTATGTTCTCTATCGAAATAGCCATTAATGTGTAACTTTAATCACTTATTAGTTTCCATATCAAGGTTTTCCCTGAGTGCATTAAAATTGCTATCGATATATTTTTGAAGAACTGAAATGGTTCGATTTTGAAAATCAATATCATCAATATATTCCTTATTAGCAGCTTGATGGGTCTTAACAGGTTTTCCAACATTATCTAAACAACACTTGTTGTAAGTTTAAATCCTTCACCGGGAGGTTCTTGACACTGCTCTGCTGTTCTAGACACCCACCCTATTATCTTCCGAATTTGTCAACGTTCATTTTATTAATAATATATATTTATGTTGAACTCTGGTTAATAAATGATATTTAATTCACGCAATTCTTCGATAGTTGAATTTATTTCGTTTTGATGATTATTGATTCCAGCTTCTTGCGAAGCAATTCAAAGCTAAAGTCTATCTAAGAGTTCATTAGCATTCTCCCAGTAAACATAATCGATAGACCTTTCAGAGTATGTCATATAATTGTGTGACTTCCCAATTTTGTCTTTTGTGTGTTGTTGTTGTTGTAGTTTATGAAGTAAAGGTTGACTAATTTTTTTATATTTATATCCCCTATTACCTTTGACTTGGGAATTGTGATTCTTCAAATGTGCCTTTGTTTTCAGCAATTTATTAAAATAAACATCTAAGTCATTCTTATCATAAAGATATTTGTTTGGTACTCGTACTTTACGAGGAATTAACTCATGAAGACCATCTGTCCCCGGGAAGGCTTCACTTTCAATGATGAAATTTTAGTCTTTTTATTTATTTATTTAATTCCATTGTGATTAACTACTTAGAGGTTTTATTTGTGGTTCGTACGTTAATACAATATATAAGTTGTTAGATTATTAAAAAGCAGTTAATTGTACTGCTAAGCGGTACGAAGCTGTTAAAAGCAGTTGACAAGGCTGTTAAAAAGCAGTTAAAACTGTTGATTATTTAGCAAGTCTATGCAAGTGCTTCCATTAACGAGTCTCCATTAACTGATAACTGCAATATCTTTAAATGATCTATTATACTGTCCTTTATCTTTATCTATTATCAAGAATCCGTACGAATCCTTCCAATATTTGAAACATTTTCTAAATTTATTGAATGATATATCATTTATATGACCATTGTATATATGTATTAAATTAAGATCATCCTGTTTAAAAAGAATAAGAAATTTGCATTATCCCTAATCAAATGCTTTGGAATGTGTGTATATGACTGACAAAGGTAAAAACTACCAACATCATTATGACGACCCATGCAGAAATAGTCTCGAATATTATAAATATTGAATTTCGTTTTGCTTTAGAAGGAGATATTATTTCGCAATTATTCGAAAATTCATTATATCCCATTCCTTTGATAGATTTTATAATTTTTTTTAAATATTGACTTTTTGTAAAAATATTGACTTTGAATAAATGTAAATGTTTTGAAATTTTAGTCCATTGGGATCCAGAAGAATAGAAGAATACTTTGTTTTTCCAGAGTTTGACAGACCCACAATTATTCCTCGAGCGCTATCAGGAAGTAGCAATCCATGTTTCCCTTTCTTTATATCTTTTCTCATTATCATTTTGTAATAGAAAACAGAAAAAGAATGTCGTATTATAAATTTAGATAATAAGAGTGGATCAGGAACTCATTGAGTAGCCTATGTAAAACATAAAACTATGTAAAAATATGTTTATTGTTTTGGTAATTTAAGACCTTCTATTGAAATTGTTAGCTATTTAGGAAAAAATATTAATTATAATTATAACAACTATCAAAAGTTTGACGCATTCATTTATGGACATCTATGTTTTAAGTTCTTCATCGAACACAAATGTGGTTCATGATATAAAAGTTACTTGGTCTTATTAAAAATAGTCACAGGAAATATTTGGACTATGTCTAAGAAATTTTCTATCCACTTTCCCACAGTCGTAAATTATATCTCATAGTTTTAATAAGATTCAGTCTAGAGCTCTACAAGGGAAATTTGTAAAATTTAAAAAAGAAAAAAAATTACCATGAAAAATTTAATACTAAAATACATTTCTAATTTCGAAAAAAACTGCTGGGAATTCACCAGCAGAACTGAGGAAATTAAGCACTGGGTTCATGAGAATCCGACATATATTACTTACAAGGCATGCATTTACGAATTTCTAGCGCTCACATTACGAGCGATAGAATATAATTTTTGGGAGATTCTCCCCTTGCTTCCAGTACTTAACATTTTAATTTTATAAAAATAAAAATAAAAGTAAATAAATATAAATATTTTAAACATAAAAAAATTTTAATTTCTTTTTTACAATATTCAGAGGTTTTGTTTTTTTTAGTTATTCTTAAATGCATTGTTGATAACGAACAATGGAGGATCTTCTTTTCACTCCCCAACCCATCACTTCTCAACCCTTCGCCCCTTAACCCCTCACCACTCAACCCATCACAAACCACAGACCATTTCAACCATCTCAATATGAAACCATGACCTGCCCAACACTAACAACTACCTAACTAACATTCTATTTTTATTATTATTATTACTTCATTCTCATCATTACTCGTGCACATTCAGCGGAAAAAATGATTTCTTAAATAAAACCTACGAATAACATTCTAAATTCAAAGTGAGAAAAATAATGACCGGAAAAACTCGGTCAAAGAAAATTTCCAGTACCTATCGCTAAATTTAACCTCATAGTTTTGTTAATATGACAACGATTAGTATAAGGCCTCGTAGAAGTAGCATTTTTCCGAAAGCTACTAGATCCCTAAATAACGAGAATGAGCCTCTGCAGCCGTACATCTTGCAGCTCTGCTAAAAAGCCCTACTTTACGCCTCCCCGTGGCGCCATCTGAGAATCTCACTGGAGATTGCGAAGTGAAGGGGACGAATGGCGAGTTTCCTGCGCCATAAATCAGGGTTAGTGTCGGAAAAGCAAAACATGACCTTATCCGAGCTACTCCGACATATTTGGAGCGCAAGCCGGTACGGATTTTCAGGACTTAGTCAGAGTCTTGGAAAAGAGATGGTGGCGGACGAGCACTATATGGGCCAACGGTAGCGCTCATATCCCGGAATGGGTAACTGGCTTCGGTGCAACAAACCCCTCGTCCAAGGGGCATTAAAAAATGGAACTGGCCTTCTCATATCCCGGAGTGGGTAACTGGCTTCGGTGTAACAAACCCCTCGTCCAAGGGGCATTAAAAAATGGAACTGGCCTTCCAGGTTGGGGGTTGTGCCGCCGGGGTACCTGCCCGGCCATTTTAAAAAGACAAGAAGTTACGAAGCATTAACAAGCCTCGGATATGGACGGATCTACTGTTGACAACCCACGCAAACGATTTAAGGACAATCAGCTTCGGATATGCACGTGGAATGTTAGATCTCTTAATAGACTACGTGCAGCCGAGCAACTAGCGGAGTCCCTAGTCTGCTGCAAAGCAGATATAACCGCTATTCAAGAATTGCGATGGGATGGGCCGGACAAAAAGAAGATGAAAAACTGCGACATCTACTACGGCAATTGCTATCGACGGCAAATGTAGCGCTTATTTGGATGCATATTTATTGTCGGGGGCAGACTAAGACAAGAAGTCCTCAGCTTTCGTCATGTGAGCAAGTGCCACGTAGCAATCCGCATCAAGGCTAAGTTCTCCAACATTATATGCGCGCATGCCTCAATAGAGGAGAAAGATGACGACATCAAGGATGCCTTCTATGAGCTCCTTAACAAGACATATGAGCAATGACCAATGACATTAAAATTGTCTTCGATGATGTTAAGGCAAAACTAGAAAGAGAAGGTATCTTTGGTGGAACAATCGGAAAATATAGCCTGCACAACGCCACCTACGACAACGGATTCAGGCTAATGGACTTTGCGGTGGGGCGAAACATTATCGTAGCATACACGCGGTTCCCACATCTCGACATGCACAAGGAGAACTCCAGATCAGTCAACAGACAACCAGATTAATCACACTGCCATCGACGCAAGGCACTCCTCCATTATTATGGATACCCGTACATTCCGAGGAGCCAACATCGATTCGGACCATTACCTTGTTGTAGCCAAGGCATGGTTGCGGATATCCCAAACTACGCCAAGACAAACTAATGCTGTGAAGAATTTCGACGTCAGACGGCTACAATCGTAAGAGATCGCCAAGTTCTTTTCCAATCGATTGTCTCCTTATCTCTTAAGAGGTCCAATACCGCCGGCATCAAGCACCGAAGACCATTGAAAATACTGCCGAAACGCCATCAGAGATGCTGCTTCTGATGTACTGGGTTTCATTCGTCCACCACAACGAAACCCCTGGTTCGATGATGAATGCCAGCAAGCACATGCAGTTAAGCAAGATGCATATAAAGCGGCACTAATTAGAAAGACCAGAGCTGCTCATGAGCTCTATGAGCGGAAGAGGAGAGACGAACACCGGCTTCTCAGGAGGAAGAAGAAAGAGCAGGAATGAGGTTTGGAAGTTTTACAAAAAGGTGAAAATAACAAGCCACAGAAACAAACCCCGAACTGAAGCCTGTAGAGATGAACAAGGGAACATCGTAGTAGAATCGCAGTCGATGCTGATGATTTGGAAATACCATTTCTGCAGACTGTATAACGGCGATGACGAACCAAATACCGCTGTCAGGCAGATTCAACCTTTCAACCTGAACGATTCCGTCCAATCGACCTGGATGAAGTGAAGATAGCTATATCGAAACTTAAGTCCAACAAAGCTGCTGGAGCGGACGGTCTGACTGCCGAGCTCTTCAAACTAGCAGGCGATGCCTTGATAAGGAGCATACACCAACTCATCTGTAAGACCTGCTCGGGCGAAAGTATGCCCGGTGAATGGAACCTCAGAATTGTTTGTCCGATTCTCAAGAAAGGAGACCCTCAAAACTGTGCCAACTACAGAGGCATCAGTCTCCTTAAAATCGCATACAAGATCTTGTATGACGTATTGTGTGGACGCCTGAAGCCGTTCGTCAACAGCCTGATAGGTCCATATCAGTGTGGCTTCAGGCCAGGAAAGTCCACCATCGACCGAATATTCACACTACGGCAGATCTTGGAGAAGACCCATGAGCTACAGATCGATACGCACCAAATATTCATCGATTTTAAGGCCCCGTATGACAGAATCTCTAGAGACGAGCTATACAGAGCAATGTATAATTTCGGCATCCCTGCCAAACTCGTCCGTCTGTGCAAGATGAGGATGGAGAATACACGCCGCCCCATTAAGGTCGGTAAAGATCTCACCGAGACCTTTGATGTCCAGAAAGGCGATGCGCTGTCATGCGATTTTTTCAACATCGTACTTGAAAGGATAGTGCAATACTCACGAGCAAACACATGAGGCACTATCTTTCAAAAGTCCATCCAACTACTCGTATACGCCGACGATATTGACATAATCGGGAGAAAGCAGCGTGATGTCAGTGGCGCTTTCACGAGTATTGAGACAGAAGCGGCGAAAATGGGTTTAGAGGTCAATGAGGGCAAGACCAGGTATATGCTGTCAAGCAAAAAGGACAACCAACACCGAGGTTTTGGGTAAAACGTGACTCTCGGTAGATATAACTTTGATGTAGTTAAGGACATTGTCTACCTGGGCTCAGCTATAAATACAGACAACAACACCAGCGCTGAGATCAAGCGAAGAACAACTCTCGCCAACCCCTATTAAGGAGCAAAGCCCTCTCTGGGACAACAAAAGTCACCCCTTATAAGACCTTAATAGTCCCGGTCCTGCTCTATGGCGCAGAGGCATGGACATTATTAAAAATGGATGAGGGTGTTCTTGGTTGCTTCGAGAGAAAAATTCTTCGGTCCCGTCTGCATTGACGGTGAGTGGAGGAGGAGATACAACGACGAACTGTATCGACTTTACAGCGACATTGAGCTAACCAGAAGAGTTAAGATCCAAAGACTGAGATGACTGGGTCATGTAGAGCACCATATATGGACGCCAATGCTCCGGTCCGAAAAGTCTTCGATTCCGCTCCCGAGTTACAGCGCTGTAGAGGAAGGCCAAGACTCAGGTGGCGCACGCAAATGGAAGAGCACCTCAGCCAGCTTAGCGTGCGAAACTGGAGGCAGCTGGCAAGGGATCGCGGTGGCTGGAGAAGCTTGTTGCCTGAGGCCTAGGTAAACCCCGGATTGTAGCGCCACTTAAAGTAAGTAAGTAAGTTTTATTAATATAAAAATTAAAAGTAAACAAGCCCTACGATTCTATGTTTATTATTATTATTACTACATTCTCATCATTACCAGCGCACATTCAGCATAAGAAAATTGTTATCCATACACACACTCAGACACACACATCATGCATTCACCGCATTCAACATTCATTCACATGCATTCAACAGTCCTCATCACTGCTGCTGCCGCTGCTCCTGCTTTTGTGATGACACCCAAATCCACAAATTTCGACTTCCACCATCCATCATTACTCACCACCACAACTCCTTCACCCCTTCTATTTTATTTTTATCAGCCACTCAACCACACCAAATACGAACCACAAACATTCGCCGTCGATACTCATCGTTTTCAACTATGAAAACCAAGACTCAATACCATTACCCATGCTTATTGTTGTTGTGAGCTTGAACCGGTCTATATATTCCCATTCCCCATGCTTGTTGTTGTTGTGATCTTGAACCGGCTTATCTATACTACTTGAACCTTTATTTACCTGCTTAGCAGTTCAATTAACCGCTTTCCAATAACCTAAGGACTTACTTACTAGCGTGAGCACAATAACCACAAATAAAAACCCCTAAGTTGTTAATCACAATGAAATCAGATGAAAATATACTTTGTATACTGAATTTGTAAAGACTAGAACAGCTTTGAGAGAAAAGTACATGGTTCTTAAAACTGGGAAAATTACTAAAGAAGCTGAATTTAAAAATACTTTTAAGCCAATAATTGAACCATTGAGAAAAATCGCAAAAAATATCGATGATCAAGAAAATACAAAAACAATTAAATAACCCCAACGATTGCAGTTTGAAAGTCTCCCATCACCGCTTTCAGAGGATTCATTTAAAACACCAATACACAGTCTTTATCAAAGTACTCCTTTGAAGCAGACCTCCCAATTATATCTGAATTACGATAAAATCTATGGCCAGTATTTTGATATTAAATCAAATTCGGCAAAATTAGGTGATGTAAGTTTTACTGTGGATGATGAAAAAAGTTTCATTATTTATAATGAAACGTTCCCAGGGACAGATGGTCTTCATGAGTTTTTTTTTCGTAAAGTACCAAGCAAAGATCTTTATGATAAGAATGGCTTAGATGTTTATCTTAATATATTGCTGAAAACAAAGGCACATTTGAAGAATCACAATTCCCAAGTCAAAGGTAATAGGGGATATAAATATAAAAAAATTAGTCAACCTTTACTTCATAAACAACAACACCCAAAAGATAAAATTGGGAAGTCATACAATTACATGACATACACTGAAAAGCTAATTGATTATCTTTACTCGGACAATGCTAATGAAGTCGTAGATAGTGTTGCCAAAAAACCAATTGACCACCACAACGTTCTCGCGAGGTAAAACGTTTTTTTTTATTTTAAAATTCCTTTTCTGTTTTTGTTGTTTTGTATAAATTTATTAGAGTTTCTGCCGTCCCTTGCTCCAATTTTTCTGCTCCTTTTTAAGTGGCATCCAGTCGCCATTGCTTTCTGTTTATTTTCTTTTTTTCTTTTTAAATTATCCGCTTCTTTTGTTTTACTGCCATTTTGTTTTACACGCTGAAATTCACTGCAAATTAACAAACTGCTTTTATTTGGAGAAGTTCTACGTCACGGCAAATTTTTCTTCGTAAAATCTTTCTAGCTGTCGGTGTTCTTTTCTCCTTTCCTCTTCTTGATCATTTTGCTGACGAACTCGTCGAGTTTCATACAATTTGTAAAACTCTTTCGTTCCATATTTTTTTTGCAGTTCAACGACACAACACTGCCCCCCTCTTAAAACTCAAAACTCTGTCTGAGTTTCCATTGAGCACATGTATTGGGCAAGGTGGTTGACATGCACAGCTCTCTGCTTCCTTTTTCCTGGCGCCTCTATGCGATGGAGAAGATCCGATAATCGTTTTACGATCTTAGCGGGACCTTCCCAACCGCGTTGAAGTTTGGGGCAAAGACCTTTGCGTCTCTTGGGGTTGTAAAACCAAACGTTGTCTCCTTCAATAAAGGTTATTACGTTAGCTCTTAAGTTGTATCTGTCTTCCATTGATTCTGACGTAAGTTTTAAATTCCGCCGCGCAATATCGTGTACATTCAGAAGTCGATTTCTTAAGTCCCTGGCGTATTCCTGGCTCTCGTAACCTACTTCTTGTGGAGATCCGTAAATATATCGGTTGGTAACTTCAGTTCTCTTCCAAAGTTAAGCATAGTCGGGGAATACAATGTTGATTCGTGTTCTGCCGCACGATATGCCGACAAGGCTGGTTGCAGAAGCGAGTTCCAGTCGGTTTGATGTGGACTTACAAATTTCTCCAAGTAATCCAACAGCGTTCGACCATACCATCGGATAGTGGTCGCAAAGGAGTTGTTCGGGTCTTCTGTCTCCCTAGGATGTCCATAGCTTTTTTTAAAGATCTCTGACTCGAAATTTGTTCCCTGATCAGAGTGAATGAAGTGGGGGAACCAACGGAAAACATTTTGTATCAGTTGCTTTACAATAACCTCGGCTGTTTGGTTCGATACAGCAAAACACTCCCGCCATTTGGTAAAGTAGTCCATAACTACGACCACATAGCGATTTCCGGTTTTTGTTCGAGGGAGTGGTCCAAGTACGTCGATTGCAATTCTTTCAAATGAGTATCCCGGTCCGCTGAGTTTCAGTCTTCCTATTGTTACTGGAGAGAGTGCTCTTCGAGTTTGACATACGTTGCAGTTTTGGCACCAACATTTGGTGTCCATTGCTCTTCCGATCCAGAAGTACCTGTCTTTGATTCTGCTCAGCGTTTTGCGTTGACCTAGGTGTCCTCCGCTTGGACTATCGTGGAAATGTTTAAGGATTTCTGGAATGAGTTTCCTTGGTATTATAGGCAGCATCTTTTCTTCCGCCTTTTATTTTTCCCACACCCGATGTGGTTGGCCTGCACTCATCTTCAATTGCTGGAACATAGACCAAAAGCTTTTTAACTCTGGTTTTTCATGGGAGATGTCTTCTTTCTTCTAGCCACTTTATAACCTTTTCCAAAGTCTCACCTTGTCGCTGTTCCTCGGCTTCGGTTGGTCTGCTGAGTTCCATGTTAAGGATGGCGATCTGTTCTGTTCTGTTCGCTTACTTTAGCTTTGGAACAATGTTTGCACTCCCCGCAAGGTCTTCGAGATAGGGTATCAGCGTTTCCATGTCGAGCACCCGGCCGCTGCTGAATTCCGAAGTCATATTGCTGCAACCGCTCCAGCCATCGAGCCATTTGGCCCTCTTGTTGCTTGAAATTACAAAGCCATCGATTAGGTGATCTGTGCGTAAAAGGAAGCGCCTGCGAAAAAGATAGTGGTGGAAATGGTGCGGTCGATATAACGACGGCCAGCAATTCCCTCCTCGTGACGCAGAAATTTCTCTCTGGTCGATTTAAGGTGCGATTGTGGTATTCAATAACCACCTCCGAGTTTCCTTATCTCTGGCTAAATACAGCCCCAATGCCCACGATAGATGCGTCTGTATTTAAAATAAATAGATTATCCGACGTTGGGAATGCCAGAACTAGTGCGGCGTTTTTCGGCGTGCACAAAGCCTTCTTGCATTCTTCATTCCACACGAATCTGCGTTTCTCTTCTGTAAGTTCCGAAAGTGGTTTAGCAAGTGTGGAGAACCCTTGAATAAATCGCCTGTAGCAGGAGCGGAGACCTAGGAAGACGAACTTGTCTTTTCGTTTTCGGATTTGGTCAGCGTTGGACTGCTTGTATCTTTGACTCATCGGTACTAAATCCGCTGGAAGAAACAACGTGTCAAGTACGGTATTACTTCGTTCAGGTATACTAGAGCCGTACGCCATGAGAGTTCTTGAATTACTTTATCCATTACCCTTTCAAACGTCACCGGCGCGTTACAGAGACCAAATGGCATTACATTAAACTGCCATAGTCCGTTTCCATTTGTAAACGCGGTCTTATCCTTTGTACCCTGCTTGAAAATAGCCCCTCTGTAGGTCAATTGTAGAGAACCATTTCGCTCCAGAAATTGTTGAAAAGAGCTCATCCACGCGAGGCAAAGGGTAGGAATCCTTTTTTGTCACTTCGTTCAGCTGTCTATAGTCCACGCAAAATCTGTGCGTACCGTCCTTCTTTTTTTACTAAGACGATTGGTGCAGCCCACGAACTCTTCGAACGTTCTATAATCCATCTGCTGTGCATGTCGCGCATCAGGTCTTCCATCTCCTCTGTTTTTGCTATAGGAACTATCCTATCTTAACTGGTCTTGCTTCCCCTGTTTCAATGCGGTGTTTCATTTTTCCAGTGCGTCCAAAGTCTGCTGGTCCTTTTGAAAAGATCCCTTTGTATTTGTCAGCTGTTCTTCTGACAATTCAGAACGAGCTTTCTGAAGTGACTCATCTGTCCCTGCGAACCCCCTTTTGTATGAAGCCGTTTGGACCTCGTAAATCTCTACTCCTTCCATTCGTCCTAACACGGTGTTTTTAGGTAGAAAAGCGTCACTGGAAGAGGTGTTGGCCATCCCCACGATTCCCCTTCTGGGTCCATAAGGCACCTTAAGATAGCTACACCTTTCGGCAACTCGAAACTGGTCACAGGCTCAACCAGCGCCATTCTGCTTTTGATTATGGTTTTCGATTTACTTTAACCAATGTTTCTCTTCCGGCTGTAAGAATTTCTGTAGTCGGTATTGTTAGCAGCTGAGTGACTGATCCGCGCGGAACGTGCAATGGATGTTTTCTGCCCTCCATTTCAATGGTCATTTCTTCGAAACCCAAGCAACATTTTTGATTTAATAGGAAGTCCACCCCCACCCCGAGGGTGTTCGGGCACTTCATGTCGTAATATCGCAAAAGGGTGATAACATTCTTTGTCATTAATAAAAAATCTCTCCTTAGCCATTCCCTCGCTTAGAATTGTGTCTCCGTCTATAATGGTGTTCTCGGGAAGAAATCGTTCCGCCAGAACAGATATGTTCACTCCAAAGTCCACCACAAATGGCCAATTTTGCCCTCCGACAAATCCTTCCACAGAAAGACTTGTATCGCTAGTAATTCCCACGAATGTCAGTTCTGGTTTTTCTTCTTCAGTTTCTGTCTCGTTACTGTAAACTGCAGTTTCTTGTTCGTTATCCATTGTACAATCCATGTTCGTCGTTTGTGAAGCGCTTTTGTTTATCTCAATAGACAACCGCTCCAGTTAACGTATATTAATACGGAGAACTAAAAAATCATTTTTTAGGCAATTGTCGCATTACTTAAGAATAAAACAATAATTTGCAATACAATTAATTCGTTCCCACCAACGTTTGCTGATTATGCGGCCCGTGTTGAAACTGTATATTGTAAATGATAAATGCTGTCTGGCCGGTTTCCGTCAATGCAGCACTTTTGGTGTCGTTAGCTCTCCCTGTTGTCTACGTTTTATAGTTTTTTGAATTTTATCCTCTTGGTGCGGATCGATTTTCCGCCGTAAACACCCTTCTTCTTCTGGTCCTTAAACTCAGATCCTGGGCTAGGTTAAGGGCCTCAGTAAGTGTTGTCGGGCGCCCAACGGTAACGAGGTCTTGAACAGATTCGTCCCTCAGATCCTCGATGAATTGACTCACCAGAACCTCTTGCACCACGTTCGTTTGACATCCAGGAAGCGCTGACGTTACCAATACTTGCAGACCCAAAGCGAACTCAGCACAGTTCTCTTTCGCACATTGTCTACGCCTTCGTAACAGAGTGAAGCTGGATCCATCCCTCTCACAAAATCGCTGGCGCAACAAACTTGTCAACAGCTCGTGGTCTAGATCAGAATTTAATGACAAAGCACTTAACACAGACAGTGCTTCCCATCTTAGCTGCATCGCCAGTACATTCGAGTTTTTTCTGTTGTCCACTTAGCGCACCTTGCAGTGATTTCGAATTGCCGTTGGTACTCTGTTGCACTGCCATCGGTACAGGTGTTCGCTTCGACGAAGATTCAGGTACTGCAACTACCGCTGCAGGAAGCGCAATATCAGCAGCCTTCGACTGAATTAAGTTCGTCTCTATGTGCCTGAGATCTGTCCTTTCCCTAACAGTGACTAGATGCTGCACATGCTCATCGCCTCTCACCTCATTGCTGCCCTGCTTAGGGAACGATTGCTGTCCTTTGTTGACAGCATAATCGAAGGATAAGCAACTTACAAAAGAGCTCCAGCTCTTCCATCCTTTTTACGAACTCGGAATTCCAGCTACGACCTCTTGCTTTCATTCGGCTAGCTTTTGGTCCCAAAACTGACTTTGGTTAATTGTAAAGTCTTGCAGCATCCCGCGCAGCTTTATCATCTCACTTGACCGTGCGGGAGTTGTTTTCTTCTCTCTTGTAACTTTCTTCGAATCCATCTTGATGGTTTGCTATCTATTGAAAAAGCAGGATCCCACACTTGATACCAGTGTTGCAAAAAAAACTAATTGACCCCCACAGCGTCTTGCAACACGACAACGAATAAAACAACAAAATCTCTGGTTCCCGCGAGGTTAAACATTTTTTTTTTTTTTTTTTATCCTTTTCTGTTTGAGTTGTTTTTTATAAATTTATTAGTTTCTGCCATCCCTTGCTCCAATTTGTCTGCTCCTTTTAAGTGCCATCCAGTCGTCAATGCTTGCTGTTTATTTTCTTTTTTTTTTTTTTTAAGTTATCCGCTTCTTTTGTTTTACTGCCGTTGTAACGCTGAAATTCACTGCAAATTAACAAACCGCATTTATTTGGAGAAGTTCTACGTCACAGGAAACGGCAGATTTTTCTTCGTTAAACCTTACAAGCTGTCGGTGTTCTTTTCTCCCTTCCTCTGGTTGATCCTATTGCTGACAAGCTCGTCGGTGCACTGAATGGGTCGTCAAACAGAACTCACCTTTCTCTGCTGTCAAAAAAGGTAAATAACAAGCGTGCTGCGTGAATTTCATAAAATTAGCAAAACTCTTGCAGATCAGCGGCGCACCAATGGACTTAAACTTTTAATTGCTTCGCAGAAAGCTGGAAACAATAATCATCAAAACGAAATAAATTCAATTGTCGAAGAATTGCGTGAATCAAATATCATTTACTATATAGAGTTCTGCATAAATATATAATCTTTTTTTGTTTGGCTTCGATCCATTTAGTGACTGATGATGAAAAAGATAACTGCTAAGTTTAAGTCTATCTACGGGTTCATTAGCACAGAAAACATAATCGATAGGCTTTTCAGAGTATGCCATACAATTGTGTGACTTCCCAATTTTATCTTTTGTGCGCTGTTGTTGTTGTTGTTGTTTATAAAGTAAAGGTTGAATAATTTTTGTATATTTATATCCCCTATTACCTTTGACTTGGGAACTGTGATTCTTCAAATGTGCCTTTGTTTTCAGCAATATATTAAGATAAACATCTAAGCCATTCTTATCATAAAGATCTTTGCTTGGTACTTTACGAAAAAAAAAACTCATGGGAACGTTTCATTATCAATGATGAAACTTTTTTCATCATCCACTGTTAAACTTACATCACCTAATTTTGTCGATCATCAGAATATCAAAATACGAGTACTGGCCATAGATTTTATCGGAATTCAGATCTAATTGGGATGTCTGCTTCAAAGGAGTACTTTGATAAAGACTGCGTATTGGTGTTTTAAATGAATCCTCTGAAAGCGGTGATGGGAGACTTTCAAACTGCAATCGTTGGCGTGATTTAATTGTTTTTGTATTTTCATCATCATCTATATTGTTTGCAATTTTTCTCAATGGTTCAAATATTGGCTTAAAAGTATTTTCAAATTCAGCTTCTTTAGTAATTTTCTCCATTTTAGAAATCATGTACATTCCTCTCAAAGCTTTTCTAGTCTTTACAAGATCCTTTAATATATTTTCATATGATTTCATTGTGATTAACAACTTTGGGGTTTTTATATATGTTTATTGTGTTTATGTTAGTAAATAAGTTCTTAGGTTATTAAAAAGTGATCAATGGATTTGCTAAGCAGTTATAAAACGGTTCAAGGCCATTAAAAGCTATTAAAAAGCGGTTTAAAAGCGGTAAGAAATGTTAATTATTTATCAAGTCTATGCAAGTGCTTCCATTAACGAGTCCGTATTATGTATGTGTACTATACTGTCCTTTATCTTTATCAATTATCAAGAGTCCGTACGAATCCTTCAATTTTCTAAATTGATTGAATGATATATCAGAATTTATATGATCATTGTATATATGTTTTAAATTAAGATCATCCTGTTTAAAAAGAATAATAAAGTTTGCATTATCCCTAATCAAATGCTTTGAAATGTGTGTATATGACTGACAAAGGTAAAAACTACCAACATCATTATGACGACCCATGCAGAAATAGTCTCGAATATTACGAGTATAAATATTGAATTTCGTTTTGCTTTAGAAGGAGATATTATTTCGCAATTATTCGAAAATTCATTATATCCCATACCTTTGAATGGTTTTAATTTTTTTTAAATATATATATTTTGGTTGTCGTAGAGACTTTGAATAAATGTAAATGTTTTCAAATTTTATTCCATTACTTAATATTACATTTGTTTTTCCACAGTTCGACGGACCCACAATTATTCCTCGAGTGCTATCAGGAAATAGCAATCCATGTTTGCTTTTCTTTTTTTCTCATTATCAAAGTTCTTAACTTTTATAATAGAAAAAGAAAAAGGATGTGGTATTATAAATAAAGATAATGAGAGTGGATCAGGGACTTATTGGTTAGCCTATGTAAAACATGAAACTATGTCAAAATATTTTGGTAGTTTGGGTAATTTAAGACCTCCTTTTGAAATTGTTAATTATTTTATGTTTGTTAAAATATAGATATTGATCTAGCCAGGTCCCAAGGTATCTGAGTACATTTCGACAATCAAGTGGTTGTCCGTGTTGTCCCACGGTCTGAAACTTTCGCCAATAATTTCTGGTCCCAGACAAAAGGGTCATAAAAAGAATGGTTTCCGACTTATGAAAGTTTATCTTTAACTCCATTGTAAAACAGGGTGGTATAAATGTCCACCGCTTCTAGTGGAAGATGTCGAAGCGCAATGTTCGGTATTCCCTCGGTTCCCACTGATTTCTTACTTCTAATTGTGTCGAAGATCGTTTGGAGCTTTTCCTTCGAAATCAACGGGGGTTGTTCCCCCCGGGGGGTGAAACCCGTGTTCTCGATTCGCCAGTTCACTATTTCATTTCGAAGGTAGAAATTGTGCACAAGGGCTCGATTTTCTAAGTCGTGGTTCAGGCCAATGGTGTCATTCGCCTTGTACACTTCCTGGAAAGTCGCTCCTATAGCTTCGACCTTCTCTTGCGGATCTTCGATCACAAAGAAGTCGTCATCATCAATAGCCTCATTTGGATCTATGCCTGCTGTTGAGAGTATGTGTTCATTGTCCGTCGTTCGGGCGATTTTAAGACATGAAAGATCGTCTTGATCTTTCCTCCGAAATATTTTATTGAATATATTGAATTTTGACAACGGTAGAATGACAAAACCGCAAATATCCAACGATGAGTGTAAGAGGAGTCTTTAACTTGATAATTTTAGAATCTCCTGCTGTAAGTTGTTTTAAATCATGATTTGTGAGTTGTACAAGAGTTTGAATGGAACTAGGTATTTTGCTAATCTTACCTATGAAGCCCCATCTTATCATGGTCTTTTAGGTGATGAGTGAATTGATGTCGCCAACACTGTTACTTTCCGGAACGATGAGGTTTGAGTATACCTTGATAACAGAGAGCAAAATCATACTTATATTTCTCCAGTCATGTGACTGTAAGAAGCGCAGTTAATGACTTCAAATAAAGGATATAGCAGAGCGCTCGAATGTCAAATGTATTGATATAAATTGTGGCATCATCATTTAAAACCATTGGTCTCCAGTCCATGTTCTCTTACTCGTTGCCAATTCTTTTTTTAAGAATCAGAACTTTGAACGTACCTAAATTTAAGCCAACCTTTAAGTATAATTTCCAAATATCGTATTTCGAAAATAAAAACCAGTTCCTTAGATATTCGACGTCTAAGATCGTAAATGAATTGCATAAAACCTTGCAGAAATTTCGGCCATTTCTTGTACCTCATTTAATCTTCAAGTCGAGCCCACTAATACGACTCTTTCGTACTATATACACATATATGTATATGCATATGGGGTCGAGTTTTTTTTTTTTTTAAGTTTATTCTTGATTCTTTACAACTTTGTAACACTTAACTCTTGATATACGTGCTAATCGAATGTTGTGCAAACTGTTGTTCCTGGACTACTGCAAAACAGATGAGACTCCATAAGCCAGAGTTCGTAAAACAAACAGTGGATTGGTCTATGAAGCCCAAGGTAAAAAAAGTCAAAAACGCTAGCGCTCCGATAAAATGAAGCGTGATTCGCGTACATAAATATTTCAAGAAATATGCACACACGAGTCCATACATATGTATATGCATCACACCACCCGGAATCAACTTATAAACTAGCAACACTTTTCACCGAAACTTTTTTTTTTAACATCAAGTTAACAAAACCGTGAACTTACTACTACTGCTAGCACTAAGTTCTCAAACTTTGTTTTTATTGTTTTGTTTTTTTTAATTTTTTGGAATTTTTTTTTTTTCTATTTTTTGT
Source organism: Volucella inflata (assembly GCA_928272305.1). Lineage (NCBI taxonomy): Eukaryota > Metazoa > Arthropoda > Insecta > Diptera > Syrphidae > Volucella > Volucella inflata. The sequence goes on from OV743716.1 coordinate 72,760,394, forward strand.
TTACTTTTTTTGCCTATCGTTGATTATCATCAAATTTGTTCAGCTACAATACATAGTAAAGAAAAAACAAACATAAAGCAACATGGAATTTATAATATGTACCCTTGTATATATATATATATGTATATATGTAGGTTACATATAATCCAATCAAAATACTTAAGTGAAAATTAAATAACTAAATGAATACTAATTAGAACAGAGAACCCACACTACATCAGCGGAATATCGTGCACGATCTTCAGCTGTAATCTATACATATAGCATAAACGTGAGTACTTTTTAAGTTTTTCTTAATTTTCTATGGCTTTTTGGTTTTAAGTTGTAATCCCTAATGTGCAATTTAAATATTCTATGAATTCAATTGTCTATACCTACTAAATATTATAATTAATATACCTTTGTATTAACAATACAAATTAACTTTAATATACCTGTACCTATATAAAAATGAAAGAAACTTAAAGACACTTAAATATATGAATTTTCTATAAAATTATCCTTAGTAAAGCGTAATTTAAATATTTTATCAGTACATACCTAACAGAATAAGAATTTTTATACAAATTAGTTTGAATTCGCGACTGCTATCTTAAATAAATTTGAACACAAGTGAACCTTTTTTGTACCTATATATTAGAATCATGTAAGTAATCGCCACTATCCAGCTCAATAATATGTGACATTGTCCATCAAGATGAATTCTAAACAATTAAAGTTATTTATTTGTTACACTCGACTTACCATATGCTAGTTAAAGACGGTGAAAATCGGCCAGATGTTTAAGGCAGTGTAAGTATCTCAAAAGCTGCTTTTTCCAATCAGGACAGCAAAAGGATTCCTTAGATGTTATAACCACCAACAACATCATCTTATGGATCGGACGATTTCTTTCATCTTTTTTTTTTTTATTCCATAACTGTCTGTATAGTCCTTCTTACCAAACTAGATCAGACATATATTCTTGTCTCGCGATTGGTTCATTCTCCTCACAGTTTTGTTATTCGGCATAATTATTTTTTAGTGAAGAAGAAGCAGCAGCAAAATGCTACCCCTCCGAAGAGCTAAGTCTGAGCAACCGCAAGCATGCTGCACAAACGTAATTGGTATTTTCCACCTTTTCTACTTTTCCTCTTCTTTGCTACAATGGCGCCCAACGTATGTGCCCGAACGAGATACTTCCCTCGTATAGGGGACTCACAACGTAGTACCACAATTTTGCGTTAACGCGAATCACAAACGGTATCTATATACATACATGTATGTGTATCTACCGCCCCTGGCTTTCTTACGGAGGTAAGATGTTTTTTTATCTGTGTTTATACTAGTTACTAACATAATTCATATCTTTAAAATAGTTTGAAGTTTCTTTGAGTTTAGCATTCAGAAATAGCACTCCTATGAGTCAAGGTGCATTACGGTACAATTGTATACCTGTAACTTGAGTATCCATAAGCTCACAATTACTGAACTTCAAAACTACTTTCATATTTGAGTCATTAAGACACGCTTAATAATCCAAATATGAACAATGGTAGCAGCTAAGGAATAATATTGACTGAAACTATTTTCCCAGTTTTACTTTGACGAAAAACAAACAGGAAATCGTACCAATACATACTCACCGCCGCCTTTACATTCTCTCACGATCGCTTTTAACAAAACAATCTTATATTTTATTTTGACATCTTTAGCCTTTACACCCCAGACGTCTTTACAAATCAACAATAATTTTGATTTTGGAAACAATATTACTTAACATCTCCCACGCACTAATAAGCATGTTGACAATTTCCTGAATATTGCGCACGCAAATATAAGAAGTGCAAACAGCAACACGAAATTAACTGAGTCCGAAGCAAATATTTCGCAAACATAATTTATCTCAGGCAACACAACAAGTGCTTTTTTTTTTTACTTTTCAATTCATTTTTATTTCTTCTATCCATATAAACTTACATACTAGACAAAAATGCTTAAATCTAATTGAACAATGTTAGTTATTAAATTTAGCTTACTGGCTCTTACCGAACACTCTAAGCTTAACACTAAATGTACTACTAATGCTTTTCAGCCTTAGGTCTATCCTACTTTTGAACTATTCGTATCATATTAAATATAGATTTCTAAGAAAATTTTTGAAAAAAAAACTTAGATTTGGAACCATAATTTTTATGCTTTATTTAAAACTTAAGACTACCTATGCTACTTAAACCTACCTAAACTACTTAGCCTAACTTAATTATAATCGGCATGGTGAGCACTCGTCGCTTTTTGCTTCGAGTGGTCACCATCCCAATTGCAAATTCGGGCGCCTCGGGTTCGTCAGCATCGTGCACACACACCGCCGAGACGTAACCGATGCCGTGAAGCATCAGTCACTTCTCAGAGGTGTCCCATGACAACTAGCCCGGCCTCTCCGCGAAAACCCCCAACCTATCCTAAACCTAACTTAAAACTAAGGGAAGTTTGTTACGAGTACAACAGTAACGCACCGACCTAGGAGAGCGTAACGATACTCTCCTCTTCTTTAAGCCACCAAAAATCTGCGTGCTAATTTTCGGTATCGACCCGGTCTCTGTCCGCGATCGCAGAACTAAAACGGAAGAGCTCCTGAGCATTGACGCCGTACCCGTCGTAGATGAGCCGCTTTTCCCTCGCACCGCGGTGGCGGTGGTATATTACCGGGATACCGTCCCTACTCTGTACTAACCCTTTAGTATCTATATAGAGGAATGCCTCTGGCGGAATAAAGCCGGATCGGAGTGTATTCCCATGGTACAAAACATTGGGGTAATAAGCCCCAAAGATCAGGTTATTATCGCTGTTCTTCGCCCTTGCAATGTGCCTTCGAATCACCTTAATCAGGAAATTGTCAATTCTGTTTAGTCGAGCCCCAGCCTTGTTGGGATAATATTCTGTCCGATTCTGGTGTTGGGATAATATTCAGTCCGATTCTGGTGTTCTATACAATCTAAGACAAGTCCTGAGACATTGTCTTTCAAACACCCGAATCGCCTCCATATGATACGGCGATACGTTGAACCACACGGGACAACCATAGGCGATGATTGGCCGGATTAGGGCCACGTAGCATATTACCTTAACCCTAGAGTCAAGTTGACTGCTATGAAACAGTTTCCTTGTTAGGGCTAAGGCTCTCTTAGCTCCAGACAAACAAGCATTTATATGTTTGTCAAAATATAAATACTGATCAAGCCAGATACCAAGGTATCTAACTACGCTTCTCACCGCTAATGGCAGTCCGTGCTGTCCAATGACGGCCAAATTTCGCCAGTGATTTCTGGTATCCCAAGAAGCCTGTCTCAATGGGGTTCTAAACAGTATTGTTTCCGACTTTTGAAAATTGATTTTCAACTTCCAATCATCGCAATACGCTTTGATGTGATCGAAGTCACTCTGCAGCAGAGCATTGATGTCCTGGATTTTGGGTCCTGATCTGTACGCCACTTAGTCATCTGCGTACGCTATAGCGTGATTGAGGGAACCTACTAGATCACTCGTATATATGTTAAACAGTATCGGAGAAATAACCGCTCCTTGTTGCAAGCCGTTTTTAATGTCAAATATTTTTCTTGAAATTACGTTGCCACATTTGACAACGAACTTCTTTCCTATAAGCATGTTGTAAATCATATATAAAAGGGGTTTCGGCGCACCCAAACTGGTCAACTTATAGAAAAGCCCTTCTAACCATACAGTATCGAAGGCCTTCTCGAAATCAACCAGGCAGGCACCCGTACACTGATTCTTGCATTTGTTCCATTGCATGTCGGAAATCAGTTTCGACGCTGCATGAATAGTGTCATGCCTCGCCCTAAAGCCAAACTGATTGTCCCCACTTCAACAGAGCCCTATTGATTATTTTCTCAAATACCTTGCTAATATTCGGAAGTAAACTAATTGACCGAAGATTTGCTGGGTTAGTCATAACTTTATTCTTTTTCGGGATAGGGTGTTCTACTGCTATTTTCCAATGCTCTGGATAGTGTGCATTATTCAGCGCATTATTAAATAGCGTTGTAAAAATATCTACTGCTTCCAAGGGCAAATGTCTCAATACGACGTTTGGGATTCCGTCTGTTCCAGACGACTTTTTGTTTTTCAGTGAGTCCAAGATGCACAAGAGCTCATCTTTTCGCACGAACAAATGAGCGGCAGCTCGTTCATTGGCGATGATCACGTTTGCCGGGTTTTCTTCACTGAATAACGTAAAACTGTCATTCTCAGATCGCCAATTATGAAGTTCATTGCGCAGATAGAGATGGTTCACATAGGCTCTATTTTCAATGTCGTGGTTACGGTGATCTGGATCGTTCACTGTATACACGGTTTCGAAAAAAGCTCCCAGCAAATCCACTTTTTCCTGTGGGTCTTCGACCACAAAAAGACCATCGCCATCATCGGCACTTTCTGGACTTATACCAACCGTTAGTAGTGTCTGTCTGTTCTCTGTCGTCTGTGGAATTCGCACACTGAATGTCGTTGTGATTTCGCCTGAACAGTTTATTTATGTGTGGGAGCATATTCGGACTACTGGATTTTATAGCCCGAATCTTATTGCCCCAATACAAACTTATAAATTTTTTATAATTTTCTTTCATTAATTGTTTGAGGTTTTTGATCAATGACTTCAGTGTCTGAATTTCCAAGTTGTTCCTGTCAGTAAATTGTCGGTAGAGCTGTTTAAGTCTAGAAAGCAGTCTACTTTTGTGTGTGTATAGCGCGTCAATTGTTGGGGTTCTGTACTTGTCAACCAGGTTGGCGTCGGAGAATTCTACTCGAGGAATTGTTCGTTCCATAGTTTCTTTGATTACGTTGTCCATATCTATTAGATGTCGGTCAATCTCGTCGTTTGTCAAATTTCTATTTGTCGGGGGATTAATTCCATTCAAACGTAAATTACGCTTTAGGGTTCTGGAGAAGCGCAACCATCGTGCCCTACGGTAATCGTATGAGAACTTATGGTCGTTCTGCTCCAGCAGCGTTTGCTCGTTTGGGATCCGTAATGTGGCGGTGAGTCCGTAATGGTCGCTATCGTACTCAATCGCTCGCAAACAGTTCCGGGTTTGACGGTTTACGTTTACTACATGTATTCTGGTGTCTATCAGTGCTAATTCTAAGAAGGAGCCGGCTGAAGGGAAGGACGGGATATCCGTCGCGTACAACTCAATTTTGTACTCAATCATATTTTGACGCCACCAGCTGTGCAGCTGATTGCCCCTAGTCTTCGATAGGTTATTTCCCCATGCCGCATGTCTAGCGTTTAGATCTCCGGCCAAAAAGTATAGATTTTCTTTAGATTGAAGCTGGAGGGAATGAAAAAGTAATTCGAGTTCTGTAATAAATTGAGCAGGATGAAGTGCTTCAGATGCGTAAAGTGACACCACATACACTCTTCTCTCGCTTCGATGAGGAATGCATATAATGCAAGCTTCTAACACCTGAAACCTACGCACACGCCCTTTATATATGATTCTATGGCGCAAGCCTTCCCGTATTAAGACACCAACCCCACCGCCTCGAGTGGAGTCAAGACGGTCTCTTCTATATACATGGTAGCCACTGTAGCCGATTTTGTGATTCTGGTTAAGCTTAGTTTCGCTTACCAAAAGCACATCTGGGCTTTCGCTTAACAACGAGTTACAAAGATTGGTTCTTCTCTCGATCCTGATTATTGAGTTGACGTTTAGCGCAATGATCTTAAGATTAACCTCATTCAACGTAGCAGACGTTATATCGGCGCGCCAGACTTATCAAACAGGGTCGAGTAGATAACGTCAATTCGAGCTGCTTGTTCATTTAACTGTTTCTGGAACTGATCAATTTTTCCATGCAGGGACAAAAGAATCGCTTTCAAGTCCAGATCCGCTTCCGGTGCTTTTTCAGCTACCTTGGGCGTATTTTTTCCTGTAATTGTAGCTATACCAGATCCTGATACCATTTGGGAAAAGGATATATTAGGTGCCACAAAATTAGAAAACACGCGACTCTTTTGACGCTTCTCTTCATCAATCAACTGTTTTCGAGTTTGAACTTTTTTTTCAGCTCTTGGAACCTAGGACATCCTCTGAAATTAGCTGGATGCCCCGAGTTCTTGCAGAGTACACAAAAGAGTTGACTCCTATCTGATACCCTATCCTTACCTAAAGGACATTCTCCATTTTTGTGGTCTTTATCGCACTTAACACATCTAGACTGCATGTTGCAGTTAGCTGCGGCGTGCCCGAACCTCTGGCAGCGCATATATTGCAGTACGCGATCTGCCCTTTTTAATTTCTCCCAGCTTACAGCATGATAGTAGAGGAATTTGATATTTCGCAATCTATCAATTTTGCTACTGGGAGTTAGTTGTACTAAGAAGAACGGTAATTTTCGGTTACCATCCCTCACCGCAGCCGTGGTAAACGGCTTGACCCCTACGAATTTCAGGTCGTCGTCTTCAAACATCTTTAAAAAATTCTTACTAACTAGCTTACATAACCTAATACTATCCTTAATTTCTAGGTTACTCACATTAATAGGAGGAATTTTATCTCGCCTTGACTGAGATTTCTTCTGTTGTTGTTGTTGCTGTGGTTGCTGCTGTTTTGTTTGCTGTTGTTGTTTTTGTTGCAATTGCGGCTGTCGTTGTTGCTTCTGTAGTTTATGTTGCCTTTTCTCTTGCTGCTGTTTATGTTGTTGTTGTGATTGCTTGGTTTTTTGATTTTGCTGTTGTTCTTGCTGCTGATTCAGCTGTTGTTGTTGCATTCTATGTTGTTGTAATTTTTCTTTTTTTCTTATAAGCTCTTTTATTAGTTTATCGAGCTGAGCTTCCTCGTCTTCCTCTTCCTCTGATGATAAAACCTCATCATCTTCAGATAGCTCTCTAAATGAGTTTCCTTCGCCAATGTAGCGGCATTCTCCTCCTTCGGATTCGTAGGAGTACTCCTTTCCTGTAGTCAGGTCAGCAATTGACACGCCTGAGGCTGACGTCATACTCTCATCTTCCTTAGACTTTTTTTTTGAGCTTGGCTTTGGCTTCAGTTTTTTTCGCCTCTTTTCGGCTTTGATGATGTCATCTATTGTTTCGGCTGTTATTTTTGTTGTTGTTTCCGCATGTTGTTGCTCAGATGCTCTTGTCGTGCGTTTCGGCAACGGCTCCTTAAGCGGGACCTCCGGATGACCGGTATCCATCGCCTGATTTCGCCTGATTGTCTTTCGGCAATGGTTCAGATTCTATTTTTTTGTTCAATGAAAAAAAAAAAAAAGAAAGTAGATTTTGTTCACGGGATCCGCGGATTCGAACCCAGGTTCTCTGCACTTCGTCTGTGTAGATTTTTCATTTCATTTCATTTTTAATGCATTTTTATTTCAAATATTTAATGACTCTTATATGCTAGACAAAAAAAATACTTAAAAATTAGCTTAAATAACTTAAAATAAAACAATCTTATTCTAACTTACTAGCCCCATGTGGGCACTCTAAGTTCAACATTACACTTAACCTATGTCTTTCAACGTAACGTACAGAAGTTTGCTTACTATTATGTATTAAATATAATTAAAACTAAGAAAACAACTTTTTATTCAAAAAACTTAGTGAATGGACTTTTTTTTTATTAAATACATGATAAAACTTACAACTAAATTTAAAAACTACCTTTATATTACTTTTAAACCTACTTAACCTACTTATACTAACTTATTATTGTAAATATAATACAATTATTTTTTTTTTGTATGGATCACCATAATTGTTACCCATCTCGTTTTTTGTTGTTTTATAATTTTTTTTTTTATTTTTTTTTATATATTTTTTTTTTTATTTTTTTTTTTTTCTTTTTTAAAACTAACTTAACCTACCTAAACCTATGTAAGCCGGCGACGGCTAAGAGAAGTAAAAAATTAGGCTGACCGACTCTGCTCCCTAATAGAGCTACCCTGCACTAGAGGAATTCGACGATGGAGCTTCCCCTTCTTCTGCAAGCCACCAAAATTGTTGGTGCTGCCGAACAACATCCCTCATGTCGCGACTCCCTACCGCCCTACTAAACCGGAGACGCTCCGCACTGCCGTGTGCGACGTCTCTGTCGTAGTTGAGTCGCCTGTCCACAGCTGTTCGAGCGACGTGGAAGATTAACGGCACCGCTAATCTATCCTGGATCAGTCCTATTTTGTCGAGGTAGAGGAACGCTTCTGGAGAAATAAAGCCGTCAAAGCGAACTCTCTCGTGATACATATTATTGGGGTAGTAAGCCCCAGAGATCAGGTTATTCGACGAGGTCATTGCTCTTGGAATGTGCCTTCGAATCAACTTAATAACAAAATTGTCCACTCGTATTAGGTTCGCCCTATTGTACAAGACCTCGTTAGGATAGACTTTTATGTACTGAGACTCTGGTGTTCTGTATAGGCGAAGACAAGCCCTAAGGCAAGCCCTCTCAAACACCCGAATCTTTTCCAAAAGACTTGCTCTCACGTTGAACCACACGGGACAACCAAATGTAAGCATAGGCCGAAAAAGGGCCATGTAGCAGATCACCTTTACCCTCGCATCGAGTTGCCTGCTATAAAACAGTCTCTTTGTAAGGGCAAAAGCACCTTTGGCTCTGGCCAGAGCAACATCTATATGTTTGTTAAAATACAGATATTGATCTAGCCAGATCCCAAGGTATCTGACTACATTTCGACAAACAAGTGGCTGCCCGTGTTGTCCAACGATCTGAAACTTACGCCAATTCTTCCTGGTATCCGCAGAGGCCCCAGACAAAGGCGTCCTAAACAGAATGGTTTCCGACTTCTGAAAGTTGATCTTCAACTTCCAGTCGTGGCAATATTGTTTAATTTTATCGAAGTCATGCTGCAAAAGCATGTTTATAACCTCAATCTTTGGACCTGATCTGTACGCGATTAAGTCATCTGCGTACGCTATGGCATGGTGAAGTGAACCTATCAGATCGCTTGTGTAAATGTTGAAAAGGATTGGCGAATTGACCGCACCTTGTTGCAGACCGTTTTTAATGTTGAATGTACCAGTAGAAGTCACATCGCCATTTTTCACGATGAACTGTCTATCTGTGAGCATATTGAAAAGAATATACAGCAGTGGTTTACTAATGCCCAATGTGTTCAACTTGTAGAAGAGTCCCTCTAACCATACGGTATCGAAAGCCTTCTCCAAATCAATCAGGCAGGCACCCGTGCACTGTTTCTTGGCTTTGTTCCATTGGATATCAGAAACCAGTTTAGACGCGGCATGAATAACGTCATGCCCCGCCTTGAAACCGAATTGGTTATCCAGAACTATATGGAACTGATGTTTGGAAGGAGACTGATCGACCGGAGATTCGCCGGATTGGAGGTGTCTTTATTCCTTTTAGGGATGGGATGTACCACCGCAGTTTTCCAATGCGCTGGATAATGTGCATTATTCATTGCATTGATAAACAGGGTGGTATAAATGTCCACCGCTTCTAGTGGGAGATGTCGAAGCACAATGTTCGGTATTCTATCGGTTCCCACAGATTTCTTACTTCTAATTGTATCGAAGATCGTTTGAAGCTCTTCCCTCGAAATGAACGGGGGTTGTTCCCTTTCATTGGCGATGACATTATTTGCCATATTCTCGTCACTGAACTGGGTGAAACCCGAGTTCTCGATTCGCCAATTCACTATTTCATTTCGAAGGTAGAAATTGTGCACAAGGACTCGATTTTCCAGGTCGTGGTTCGGACCAATGATGTCATTTGTCTTGTACACTTTCTGGAAAGTCGCTCCTATAGCCTCGACCTTCTCCTGCGGATCTTCGATCTCAAAGAAATTGTCATCATCAACAGCCTCATTTGGATCTATGCCTGCTGTTGAAAGTATGCGTTCATTGTCTGTCGTTCGGGCGATTTTAAGACATGAAAGGTCGTTTTGATCTTTCCTCCGAAATATTTTATTTATTTGCGGGAACATATTCGGGTTGTTGGTGTTTACAGCCCGAATTTTGTTGTTCCAATACAAACTTACAGCAGACCTGTAATTTTCTTTTATTAATGTTTGGAGGTTTTTGATCGACGACTTTAATGTCATAATTTGTTATGTCTGTCAGTAAACTGTATGTACAAAGTCTTCAGTCTTGAGAGTAGTCTACTTTTATGTCGGTGCAGTGCGTCTATAGTTGAATTGCGGAACAAGTCTTCGTTGTCAGTGTATTGATACTGAGGTATCGTTTTGTCCATAGTCCGTTCAATTGTCTCGTCCATTAGTTTTAAATACCTGTCAATCTCCTCGTTTGACAGATTTCTATTGGACGGTGGGTAGAGCGAATTCGAGGAGAGTGCTCTAGTCAGTGTCCTGGAGAAGTGTGTCCAACGCACTCTACTATAGTTGTAGGAATGCCTTTGAACATACTCATCCAATTCCGCATTTTCGTTCGGAACGGTTATTTCGGTACTAAGACCGCACTGGTCACTGTCATACACAAAAGTGCGAAGACAGTTTACAGTTTGTTGGTTCGCACCTGTCAGTTGTATTCGTGTGTCGAACAACAGGATATCCAAATAGGAGCCGTGTCTATGAAACGACGGACTATCCGTCGCCTTTAGGCCGAGTCGATACATCACACTGTGCTGACCCCACCAATTGTATAGCAGGTTCCCTCTAGTGTTTGGTGTATTATTTCCCCAATCGCTATGTTTGGCGTTGAAATCTCCGCCGATAATGAAATAGTTTTCCTCCAATTCCAGTCTCAGAAATCGAAAAAGTGTCTCGAGCTCTGAGATGAATAGGGTGGATTGAGTAGCCTTAGATGCATAAACTGACACCATGTATAACTGCTTTCCACTACGGAGAGGGATATACATGATGCATGCTTCTAGCCCCTGAAACCTACGTACTACACGACTGTATATTCTTTTAAAACATATACCTTTTCTTACGAAGATTGCAACGCCTCCTCCTTGTATGGAGTTGGGTCGATTTCTTCGCATGATTTTATACCTTCTGTGCCTTATCCGGGGCTTGGTCTTTAAGCAACTTAAACAGTGTGTCTCTTCGCTCAATCCTAATCAGTGAATTAACATTCACTGCAAGGACCTTCAGGGTTTGCTCCGCCATGTACGTACCCATTACGACTGAAGGTGCGTTATGCTCGGCAGCAGCGCGTATATTTGATCTACCCGCGTAGCTTGCTCGGTAATTTGACGTTGCAGCTGAGCCATCTGCCCCTGGATAGAGAGTAAGATATCTAGCATGTCATTTGCCGGTTCCGGTGCTCTAAGCGCTGGGGCCTGAGAAGCAACCTTCGCTTGCTGTGCCGTATTTCCCCTACCTTGCGCCATTTGGGCGTAGGTAACCTTGGGAGTAACGGCTGGTGTTTGTGGTAGAACAGGTGGCCGCTTAACTTCCACCCTTTGCTGTCGAGGCAGATTTACTCTTTTTATGTATTGGAACTTGGGACAACCCAAACCAAACACCCAAACTATCGGTTTGCGGTGTGTCCCGTGTTCTTACATAAAACACAAGAGAGTTGGCTTTTTTCTGACGCTCCATCCCTACCTAGAGCGCATTCTTCAGACTTGTAGTTCTTACCGCACTTAACGCATCGAGGCTGCATTTCGCAGTTCGACGCGGCGTGCCCGAACCTTTGGCAGCGAACACATTGCAAAATGTTTTCGTGCCTTTTTACTTTTTCCCAGTGAACCACCTGGTAGTCTAGGACATTGATACTCCTAAGACTATCCAGACGACTTTCGGGACTGAGCTGCACCAGGAAGAACGGTAGCTTCCGTTTCTCCCCTTTGGCTCTGGCTGTGACGAACGGCTTAACCCCCACGAATTTAAGACCGTCACACTCTTTCCCTTTGAGCAGTGCAAGGAGCTCCTCCGGATTAGTAGACGGTTCTAACCCCCTCAGCAGCATAGTTTGCAGCTTTTCCCCCATCGGGGTGAAGGAGAAGAACTCCGTCGTCGAATCCCTTAATAGGTTTTAATTTTATTATAGCGCTCCACTGTATGACAGTGGATCGCATGCCTATCTACACTAAGCCTCTTAACAAAAAAGTTTGAGCCAATGGCCGACTTACATAATTCGATCGTGTCCTTGAGTTCCATCTTGAACGTATTTATGGGTGGAACCCTTTGTTTCTGCTGCTGCTGCGGTTTTTGTTGCTGTTGTTTCTGCTGTTGCTGTTGTTGTTGTTTCTGTTGTTGTCGTTTCTGCTGCTGCTGTTGTTGTTGTTTCTGCTGCTGCTGCTGTTGTTGTTGTTGTTGTTGCTTGTTTTTATTTGCTTGTATGTGTTTTTTTGGCTCTGCCTTAGGCTGCTGCTTTTTATTTGGGCTTTCTTGATGTTCCCGTGGCTTTGTCTGTTCGACATCTTGCTGCTGCTGTTGGGCAGGCTGGCTTTCTCTCTCCCTTCTTGCCATTTGTTTTTCCTTAATGGCAAGAACTCTTCGCTGCAGCTCTTTAATGCTTTTGTTCAGAGCATTGACTTCGTCCTCTTCGTCTTCTGACTCCGAGGCTGCAAGCGATGCGAACGTATTGTCGCCGCCCATGTAGTGGCCTTCACCACCGTCTGACACATATGGAAAGTCGTCATTGTCAGCAACTTCCCTCTTTCTACTTTGTTCTGCTGCCCTTGCCGATGTTGTTGGCACCTCTTCCTTCGCTCTACCGGGCAGCTTTTCGGTAGACGTTGAAAGGGAAGGGCGCTTTACCAGGTTAGGAGTTGGTTTTGCTTTCCTCCTCCGTTTGGTTATTGCCTCTGGATGTGCCGCTATTACGGCTTGGTCATCGGATGACATTACGTCATCTACCGGTCCCGCTATTGGAATAGCGGACCGCTCTTTTTGGCTCATCGTCCGATCGTACTTTGGTTGTTGGTCTTGTTTCTGTTTTAAATTTAAAAATAAAAACTACTAAAAGTTTTCGGGAATCGAACCCACGACCCCTGATTTAATCGTTCGACGGCACTACCACCTGGGCTACCGAAACACTTGTCACTATCTGCTCTAATTATTTATTTCAATTTTTACTATTTTTGTTTTTACTTTTACGAGTAGCCGAAACACGTTTATTCCTCGTGGAGGTCTATGAACGACTGACGTCTGTGTAGATGTTTTACCACTCCAACCCACTACTTTGATTTATGCTGCTTAGTTTGCTACTTATTTCAATTTGGACTTAAGACACACCACTAACTAGTCGTCTGTTCTCAATGAGATTTGGGAAGCGACTGACACAACAAGTGCTATATACGAGTAGCTCGTCGTGCATTTCCAACAAGTGGTAAACGAAACATTGAGAGATCTGCTACCAGTGCTAATCAAAGAAAGTGTTGAAAAAGTAATGCAGCCCTTAATTATTGATGAACACAAAAACGGTGTAAATGTCCTCGAAGTGTTTACACACCGGCATGTTTCAAACACAGAGCAAAAAAACTTTAAATAGCTTTGAAAATATAATATTTCTAATGATAGCCATAGCCAACTAAGATCAAATGATTGCTTTTCGTATGGTTATTTCAAAGGTTTCTCAGTCGAAGATTTTGTATTCAGAGTCGATATGTTGAAATGCAATTACAACTGCACCTGGAGTGAGCTATTGAAGAATTTCCATCACTTACTATACGGAACGGCTTAGGATTGGTACTGCCAATTCCTTCGAAGCAATCCTTAAGATAATTGGATCAGCTTGCATTGATAAAACAGCTTCGGGTCAATGAAAGTGATTTCGAAATTATCAAATAGTTAATGGACAGAAAATTACAATCACGAGAGAGCTTCATAGATTTTTTCAGTTCCATGCTACACTCAGTTACATCAGCCTGTCAAGGACAGTGATCTCGTGCAAGTTCTTCCTATTAATATTTGCCCTAAGTTATTGAACTTCTTATATCCGATGAGAATTAACAGTCTTGACTAGGCGAGTGCAAGCGAAAACAAATAATGACACAGAATCGATTTCTCCAACAAAATAAAGGTTTGCCCCATCATAAATTCCATGCATTGGAAATAGATGAAGAATGAAGACAAACAATAAGGATATGACAAGAACAAGAGCCTACAAGCCAAAATACTGATCTGTTACAACTGCAAAGCTCAAGGTCATATATTTACTGACTGTCCATCTCCATCATTATATGCAAATGGTGCAATCGCTTAATGGAAGACAACAAAACGAACTGGATAGAAAGCGTGAAATGTCGTTCAACTTAAACTGTCCCGGAATAACATCAGCTGCTGCTTATACGAATACAGACAATTCAATTCATAACCCACTTTTTGAACCGAAACAAAACAATGCCTTTACAAAATTAAACAAATTTAACATATGGAACATGTCTCCGAAAGGTTGAAACCTTATAATCACCTACGGTTTAAAATACTGAACCTCGATGAGCTAAAGCTTTTAGATAGTTTAAACAAATTTTCAAAAACACGATTACGATACGATAAATATTTAAACAGAACAGCAGCGTTCTGAATCACAGTTCTTTTACGAGTTATGGCAGACTCATAATAGGCGAAAGGATTCGTACGACTACGTACGTAAATGTGCGACTACAAGTGTTGTATCTCGCACCCATAATGTCGGATTGCTCGGTTTCGTTGATTTTTCTTTTACTTTTGCTTTCGTTCGTAAATTGTTATCAGGATCGCATTTCGTACGAAAATTTGTCCATTTAGAATTTCAAAAAGCTGTTTTTCATTTCCGAAAAAACTATAATTTATTTTTGAAAAACCTTGATATTGGAAAAAATCAAGATATTTTACAATATATAAACATACAGGTAATATAGTATGCTTTTAGTGCGAATCTGCGCCATTTTTTTTTTACCAAGGTTGTTAGAGGATTTAAAACAGCTTGTTGGTTGGAATAAATTGTTGTGAAAAGTTCAAAGTTGCGGAATAAAATTAAAAAATTTCTTATCTTCATCACTCATTTTTTATGAACTGAATATAATTTTCGCAAGCAAACGCAAGAACATGAAAAAAAACAAATGACAACTGGAGTTGACAGTGGATATGTTTTCAAACTCATGTTATGGGCAACTTGTCCATTTGAAGTAACGCAAAGAAACTTTTCGTCCAGTTCTGACAGAAGTTTCAGTTTGCTTTTGCCCATTTTGGTTGAGCCTTTAACCATATACCTTAAAAGTAGAAATAAACCAGACTTCAGATGAAATCCAAAGGCGCATCTGCCAATATGAGAAAATGTATTTCACACCAAATGATGTTTACACTCGACATCAAAGCAGTATGAGTACGAGTACATGTATACTAATGTATTGATAAATTAAAAACGAAGAAAAGATTATATTTTATGAAGGAGATACATTTGAGAAAGATGCATGTAGTCAGGAAGTATAAAACGTACATCAACCTAGACCACAGTTCCGATCTTACATTTTATAATGTTAGGTTTAGGTTAGCATTTAAGTAATATATATATATATTAGTATATACGAAGGTATATACTAATGTATATATATAATTGTGTACAACGTCTATATGTATGTTTGTATGTATTGCATGTAGGTTAGGTGGATTAAGGTTTATTTTAAGTTAGATATTAAGTTTTTATAAAAATAAAAAAGCAAGTCCATATGCTAAGTTTTTTGTTGCCAATTCTTTTCTTAGCCTAAGTATAGAAAGTAAATATTCCTAAAAAAAATAATAATGAAGTCGAAAGACATAGGTATAAGAATTTAGAGTAGCTTAGAGTGCCTGTGTAGGGCCAGTAAGTTAGTATAAGATTGTAAAGTAATTGTAAGCTAGCATTTAAGCATTTTCTGTTAGAATGTAAGAATAATGATTTTACTTATCAAATGCATTTAAAACTAAAACTAAAACTAACATTTTATAATGAAGTTATTTAAAATTGTGTTTAGGAACGAGAATTAGTCAAATAAAAATAATAAACAGGATTATCGATCCTACAAAGAATATTTTTGTAATTCTGAAATATACGCAAGTACTCGTATATTAATTTGCGATCCTGCCATGAATAATCGGGAATCAGATCTACATAGTGGCACCCATCAAACGTCCCTACGTATGAAGCAACCTAAATAAAGATACAAAGTATTAAACATAAAAGCGAAATTTTAAGCGAAGAAAATTCTAGGAAACGAAACAAGTTTATGAATAGTTTTAAGAAAAGAGAAAATTTACACGACAAACGTCGCGAAATAAATATAATTAGTAAAAGTGAAAATAAAGGAGCAGTCATCGAGATGATAGAACCAGCAGATCTAGCAGCTGTTGGGGTGCGTAGGGTTTATCTTTACTTTTTTCAAGGGAAAAATGCGGTTTAATATTAAACACGTATATTCTATTTTGTAGTACACCAAGGAGAGGGAGCTTATTGTCAAGAAATTGCATCCATGATTTTTTTTAGTACATTGAAAAGTGTCATACAATAAATATGTACTTACGTTACGTTTCTCTGTTTACATTTTATTCATTTATAAGATAAAGTTATTATAATTAATTCGATGAAATAAGATAAATGTATAAAAAGTATAAAAGTATTTAAAGATGTTAGCGCATCCTGGAACGTGCTCCCAAGTGTTGTTGTACAATTTTCCCCGATTTAAACAAATTAAATATTGTCAATTGCCGGGCTGCCGGCAGAACAAAACTTCAAAAAAACGTTCGAACCAAAAAAAAACCGAACCACGCAGATGGTGGTTAAAATTCGTTTGACGATCTGTCACTCTGGATCAGGGATGAAAAAGAAAAAGAGAAATGCCCTGGGGAAATTTGCACTGGCAGCAAATTGTTTGCTGAACCTATCGGCTGCTCAGCTGGGCTGGGTTCAGGAAACTAATTATGAAGAAAATCTTTCGCTATAAAAAATTTCTTTGCTATAGTTAGGCGCCATGCACTTTTTCCGATCGGAAGTGCAAAACCGTATGTCGTTATGAAAATCGCAAGGAAAAATCACACAAGAAAAAAACCACGAAGAACGTTACAAAAGGGATTTATTTCCAAAAAAGTAGGAACAATATTAGGCCGGGAAGCGGCAACAATACAACGTTACTTTTGAACGGGGTACAGAAGGTACCACAGAACAGAATGAACCGCTAATTGCGGAGCCCGACACTTGTATAGCGAATTTTTACGGGATGCCCAAAAAGATTCACCAGGGGTAACACGACACTATATATTATAGAAAAACCTGCGTCTAAACAATGGGTATTTATCTTTCATTCGTAAAACTACCTCCTCTGTCAGTCTTCAATTCGTCCTTGTTTCCTCCTCACTTCCTGCTCTGCTTGAAGCTTTTAGTCTTGCTCTTTTTTTTTTTGGTTTTACCTCGCGCTTTCTCCTTTTTTTGTCTTCCTGTTAATCTCCTTTCTGTTAGTTAATAATTTTTTTTTTTTTTTTGGTTAGTTCTTATTATTGTTTCCCTTTTTTTTAATATATATATTCTTTTGTTTTTATCTTCTTTTTTTGTGTAAACTTTTTGATGGTCAACTAAGAAGTGATTAACCCTATTTCATAGCTATTAGCTCGGACCGTAGGTCTCACACACACATCCCCAATCACTCGCCGTTCAGACGGGTGCAACGGCCCAATTTTGGCTTTTGTGTGCACCACTCCGCAAATTTGCTGAAGTGTGCCACCGTTTCTTGGACCACCGTTGCTTTCCCTCTCTCACACACACTCATGCACATCCCATTCTTATTTCCCACATCTGGGGAAATTTCTTCCAAGATTGGGATTTCCCTTTGGCCCGAGCTAATATTTTCCCACGACATTGGGGTTGCATTCAGCCCCAATGCAACACCAGTCCCTCTCAAAATATATTGTACAAAAAAAGGAAAAAGATAATTTGCCAATAATATTTGGCCTAACCGGTTTCCTACTTCCTGATCATTATCCGTTTCTAATAATGATCGGTTGGGGTGAAGTGAGGGCGAAACGAGAAACTACTACGACGGGCCTTTTTGGAGGAAGTTCTACTTTTGAAACGTTGCCCAATACTCACTAACGACATCCCGGTGAATCTCTTTGGTTTAGTGTTTCGGTAGTGTGGGGCACGCAGATAGGGGTTCAGTCTTTACAAAACTATTCCTTTTACAAATGTTTTTTTTTTGTTCCCCGGATTGCGGTGGGTGACCGTCCGTCACCAAGTAGAGCGTCGGTGGTATCAGTTATACGCAGAGGGTTCCAGACCGTCCGTCTGGCTCTAGGCGTAAAGGGTTTGGGTGGGAGTGACCGCCCGTCACTCTCATGGAGACTCCTGTCTCTTCTTCTAGTAGACCTATTGGTTGTCCCCTCCGACAAGCATAAAAGCAGAAAGACAGAGTTCAGGAACCCACCAATTCTTCCCGCTAATATACTTCTCCAAGGAGACAACGGACATAAAGTGAACGGGTGGGGCAAAAAGTGGATCGGGCAGGAGAGACAGTGATGGAGCGGAGATGCCTTCTAAGGCTAGGGAAACTACCCGCTTGGAAAGACATCACAACACAAGGGCAAGAGCAGACGACTTTGTGAATGGCTCCTGTTTACTAAAACGTTGGACGCTGGTCTCGCGCCTTACTCCAACTGGTTACTTCAATGGACCGTCCGTCCTACCTGCTGTAGTTAATCCTTCAAGATACTAGGAGGGTGCACCAATGGCTGATGGACCCATGGCTGCCCACCACCCTTCTAGGTTTTGAAGAACCAACAGGAAAGAATGTGGATGAGTGAGGCCGAAAGGAAAGGGAAAGGGTAGAACTTGTTGTGGTAAATTTTACCGCAACAGTGTGTGCTCTTTACATTTTTATGTGACCATGTTTTTTTTTTGTTTAGGAATCCACCTCCTGTGGAATTATTATTGGACTTTACTTCAAATTAAACAATTCATTTCAGGTAAGTTTTGCTATTTATGTTTATATGAGAAGTGTAATTTTACTTTAAGTGTTTAACTTAATTTAAATATATTTTATTTTATTAATTTTATATTATATTTTATGTTGATACCTGTTGTGAGTTAACAATTTGTGTTGTGTTTGTAGTGGAAACGTTGAAAGATTTTTGAATGTTTCAAAAGCCGTCGTGGTTTTGATTTACCAATTCCCATCGGTATTTTGAAATTTCGGAATTCTGCAACGTTCTCAAGAATGAATGGATTTGTGAGATCGAGTGGACTGTATGTGTGTTGTGTTGTGTAGGTAACATATGTTAAGAAAAATTATTATTATTTGTATTTATTTAACCCAATAAAATTATCCTTAATAGAAATAAAAGTGGCTTTGATTTTTCTTTGAGTTTATTGATCGTTTACTAATTTTGTGTTGTGAATTCTTAATTGTGTTGCCTTTATTTGAGATGTTGCGTGACACGAAAAATGCTGGTCGTTTTCTCTTTTCGTTCCTCGAAGTCAGAGTTAATCCTTTTGGGGTGAATGTGAATTTCAAAGTTGGGCCCTTCCACCATAATTCATTTTGCTTAATTTCTGATGGCAATATATCCCTAGAGGCGAAATCAGCTGGGTTGTGTTGAGTTGGAATATGTTTGCAAGAGCTGCAGTTCGTCAGGCGGTGTATTTCTGCTACACGTTTGGCAACGAAGGTTTTCCATCGGTTCGGCGGTAATGTCATCCAAGCACGGGCAATTACAATCTATCCACGCGTGTATCTCTAGAATCCTCAGCTCCATTGCTTTCTTAATATGATCTAGTAAAGTGGCAAAAATAACCGCTCCACAAAGCTCAAGTCGGTTTTTAGTGGAGGGTCTCTCGTTTTGGCAAATACCAAGTGTTGATGGATGCTGCCTCTTTCATCTTCTATACGAAAATAGACTGCCTTCTCGGAAGCATTAAAAAACCCATGTAGTTGCAGCCTCGAAATGCTTTTGTTAACATGTACCCAGCGCGGAATCCTTATGTGTTGGATCTGAGGAAGATCTTGCTGAAAGGTACGCCATCGATCTACCAACTCTTGAGGTTGTTGCGTTAAATCTTCCCACAACGAGGTCTGCTCTTTTTCCTGTTCTTGTCTCTTCGTTCCCTCTTTTCTTTGGAGTGGGAAGATCGAGCTCTGGCGGAGGTGGAGGGTAGCCATGGTCCCATCAGCCATTGGCCCACCGACCACAGATTTGGGAAAGCAACCCAAATAGGTTTACGGGCTATTGATTCCCTCAGAGGAGGACGTGGTGGTTCGGTCGGCCCTAAGGACAGTAGGGAGACTCACGACGAACCAGGAGCTCAGGGTGCGACAAGAGGTCCACCAAGATCACCGTTGTCGGAGCCCGTAGGCTAGACGGGAGACTCGCAACGGGCAGCATTAGACAGGACATCTAAAAATCACCGACGGGTGGGGACGGACTGTCCTTTCTAGCCAGACACCCCAACACGATGATGACGGGTGGGGGAGGACGATCCATGGAACTTACAAACCAGCGAAGGCCAAGTTATACAAAGGCTTGAAGAATCCCACATCTTGCCATCGATGTGAAGACAAGAAGTATCACATCTTGTAATCGATATGAATGCTAACAATAAAATGTTTAAAGGGGAAGAGATGACGATCTCTGTTATAGCTACACCCCCGACAAGGGAGCTGCGGAGGAGCGGCGGTGGTGTGTAGGCGGACAGCCACCATAATCGAACACATCCCAACGACATACCAGCTGCAAAAGTCAGGTTCGATGGGTGAAGGGACGTCGACCCCTTTCAAGCCAGCACCCCACCGATGGAGCACCAAGGAAGCAGCAGAGGCTGTAGGCGGACGGCCAAGTAATGAGATAGCCTCCAACGTGGGAACTTAAAAACATTAACAAGAACAACAATACACCAATACAATAAATATCAATAATCAAAAACAATATATGTGGTGTATTAACCATTAATTGTTAATAATAACAACAATAACAAGCAACATCAATCTACATTCACATCAATATAAACAACAACAACAAAACGGTAAAAACAATAACAAAACTATTAAAAAGAAAACTTATAACAAAATATAAAAATACAAAATACGAAATAAAAACAAACCCGGGGTAAAGTGGCACACATGCACGTATACTTAACTTTGTTCGGGGCGGCGGTTTAGAGAATGGATAGACCGGGGTATAATCAGGTTAGTATTATACCCACACAACCTTCCTCCTTCGTCCCAACACTCCATCGACCTTCGATCAGACTTTCTTTCTCCTTCGCGTTTGTTTGGATTGGCAATTTTGTTTAATGCGATGGGGGAAAAATACCCGGGCATCAGCAATAAAGGGAAATACAAGTAGCTAGGCATAGCTAGGATCCACAAACTCTCATAAACTCGCTCAGTGGAGTTCCCAGTTATCAGTGGAAGCGAGAGAACTCAATGACTGAAGATTTTAGTATGAGA
This sequence comes from Volucella inflata, assembly GCA_928272305.1. Classification (NCBI taxonomy): domain Eukaryota; kingdom Metazoa; phylum Arthropoda; class Insecta; order Diptera; family Syrphidae; genus Volucella; species Volucella inflata. The sequence goes on from OV743716.1 coordinate 72,781,732, forward strand.
GGGTACAATTGGAAACAATTGGAATGTGTGAGAGGCCTAGTTGGGAACGGGAGCACACACTAGCAAAGTTTGCTAGTCGTGTAGCTGGAAACCCCGTTGTTGAGTCCCCTAGAGCTAAATGAATGTGTGTGTGGGTGGGTGTGAGAATGCGTGTGAGAGTCTGGCGGGAGTTTGTGGAAGAAAAAAAGATCTGGAAGTCACTTTTGTGACGACCAGCAACAAAGAGGTTTGAGTGTTTTTGATTTGTGCGTTTTTTTTGCCGGAATTGCGAGAGGCAACTTTTCTTGTTGTAAAGAAGGAAAAGGTAGATTAGATTTTTTATTCTTTTAAAGTAAAATCGCGAATTTTTTTTGTGGTTCGCGCTGATAGGGAAAGAGGAATTAATGAGAAAGAAAGAGACCAGGACAGAGGAGTTGCAGGACTAAAGGGCACCGCCAGAAAAGAAAAGATAAGTATAGTGAAAAGTGCAATGTAGTGTGGAAAATAAAATCGCTTTTTTATTGTTGAAAGTAAAACTCCGGTAAGCCGAGCGTGCGCAATATCTCGAGAAAAGACGAGACACGCGACCCGTTAATTATTTTTCTTTGTGCGTTCGGGACTGTGGAAATAGCGGGTCGCTCCATCGACGAGTGTTTTTTGTTTTTTTTTTCTTTTTTTGTCGTTTGGTTGTCTTTTTCTCGGAAAGATTTTCCTGCCGCTTGTTCAGTTCGGTATTTTTTTTTCTTCTTTCGTTTCGATTTAGTGATTCCTGTAAAAATCACGTGGCGCTCAAGATATTTTTCTCTGTGTTTCCCAGGTGCCATCAAAGCGCTACCTGGAGGTTTCGGAAACCCATATTTGGAATCAGTAGCGGATTAAAGAATGTTATTTTTGATTCAAGGCAACGGTATCTGTTGCCGGGAATCAGTCCTAACAAGGTATAGGTTCATCCCACTTCACTCCTTCGCACCATAACTCTTGTATCATAGTTTTTGCCTTGATAAGACATGGCGCATTCCAACCCAAAGGATCAAACAGTACGATTGATGATAGCATGCTTCTCTTTGTCACGATTCCATCATCTGACAAGAAAATTTTAAAGGAAAGGCATCTTCTTTTGGCAACTAGACGACACCTTGTGTTTTGAATTCATCCACCAATTCGATGGGTAATGTAAAACCGACCTTTCGTTGATCCGAGCTACTCGTCTATTTCCTGAGATGGAAACCAGCTGATTGAAGCAAAATCCTAACTTCGTCTCTCCTTAGCAATGCCTCCTCAACTGTATCGGCACCTGATATAAGATCGTCAACGTACATCTCTTCGCAAACAGCCTCCGCACTCAGAGGAAAACGTTGAGTCTCATCCGCAGCCCCCTGATGCAGCGTTCGAATGGCTTAGTATGGAGCACTCGCGGTGCCAAATGTCACTGTTTCAGGTCTAAAAATCCTTAATTTTTTTGTCGGATGATTGCGCCAAAATACCAGCTGGTAGTTTGAATCGATGCGTGGGACCCGAATTTGCCGGGACAGTTTTTCAACATCAGCTGTAAATATAATTTTGTTTAATGATGATGTGGTGTATCCAGTATGGTATCCTTCTCATCAACTTCTGTCATCTGATCGAGCTCCTCGTATTCGTTTAGGCAATTCGAATACTCTTTGTTGATGAAACCTACGTAAGGCACCTGACTTCGAGGCACCAAACGCGGGCTTACATCCGTGTTTAGATGGTAGCGATACCTCATATCGCCCATCAGACAATCTTCTAGTTGTCTTCTTATATGCTCTTTACAAGCTTTGTCTTTCGCAGTTTATGGGATGTATCCAGTAGAGATTTAATCTTACTTGCTGTCTCCTTTGTCAACTGTTGCTGTTCGAAAGAAGTTAGAAGTGAGCATTTGCTTAAACTCGCTTGTGGGCGTATCTGGCAACAAGCAGTTCTCGTGCTTTGTCATAATTGCCAGAATCCAACCCTAAATGCTGCAACAAACAAGCGGCTTCACCTGTAAGAGAAGGTTTCAATTTGCAATTTTTGAATTTCACCCAGCCTTTTGTTTTTGTGGACAAGAGAAGAAAATGCATTATAAAAAGCCCGCCATTTCGTGCATGAGCCCTCAAAATGCGGTATTTGAAGTTGGGGCAAGGAAAGATTAGTACCAGCGGCGTTTTTGGATTCACCTTCAACAATCTTCTCCTCAGATGCTGACTTAACATTACCGATTGCATCGACCAATTCACCTCGGTAAATGAAATATGATTCTTGCAGCCTGTAAACAATTTAATCAAAATCTTCTTTTTCCAGACCTTCTTCTTTTTCTCCTCGTCAAATCTTCGCCTGATTATTGAGTGCGTTCTTGAAGTTTCCTTCCAGGACATAAAAACGACCTGAAAGGTAGCTGGCCGTATAACGAGACGCTCCAGTCTTCTTAAAGTTCGAGTGGTCTCGAAGAATCTGCTCCAGGACACCGTTTTGGTTTGCACCCGATGAGACTTTCGACATATTTTTTTTTATATTTATTTATTTAAAGAGGGTTTACGAGTAATTACAAACAAGTAATTAAGACAATCAATGTGTGTATAGGTATTCATTAAATCAAAACTGTATTTAAAATAAAATGAACTTATTAATCTTAATTTTAGCAATTTACGACCTGGTGACAGTTGAGGTTAAAATATATTTTTGCATGGCGCGGGAAATTCTATTTTGCACAACCACCGAAAAGTCTATTAAAGGGGCAAGACACCGACTGCAAGGGATTCTTTGAATGGATGGAGTCTATATATACATCTGTGCATATATATATATGTACTTGCGCTAGCACTTGCATTTTTCTAATTTTTATTGTATATTGTCTAATGTATTTTTTTTGTGAATGTTTAATGTTTTGTGCGGAATATTCGGCTGGGAAAGGACCAAATGTTGGGGTGTGTAGGGTTTATCTTTACTTTTTTCAAGGGAAAAATGCGGTTTAAAATAAAACACGTCTTTTCTATCTTGTGGTACAGCAAAGAGAGCAAGTTTATTATCAGGAAATTGCATCCATGATTGCATTGAAAAATGTCATACAATAAATATGCAATTACGTTACGTTTCTCTGTTTACATTTGAATTCATTTATAATTTAAAGTTATTATAAAATAGGTACAATCGATGAATTAAGATAAATGTATAAAAAGTATAAAAGTATATAAAGATGTAAGTGCATTCCGGAACAGCAGCACTTGTAGGAAGATTTGCACAAGTGCACTGGATTGAATAATAAATTATATGAAGCAAAAAGACAAACAGCACAACTGTCTGACACAACTGTCTAAAAAATTAGAATCGGGTATTGAGAGAGCAAATTGAGCAAATAAAAGTGGACCCCACTGCAACTATACTGTGTACAACCACTACAACAGCTAGAACCAGCCATAGCTGTATATTATCAAAAAAATGAAATACATTTGATTGTATTTGAAGCACTCCCAGTCTTTAAAGGAGATTTGATAAAGTATAGAGTATGGAGAGAAGTTGCAACAAGATTTATGGATAGCATCAAGAATTTCAGTACTACCGCAAAATACGTAGAAACACTCTCAATAGTAAAATCTCATATACAGGACATGGCAGCAAACGTACTAACAAATAATAACACCATTTTCAACTTTGAAGCAATTCGTACTAGACTAGACTACACCTACTCAGATATGAGACCACTTTACGTCCTACTGAGAAAATTAACCCAAGGAAGCAGCAAGCTCTCAGGATACCACGATAAAATAAAACAAGATTAAACTATCAATGTCCGGAGAACCCCAAAGTGTAATTCAAGCATTAATTAATAATTCGAGTTAAGAGGCTGTAGTGTAAATTGTAGTACGTACAATCATCATGACAATCGGCATCAATTTTTGCAGTTACAATATCGTACAACCAACGAAATGACCGCAAACCACCCCCACAAATGAAAAGTGACCAGCGCCCTAATTTAAGTCATCGGGAGCACCAACGTCGGCCAAATTACGAACCAGCGTGAAATATGAATCACCATCAGAACTATAACCAACAACAAAGTTTTAGTCAACCATATTATCAGAAAACACCTATGGAGACAGATTCGAGGCAAGTAGTTCAAGCACAGAGGAAAACCGAATATCAACCGCAGCGGAACAACTATAATCCATTTAGTAAAATTCAACCATGGAAAAGAGACGAAACAAAAGTGGGCAGTATAAGCAACAACAGCCGAACCTACAATATAACAGCCAACACGTTAACAAGCAGCAGAGAATAAGCTAATCTTCACAACAACAAGATAATGGCAGTGCAAAAGGTAAATAAATTAAGGTTTGATAATTTAAACTAATTGACGAGTAGCCTTGTTTAGCTTGAACCTCTGGTATAACAAATAAAAAATATAAAATACCGATAGATGCGGGTGCAACCCATATTTATACAAATAGGAAACGTGATTCTTCAGAAAAAATAAAAGTTAAATAAGTAAAAATTAAAACGATAAGCGGGTGTTCAATAATAAACGCGAGAAGAATAATTAATTTAATGAATATTAAGATAGCCTTTTTTGAGCTAGAAAATATAGTTTCAATCGATGAATTAGGTATAGAAGGCTTAAGAAAACAAACCGTAGAAGTGAATTTGAAAAAATGACACCATGAGTAGTGAGAATCAATCTGAGAACAAACTTAACTATATTATATGAGAAACTGAATATCAGGAAGAAAGCCAACTATCTAGGCTGAGGGAAATAACTGGCATAGGACCGCTAGCCCTCACAACAGCTATTGAAGCCATAATTAAAACTAGAAACGAAGAACCCATATGGGCAAAACAGTATCCATATCCAGTCGCAATTAACGAATTAATTATTAGGAGAGGTATTCAGGTGGTTGGGTGCTGTAAAAATAGGTAGACTCTGAGAGAGAGAGAGAGAGAGATGTCAGCCTGGCGATTTCCGGTGTTGCAACTATCTTCTACACATCAATTGTGTTTATAATACCTCCACATGGTAACAGCCGGGTACTGTTCAATGTCCATCTGGACTGGACCTGCTAAACTTTGTGACGTCATCAACTTTAACAATTGCAAAAATATTTTATGCGTAATTTGATTCACCAATTATAAATAAATGAATAAATAAATAAATAAAATGCAGTTTACGAACATACACAGATGTATGTACGTTCTGTTCCCATTGAGAATTCTAGCCTAATTGGTATAATTACCGACATGTCATTTCGAATATCGAAAATACGATTTGACAACATTTTTTGTTTCTAGGTAACTACGCATTACACTGGCTAGAGCATATCACAAAACTGCCGAAAAGCTCTCAGTGCTTAGCTGTTGGATTAAAACTTTAGTGCAAAATTTCCTTGCGATTTATTATTTCAAAAAATACAGGGACCTTAGCGGAGTGATCAAGCCCAAAACCCATAATGGCGTTCTGCTTAGGTCCATAAAAAGCTTGTATACCTACTTATATGAATATACGTTATAATATGAAAAACGAAAATTCAATTTTACGTCATATACATCACCCCAGATCAACTGTACCATGCCGGCGGCTCTAGTAATAACAGTATCACCAGAACAGCAAGATAGCAGGACCAAGTAGAACATCAGATAGCTTTAACATCAAGATAGAGTTTTTTTTGGACTGTTTTAATGTTTTTTTTTTGGATTAAAAATGGCGTTATGCAACTGTACAGTACTGTTACACATGCATACAGAACTGTTAACATAGTTACCCTACTGCTACTTCTTCTTCTTCTTATCCTTTTATTAACCCTTTCCTCGTTATACGAACTTATGCGTAACGAGTTTCCCATTTTTACTGCATCGCTGCTGCTCCGCTTATGGGGTTGGCTAATGTCGCAGACCGCAGAACGCGTCTACATAATGCTCGGTCCTGGATCGCTTCAGTGGTTAACCCCAGACGTTGTTGCGCATTTGCCATCTGAGAAATCCAGGAATTCTTTTTCCGACCTCGTTTTCTTACAGTTGGAGTGACCGTAGTTGATAGTGCCTTTTTAACCGGATTTTCCGCAGATCTTCTTTGAACGTGGCAATACCAGCTTATTCTATTCGCCTCAAGCTGTTCGGTTACCGAATTCTTTATATGTAGACTTCCTCTTATACGCGTAGATCTAATGCAATCGCGTTTAGTGACTCCACTAGACATCCTTAACATTTTCATTTCCGTTGCCGTCATTTTGTTTTTAAACGCTTCGTACATTGTCCAGCACTGTGAACCGTATATAAGAGCTGGTCTAACAACCGTGGTGTAGAGTTTCCCCTTTAATTTAAGTGGAAATTTTCGGTCGCAAAAGATTCCCGAATTTTCCCGCCATTTCATCCATCCCACACTAACTCTGTGGTTTACGTCGTCGTCACATTTCGCTTCCATGTTAACGATTGATCCTGAGTACTTAAAGATAGTGCTTTTCGGAAGAACTATTCCGTCTAACATTATATCCGGAACAGGTCGCAACGGATGCGCAAATGGGCATGTCAAATGCTCCGTCTTTGAACGACTTATTTTAAACCCGTTTCTCTCTAGCGCATTTCTCCATGAATCTAAGGCGTTCTGTAAATCTTCGACGTTATCGCTAAGTATAACTGCGTCGTCAGCGAAGAGAATTGGCGTTACATTTGCTTCGCGCATGCAGTCTTTTAAAAGATAGTCGAATACTACGTTAAAGAGGAAAGGGCTAAGTACGCTTCCTTGATGCACTCCGACATTAACTGGAAATTCTCTCGTTAGTCCAGCAGAGCTTTTAACCGCAGTTTTCACGTTTCCGTACATGTCTTGTATTATTCTAACCTACGTTTCCGGTACGTTTTGAGATCTCAGCGCGGCCCATATGAGATCCCTAGGCACTCGATCGAATGCTTTCTCGAGGTCGATAAATACCATGTGTAAATCCTTAGACGAATCTCGATGCTTTTCCATTATTATTCGTAGGCTTTGGATAGCGTCCACCGTCGATCTTCCCTCAACAAATCCACACTGGCTATTATCGAGTTTTATTATTTGCCGAAGACGTTCGTTTAAGACTCTTTCGACGATTTTCATTGTGTGTGACATAAGCTTGATTGAACGGTAGTTGTTGCATTCTCGAGTGTCGCCTTTTCCTTTGTATAATGGAACCAAGAAGCTACTTCTCCATTGATTCGGCATAGGTTGTCCACATTTTAATTTATTTAAAAGTTTCGATAGCCAAACGCTGCCGATCCCCTCCATCTTCGACCAAAACTCTGATGGAATGCTGTCTGGTCCCGCCGCTTTCCCCCGCTTCATTTTTCCAATTGCTATACTTATTTCTTCAATTGAAAAGTCCGAAACTTCCTCCTCGAATAGACCAGCTGTCGGCACGATATCACGTGGAAACTGTTTGTTAAGCAACTCCTTACAGTATTCAAGCCACCGGTCGCAAATTTCCTTTTCATTTGTTAATAAGCGACCGTCTGCGTTTTTGATGTATTTCGGCGAGGTTATTTCCATTGAATTTTTTCTCCTCTGTGCAGCGAGCTTAAAAATATTTGGCATTTTAGTACTGTACGACGTTTGAACTTCTTGGATAGCTTGTATTCTATCCGCCGATCGTGAGGATATTTGTTCCAACTCCTGGTACAGGTTTTCCGCTTCTGCCGCTCGAGTTCGAGCCAGGACTTTCTTTGCGATCTTTTTAAGACGCTCGTATTCAAGAGCCAGTCGAGCTTTTTCGATATCGTCGCTCCGATCGCATTTTGTCCACGCTTGGAATGCACTTTTCTTGTCGGCCACAGCTCGTTTGGTTTCGTCATTCCACCACCATGTTTCTTTGCCGACGTAATGGTATTTCGATATAGTCCCCAGATGGGACTTTGCGAGTGTTATGCATTCCTCGTGCATGCTGTTCCACATTTCTTGCGGGCTAAGTGAGTCTGCTATACCATTTATATTTTGAAGTACTTCTTTAGCCAGTGCGATAAATCTTGCGCTTCGTTCCTTCGATAGATTATACCACCGGATTTTTGGCTTTCCAAACGATGCCTGTGTTTTCGGTGGTTCCGCTGTGAAAAATTCTGTAATGAGCAGACGGTGTTGGCTTACTAGCGATTCTCCAAGTATTACTTTACAGTCCTTAACACGGTTTCTCATCGACATTTTGCAGAGGTGATAATCTATTTGCGTTTCGTGGCCTCCGCTGCTATAGGTGATGAGATGTCGTTGATGTTTAATAAACATTGTATTTAAGACGGTTAAGCCGTAAGCCCTACATGCTACAAGGATGTCTTCGCCAGCTGAATTTCTGGTTCCAAAGCCTTTACCGCCGTGGCAGTCCTCATAATCAACATTTGTTTCTCCGACGTGGCCATTTAAATCTCCGCCTACGAAGAGCATCTCATCGATAGGTATATTTCTAAGCAAATTACCGAACTCTGACCAAAATGTATCTTTTTCCGATTGGTCGCATCCATTTTGTGGAGCGTACGCGCTAACAATGTTCCACGTTTCATTGTGTATGACAAGTTTAACACTCATCAAGCGGTCGCTTATTTTCAAGATACCAACGATGTTGTTTAGAAGATCCGCTGCAACAACGATTCCAACACCGTTTCGTCCATTGACCGTTCCATGGTAGAACATCTTAAATGCCTTAGTTTTTAAATCTAGAAAACGCGCTTTATTTCCTGTATTACACCACTTCGTTTCCTGTACGCACAGGATTTGTAGAGTTCTGCGACGCATAATCGCTTCCAGTTCTAAACTTTTTGAGGTCATCGATCCGACGTTCCAACTTGCAAACCGAAGTTTATGAAAATATTTAGGAAACTTCATTTTGCCCGCCCCCGGAATCCGTCGGGCTCTGACACAAGCACTTCTGCTTGCTCTGGGATCACCCGAGTGCGTTGCAACCGTGGTGCCCAGCGGGGTAGTGCTATTAATTGCGATCATTTCCATGAAGTTTAAAGTTTGAGTGGTTTGACACTTGTATGCTCATTTCGAATTGATTGACTGTTCTTTTACCCCACCGGTAGTCTCCAGACGTGGGAACCCACTGATTGCATACAAACTTGTGGGAAAGTTTTAAGGTGTTAAAGTGTCACAGGCTCATTTTTGGTGTCATAGTTGCCTGTATATGATTGGTGTCCCATTTAGTCGCCTCTTACGACAAGCTGGGACGCACTGCGGCACTATTCTTTATCCGATGCCGCACGGATTACCCTACTGCTACTGTATTTCTCAATTTAATTTAATTTAAATTCTTAGGTTCCTATCGTTTCAAATTCGCTTTGAATAACATAAAATTAATAAAAAATATATTTATGCACATATATGTATGTAGGAATTTATTTATATTTTCTATTTCTAAAGTTATTTACTAAGTTACAATGAATACTTTACAATGATACAAATTAATCCTTAATTTTTCAGTAAGTTTTCTCAGACCGCCCGACCGCGATGCATTCGATACCAGGCCCACTCCTTGGCTACCTAGTTGAATACGACTCCGGCTCCACATACCCGAGAGAGCAATAGTATGAACCTCTCTCTTCCAGCTTGTCATTTCTCCGAATTGTATCCACTACCGCACGTTCATTCACTTTTATTTTTTCTTCTTTCTGGGTCATCTTCCTCGCATAACACAAGTGTAATGCACTGCCTAGTCACCCACTAGGTTATTGTTACTTGATCTTCGTGGAATGTGGCGAGGTAAGGACAGCGACTGTAAACAAACAAAATACGATACTGCTTGAAGGTGGTAGAAGACGCCATTATGCATGAAATGGGCCTGGGATGGGAGCCTAAGCTCAAATTTCAGGGTATACATTTCAAGCCTGGGATGCTACTGGTTGATTGTAAAACTCCGCAGACAGTGCACTGGCTGAAAGCGGTATCACCCAAGTTAAGCAGATGGAAAGGGTCAGAAATAGTGGTCTGCAATGGTGAAGATATACCACGGGCACGTTCAGTGACCATCTTCTTACCTAGAAGTGCGAACCAGGAGTCCAAAACATCCTTGGCACTACTGGAGGCGCAAAATGAAGGCCGCAATACAAAGGTGTGGAGGGTACTCCATAGTCGAAACGAGGGAACCGGGCAGGTACTGGCCCTCGGCATTGACCAGAAGTCCTTCGACGCTATAAAGAAGGCAAAGGGTTCCCCGAGCTACCGGTTGGGCAGGGTTGTGGTGTGTGGACTTAAGAGGTCTGAAAAGAACACCGGACAGGCACCGGAAGTTTCAACTCCGACCTCACAGTGCACACAGTCCCGGACAGAGCAGGTATCTGTACCGCAGACTACAGCACCAACGGTCTCTGACGGATCGATCGAGTCCATGTCCATCTCGGACGGATTTGGACACAACGGTTATCGACCTCTTCCGGGATATATCTTCGGATGAAGAAGATACGCTGCTGGCAGAAGAGTGGGCATTAGCCCCGAGCGAGCAATAAGCTCGATATCGAGCAAAATTAAAGCAGCACGGGTAAACATTCATCATGCTATATCGGCTTCTGCTGTGATAGCTAGAATGTTTACCTCTCGAGGCCTGGGCAGTGCGTACATGCCCAACTGCTGCAATGGAGGTGCTTATGGAATTAACTCCCCTACACCTCATTGTCTCAGAGACGGCGAATAAAACCATTCTAAGAAAAGAAGGAACTGGAAAGGGGAAACGCATTAGTTCGAAAGAATATGATGCACTACTCGGAAAACTTCCACTCTTGTCTATTCCAAGAGATGACAGCATTAAGAAAAACAACTTTGAAAAGAATTTCTTAGCGAAGCTCAGCAACAAGAAAGAATGGAGCGATGAATCCACAATCTTTGGACTGAGCAACCACACGATAAAGTGGTATACAGACGGCTCGAGAACGGACGAGGGAACTGGTCCAGGAGTGCTTGGGCCAAGAACGATACACCATGAATCCATGGGCAAAAGACCAGCATCTTTCAAGCAGAAGTATGCGCAATAGAAAGATGCTTTCGAATCAATCTCGAAAAGAATTACAGAAACTGTAACATAGCAATAATGTCAGAAAGTCAAGCAGCTATCAAAGCATTGGACTCCTTTGTCATTAAATCCAAGCTTGTACGGGAATGCCTACAAAGTCTCAACAAATTGGGCAAGAAAAACAGAGTATCTGTCTGCTGGATACCAGGCGGCGGACACTTTAGCGAGAAAAGGGGCAGGTGCTCTCTTCATAGGACCTGAACCATTCTGCGGGATAGGAGAATACACTCTCCGCGAAGAATTCAGGAAATCGGAAAGGGAGAAAAGGGCCAGAACCTTTCTGGATCACCAGTTAAAGTTGTGACATACGAAGTAAATGAAATCGGAAAGGACTTACTCAGCTTTAGTGTAAATACTTCTAAAATGTCTAATTAAAGTTGTTTATTTTTGATACCAATGTGACACAAAGTAAATGAATCGTTGATGTTTTGCTCCTTTGGATAATTTGACGGGTTTGTAGACAGTTTTAAACACACAAAGCACACCCTTTTTTCAATGTTCAATAATATATGTTCAATTGTTTTACTTGTCACTTTTGGCATATATGTACGTATGTATGTATGTATGTATTTTTTTTTTTTTTTGTAGACGTCACTAAGTACTGAAACTTGGATTTGCTTTTCATCTGTGTTGGGATTCGATTATTCTTAACAGTCCGGTTCATTATTACCAAAAGGTAGGTTGATGGGTTTGCAGAACAACGGGGTTTTGAGGAAAGCGTTTCTAATTTACCGATGACTAGAGGTTTAAGGACAACGACCGTACTTAAACGTTATAAAATCAACAGTGGTTTCTGTTGTCTTTGTTTCATAGGTTTTATACATATTTTTTGGCGGTTAAGAGTTGCTCACTTTGACATTTAATACTAACAATTACAATTGACATTCTACTACATTATATTTTAGTATTAACACCTTATCCTTTTAATATTTAAACATAGTATTAGTCACTAGTGTTGATCATCTGCAACAGATGGGGATTAAAGGCAATTAGGGTGCACGAATGAATATCAACGTAATACGAGTACGTATAGAATGCAGAATCGTTAGCGGCTATTATATTAATGACGCACCAACCCATACACTTCACGAGTTTTCATTAAACGGTAGTCCTGGCTATAAATTAGATTAAATCCCTAAAAATGTTATCTATTTGCCGACATTTAAGACCAGATGAAAAATGATTACTTATGATAAAACACGAACGGTCATTATTTTTGATAAAAATAACAAAAAAGCTTTGATTCTAATCAAACAGGGGCAATAAACAAATGACAAGAAAAAGGCCTAGTGAATTATTGACTGGAGCAAATAAGGAATACTTTAATTCGCTAGGATTTCACTAGAAAAACGATTAGGAATGGGATTATAAATATATTATAAAAGCCTATCCATGATGAAAGCATTTTACAAAAAAAGAGTATCATAGCTATTCACCATACTTGCAAGCATTTACAAATAATGATGAAGTAAGAATGAAGGAGGACATGTAGTTTTTGATGATGGGATAATTTCACGTAATATTGCGTTAAAAAATAATTGTGTAGCAAATTAGTTTGATGAAATACGCTATTAAATTAATGGATTCGAAATAGACCGCACCCGATATCTAGGCTTAGCATCAAAAATAAATTATGTGAAATGTTGTCTAATGCTTGAGGGTTTGTTATGGAAAATGTTGAATTGGAATGTGGACATATTAATTTTTGTGTCCCACTCAAAGGCTTTTGGGTTTTACTGAGGATTTCAATACAATTATATTGAATTCTAGGCATGAGCTTATATCACTACATTCAAAAACAGATCAGGCCGCTGTTTTTCTACTGATATGAAGGAAAAAGTTAAGCTAAATGTTACATGGAAGATTCCTCACATACAACTGGATTGATTTTGCTAAGGTAAATATTTTCAAAATCAGAGCTTAACAGTGGCATTCCGAAGCTGGGATTGTCATTACAATCTGGTAATTACCTAGGGAACACAACTTTTGTGGAACGTGAAACTTTTTCTACAAAGCGAAAGACCTCGATTTCTTATGATTGGGTTTGAAACTGCTGCGGGTTTTCAACATTATGGTTCAATTGAAATCAAAGTTCACTTAACTCTTTGTCGTCCGACGGTACTTAATAGTACCACCATGTTTAAATTCAAATAAAACCTATAGACAAAAATGTTTTGTTACTTGTGACTGATAGTACTTTTAAGTACCATATTATCTTCATGTTTTCTGTTGCATGTTTACTTAGGTTGGTCATTTTAACAGTTTTAACGGTATTTTTTTAACAGCACGTTAGGCTTTGAAGAGATCTATTTTAGATGATTTTGGTTTTTGTCGTAATAAATATCTTTCATAAAACACCTAAAATTAAACATATTTAACAAATAAATTTTTAATTTATAACAACTTCGTCAGCAAAAGAATATAAATATACTGTCTCAAAGAAATGTGTCCCGACAGCCCAACGGTACTTTGAGTACCACCATCTGAATTTGACCTTGAGAGTCCTTGACAAATCAAAACTTGAATTTTCCTTCTAATAACACTCTTCAATCAAAAATTATCAAAAAAGATTAATCTTATACTGCTTTCTTAATTGTTTGGTCAACAAGGGGTTAAATTCTGACATGTACCCCTATGATGATCTTCAGCTCAATTTCGCTCGCAATCGTCATGCTGTTTTATATGAAATGTATTCGAAATTTCAACATAGTTTGTATATGCGTTATTCGCAACCACTATTATCACGTATGACTTTAAAAGATTAGGTCCAATTATTGTGGTGGATGTAACGCACCAAAATGAGGATGTAAGGTCAGGACTTATTAATACCAAAGCTTAAATTCGGACACATAAGAACTTTCCAGCGAATACATTCATTGTGTATTGATACATGATCGAATATTTGAATACATTGCCGTAACTGGTGAAATTAAAAGGCTTGTTTAAAATACAAATTACGCATTCTACTTTTTCCTATCAACACGCATACATTTCATTTCACCACATTTTTACATGTTTTACAAAATGAATTAACAAAACAACTTTATAACTTTAGGCGTACAAGATTTCAAAGTATTTAATAATAGATTTATCGTTTAAGAACTGGCATTTAGTTTTTATGGCCATTTTATCTACATGAGCCAGCCACCTCAGTCGTTGGATCTTCACTCTTCTGGTTGGGTCGATATCGCTGTAAAGTCCGTAGGGTTCATTGTTGTATCTCCTCCTCCCCTCACCGTCAATGCAGACGGGACCGAAGATCGCCCGAAGAATTTTTCTCTCGAAGCAACCAAGAACACCCGCATCGATTTTTGATAATATCCATGCCTCTGCGCCATACAGCAGGACCGGGATTATTAAGGTTTTATAAAGGGTGACTTTTGTTGTCCGAGAGAGGCCTTTGCAACACAATTGCCTTCTTAGCCCAAAGAAACAGCGATTGGCAAGAGTTGCTTTTCGCTTGATCTCAGTGCTATTATCGTTGTCCGTAATTATAGCCGGGCCTGTGTAGACAAAGTCCTTAACTACCTCAAAGTTATATCCGTCGACAGCGCATCGCCTTGTCTGAATCCTTTCTGAACATCAACGGTCTCGGTGAGATCTTTACCGACCTTGATGGAGCAGCGTGCATTCTCCATCGTCATCCTGCCGGCCATCCGCTCCAGCAGCTTTGTTGGACTTAAGCTTCGATATAGCTACTTCACTTCACTTCATCCAGGTCGGGTGGACGGAATTGTTGGTCATCATCGTCCAAGTTGAAAGATTGATTCTGCCTGACAGCGGAATTCGGTTCGTCATCGCCGTTATACAGTCTGCAGAAATGGTCTTTCCAAATCCTATTCCGATTCTACTACGATGTTTCCTTGTTCATCTCTTGATGACTTTTTTGCAGTGTTTCCAATGGTCTTCGATGCTTGATGCTGGCGGTATTGGACCTCGATCGGAAAAGGACTTGGCGATCTCTTGCGATTGTAGCCATCTGGCGTTGAATTTTCTCGTAGGAGTATCTTGCGTCGATCGCAATGTGATCAATCTGGTTGACTGTTGATTGATCAGGGGTTCTCCAAGTCCCCTTGTGTGTGTCGAGATGTGAGAACCGCATGCTAGCTATGACAATGTTTCGCCCCGCCGCAAATTCGATTAGCCTGAATCCCTTATCGGAGGTGGTGTTGTACAGGCTATATTTTCCGATTGTTCCACCAAAGATACGAGTACCTTCTCTTCCTAGCTTTGCATTAAAATCACCGAGGACAATTTTAATGTCATAGCTAGGGCATTGCTCGTAGGTCTTGTTAAGGAGCTCATAGAAGGCATCCTTGGTGTCGTCATCTTTCTCCTCTGTGGGGCATGCGCGCATATAAGGCTAATGTTGGCGAATTTAGCCTTGATGCGGATTGCTCACATGCCGGAAGCAGAGGACTTCTTGCCTTAGTCTGCTTCCGACAACAAATCCGCATCCAAATAAGCGCTGCATTTGCCGTCGATAGCAATTGTCGTAGTAGATATCACAGTTTTTCATCTTCCTTCTGTCCGGCCCATCCCAATGCATTTCTAGAATTGCGGCTATGTCTGCTTTGCAGCAGTCTAGGGCCTCCGCTAGTTGCTCGGCTGCACGTGGTATATTAAGGGATCAAACATTCCACGTGCATATCCGAAGCTCATTGTCCTAAAATCGTTTGCGTGGGTTGTCAACAGTAGATCCGTCCATATCCGAGGCTTATTGATGCTTCGTAACTTATGTTTTTTTTAAATGGCCGGGCAATTACCCCGGTGGCACAACCCCCAACCTGGAGGACTGGAGTCTTATTTGAGCGCACGACTCAACCACTTGAAAACGGAGGTATTTTGAGCCATACATAGCTTCTTTCCTTATACTACGAGTATTACAAATTGTTATGAATTGCTAGGTGGTTTATGTTTGTTCGCTCTCTGAACTTAGTGTTCTTCCTCAAAAAATAAAAAAATCCAAGATTTATGTTATATTTTTTATTTCTAAATTTTTATACGGTAATGACCCCATGCAAGAGTATTAACACTATTTTTCATTACATATCTCTTATCAGCTATGTATAAAAATTAATGCTAGCTCATTTGGAGATTGTGTATATATATTGTGTATTTTAGATCTAATTTTAAAAGTATTTCCATAAAATAGTTTCTTTTATACAAACAACCTCTGTAGTTATCAACATTCATACCATCTAGCACTGTTTTCTTTACTCTTTTATGTAGCTTTCTTAATCTGTCTATTTTCATTTTCGATCTGAATTGAATACATCTTGGAATGAAGACTGTTAATTTTGAACTTAAATATTTTGAAAGAAATTAAACCACACACACTTTCTTCAAAAGTTGTAGACCTAAATTTTATAAATATTATTTGATTGAGTATTGTATTAAGTCTGTTGAAGAGAAAAAAAAGAAACATTTTTTTTTTTATCAATGTGAGAAAAAGAAAGTGCATATAAGTTACGGAACGTGTGTGTGTGAGTGAATGTGTAAATTACCGATTCGCGGTGGCTTGAATGCATTATGTTACGTCACTATACGACATGTGTGCGATATCAACATGCCATGAAGGTATGTTACTTGACTATGTTACCAGTATGTTGATTGGAAGTACGAGTACGTATGTTGCTTAGCATTATGTTGATTGAATGCACATATATTGCTTAGCATTACGTTGACAACCAAATGTAGGTCAGCTGAAATTTTGTTGACAAATTATATTTGTTTTGCCGTCGGCAAATAGAAATTGTACATAGAGTATAACGTTCAGCAATAAATGATAAAAATTACGTATGTTTTATCTGTAAGTTGTGTATTTAAATTTGTATGAGTGTGTGAATGTATGATAAAAGTATAATTTGTTTGATTTCCTTTAAATTATTGTATCTTCTGATTGTTGTTTTTTAGAGGGCAAGGGACATAATTTAGATATTGGTCGTTTGAATTCTGAGAGCAGTGCATTTATCGTAACAACGCGAGTGAGTTTGTCTGGTCCTGGATGTTTGTCGAAAACGCGCTCTAATATCCACTTAGGTGATGGTAGGCGTTCATCTTTGACCAGTACTGAGTCTCCCATTTGAGGCTGTGGCTCGGTTTTATACCATTTCGGTAGGTGTTGTAAGCGCGATAAGTATTCGGAGCTCCACTGCTTCCAGAACACTTGATATAATCGTTGGATCCGTTGCCATCTATCCAAGTGATTTGTTTTTATATCGCTGATATTCGGCTGTGGTATACTTGTTAGTGGTTGTCCAACAAGAAAGTGCGCAGGTGTTAATGCAATGAAGTCGTCAGGATCTGTGGTCATGGGGCAAAGAGGTCGGGAATTCAGGCACGCTTCTATCTGACAGAGAAGCGTGGCGAGCTCTTCAAATGTGAAGACCTCTTGTCCAATGATGCGTTTAAGGTGGTATTTGATGGACTTAACGCCTGCTTCCCATAATCCACAAATGTGGAGGGATGCAGGTGTAATAAATTTCGATTTTGTGCCAACATTCGCTACGGTTTCCGCGATCTCCTTCCAATCGATTACTGCTTCTCGTAAGAGTTTCTGTAACTCCCTGTTGGCTCCCACAAAATTGGCACCACAGTCGGTAACCATCACAGCGTCTTCGTGCTGTGAACATCCTTAATGCTGCAATGAAGGCTTGGGTGGTCATGTCACTTACCAACTGGATTTGTATCGCCTTTGTAGCCAAACATATAAAAACTGAAAAATACGCCTTGAAGGTCTTGGAACATCGGCCTTTCCATGCCTTTACATTAATGGGGCCAGCATAATCGACTCCCGTGTTTGTAAATGCTGGCGCAATGCGGATTCTTGGTGCTGGCAGATTACCCATTTTCTGTTCGAATGGTTTCGCTCTGAGTCAATAACATATAGTACGTGAATGAATCTCCTTCCTTACACTGCTTTTGAATCTTAAAATCCAGTATTTGCTATGGAGGTGATATATGGTTTGTTGGATTCCTCCATGTAACGTCTACATATGTCCGTCATAAATCAAGAGTTTCGTTAAATGACGATTACTATGGAGGATAATTGGGTGCTGCTGTTCAAATGTGAGAGTGGAATTTTGCAACCTGCCTCCAACCCTTAGCAGGCCTTCAGAATCTATAAATGGGTTTAAGGATTTCAATGTTTTTGGAGTTGCTTTTGTCTTGATTTCTGCGAAGTCTTCAGAGAACATCTCGTGTTGAGACATCCTTATCGCTAAGGACATGGCTGCATCCAATTCTTCTGGAGAAAGTGTTGAAACATTTTTGAAATCAGGTAATTTTTTCGTATTTGATATAAATCTTAAACAAAATGCTATTATTTTTGATATTTTCCCTAACTCAGAGATGAAATAAATGAGGGTACTTAAGCGATTGTCTTGTACTTTGGAACAGTGTGTTCCAATGGACCTTTCTTCCTCATCCGCCGTGAGCTGTAATGGTTGAAATGGGCAGGTATAGTCCCATCCACCTTGTAGAAACTCTGGTCCATTCCACCACAGCTTATTTGCTTCCAGTGCTGACGGCATCAGGCCCCGTAAGGCGAGATCAGCTGGATTGAATTTGGTTGGAATGTGTTTCCAAATGCTGCGATGAGTCAACCTCTGTATCTCAGCAACACAGCTACTAACAAAAGTTATCCATTTTGATGGGGGTGCAGAAATCCGGGCTAATGTGATCGTTGAGTCGGTCCATGCTGTTCGTTTGACGTTGTTGAGGCTGAGTGCCTTGCATGTATAGTCGATCAGCTTAGCCAAAGGAGCTATTTTGGTTTAAGAAATCAATAGGTGCATGTGAATGTTGCCTTGGCCATCCAACACTCGTAAGTATAAGACCGCTCCATATGCTCTTTGAGATGCATCGCTAAAGCCATGTATTTCCAGGTCCTGTTGCGTGTTGTCTGTGCAAATTCATAGCGGAATTTCGATGCACTCGATGAGGGGAAGCTCCTGGCGAAAGATGTAACACGCCTTCTTCAAATCTGGTGGTATTTGACTGTCCCAGTTGATGCCAAGCTTCCATAATTGCTGCATTATGATCTTCGCTTTGACCATGCAGAGGGCAATATAACCTAAGGGATCGAACAGTTTAGCTGTCTTCGATAAAACTGTCCTTTTTGTGATGATCGTATCATCGAGCTGAACATTTTGAAACGAGAACGAATCCTTCAACGGGTACCACTTCATTTCTAAGGCCTTCTTAATCTCGTTGATTTTGTGGTATTTGATCTAAAACCTGATCCGAGTTGCTTATCCATTTTCGTAAGTGAAAACCTGGTAACAATAAAAGATTTCTTACCTCATCTCTTTTCAGTAATGCTGCCTCAACCGAATCTGCTCCGGATACGAAGTCATCGACGTACATGTCATCTCAAATAATTTTGGAATCCAGCTAACTAAATTTATGTTCTTATGGCAAGATACGGCGCAAAACTTGTGCCAAATGCGACTATTTTGAGTCTGAATACCTTAAGTGCTTCCTCCTTCCTGTCGCGCCAATACATAAGCTGGTAGAATGAGTCTCTGGGATTCATCCGGATCTGTCTGTACATCTTTTCTATATAAGCGACAAAGGTAAATTTATCTGTTCTCCATCTCAGAATAATATCTACTTTGTTGTTTTGTATTTTAGGTCCGGTTGGAAGATGTTCATTGAAGGATGTTCGATCCGAAGTTTTTGCCGCTGCGTCAAAGACTACTCTAAGCTTAGTAGTCGAATTTGTGATCGAGCGATTGTGATCGAGCAATGAGTACCCTTTGACGCATTTTGTATATTCGGCTTGTAATATAGGATTGTGTTGAAATCGTCTCTCCAGTTGCAAAAACCTACGCAAGGCGCTTCTTTTCGAGGATCCAAGCCCAGGGCAACTTCCTTCCCAAAACGCGAGTGCTACTTCGTAGCGTCCATCTCGCATGCGTTTAATTTTTCTGCTGAACTGTTGTTCGCAAGCTTCATCTTCATCCGTTTGGAGTGTAATAAATGGAGTTTCTTCGATTTCCCAAAATCTTTTTAGCTGATTGTCGAGATCGAGTTTCGAAACAAAGCTCCTAACACTTACTGTTGGATTTAAGGGGGTTCTACCTCTTGATGGTTTATGGAACTCAGGATCTGCCAAGAGTAAGCCGTTTATGTGATCCAACTTATTGAGTGGCAAGTCGTTAGCCGGAATAATACCTGTCAATGATTTAAGGACGAATGCCCGAGTGTCTGTTTCAAATGGTGAGTACAGTGCGCCGTTTGTAATATTTACGTAATTGTGACAAGTTGCATTTTTAACTTTACCTTGCCCTGATACTTCAACAAACGTGCGGTTGTATTTCGAATGGAGCAGCTGTGCGGCAGATTCGGTGATGAAAGATGCCTCGGAGCCAGAATCTATTAATGCTCGAAATTCACAGGATCGTCCCGATGCTGTCCTAATTATGTATGGTGAGTCGCATGAAAATTTTTAACTACTGCATTTGTTCTGCCTTGGTTTTCCACCCCGAGTGAGCTGGAATGAAAAAGTGGAGCATCAATAGATATTTGAAAATAATTTCTTAGGTTATTTGTAGATGCAGATGGTTGGATGTGTCTGATGTTATTGTTAAAGTGTGGGGTGGTTGATTTATATGGAGTGTGAGTGGACTGTATGCTATTGTGTGTGTGGTGATTAGAATAGTGTGGAGTGAAAAGTGTGTGTGTGTGATAGGGGTTCTGAGTTGTGTGTGGCAGATTAGTAAGTTGGTTGGAATGCAGAAGTGAGTGATGTGGTAGTTGGCAGAAATGACATCGCATTCTGCTAGGGCACTGATACGTAGGGTGGCTGTAAGCTACAGTTTAAGCATACTCCTACCTTGCCTACAATAACTATTCGCGTACCTACATCCAATTTTAGAAACTTACTGCACTTGCGTAGACTATGAGGACCCTTACTGCGGATCTTGCACGCGGATGGTTCAGTTTTTGTGTGTTTGAGCTGAAACGAATTTGTTTTATTTATTTCTGAAAACCTTTTTGTTATTGTTTTGTTATAGGAAACGCTTCCCTGAGGTTCTTGTTGCTCAACTTCATTTAGCTTTCTAAATCAAGATTCTAGGAACTCACAGAACTCCTTGAACGAAGGTAAATCTTTCCTATTGCCTAATTTTTCCTCCCAGAGTTGTTGTGTGGCCGCTGAAGCTTTCTGCAACATACAGTAAATTAGGATTGAGTCCCAACACAGAACTGGCAGGTCCAAATTCTGTAAGGAATGACGGCATTCTGTAGACACGTCAAGGAGTCTCTTAAGTCCCGTTGAGTCTTCTTGCTGCAGAGCTGACTGACCGAAAAAAATATTAAATTGGGTGTTAACGAGGATGGCATCTAAAAGTTCAGCTCTGTATTCCAGATAAATCTCCTTTCAGTTCTTCCAGTTCTTCTACCTTGACGGTATCTGACGAAATAATTCCTTCAGCGTTGTATCCGGAACTTAGCTTATAGTTGCTTTCAAGAATTGTGATCCGTCCTGATAAATAATTTTTTGCCTTCTGATGCTCCGATCTCTTACAAAAATTGCTGTGATCTCTTGTGATCTGTGCAAGAATGTTCTTCTGCAGCTTCTCAAACGAACCCATGATAAATAACTCGCAGATGTGAGAAAAAAAAAGTTTTTATTTTTTTTTGTTTTCAAAATCTTACAAATACTCCCAACGAGGCAAGTAGGAGTCAGATAAAACGGTAGAACTCACAAAATCCCGGTAAAGCGGTAAGTTGGTGATGCACCGTTGGCAATGCGGAACAGGTATGTTTCCCGTTGCCAAGAAGAAAAAAAAAATTTAAATTGCCAAGAAAAAATGTTGCGGGTAATGCTGTTTTGCAGTTACAAACAGTATCTTTGAGTTGCACCGTTGTTGAAACAGCAGTAGTTTTTGCAGCAGCACAATCACAACGGGGCCGATGATACCAGTACTGCGATGATAGCTGAACGATGATGTTCAACGGGTGATGATGGTTGTTCGTTTTTTTTTTTTTTTTTTAATTTAAATTAAATTTTTTAAAAAAAACTAAATTATTTGGAAAATATTATCATTCAATTTCCTTTTTAACTTGTATAATATTTTGGATTATATTAACCGTCACGGAAAACCGTTTGGCACTTTAAAAAAAAAAGGTCAATGTATATTTGCCAATTAATTAATTGAGAAAATAGAACATTAAAAGGCTCGATAGACCAATGTTAATTTTGAACTTAAATATTTTGAAAGAAATTAAACCACACACACTTTCTTCAAAAATTAACAGAAGAGTGAATTTTTTTTTTCTTGTCTTTAACATTTCACATAACATTTTGACATTTGTAGAATTTATAACAGTTGGGAAATTTACGTGGGCTCCAACAAAGACCCACAAGTTCTCTTATTATTCCTCCATTTATTTCATTTTAATCATTTCAATTAGTTTTTGTTTTTCATTGGTATATTATATATATTATCAGTAAGATAAGCTGATGTATCAAACTTTTCACCAATATCAGGCAGTTTATCATTATACAAATTTTCAGTTTGAATAGAATATACAAACGAATCAGTATACATATTATTTAATTGTATATTATTTCCATACTTCGCCTGCATGTACTCATAGTGGAAATCATACACTATCGACCTTGGCAGCTCGAGTTCAGGAAATTCTATGTATTATTGGTTTGTTGTACGAGTATATCGCCTGAACATGACTCCTCTGAATAGCTTTCATGTTTTCTGTAAATAGCACTGAACTGTGAAAGTTTTGTTTTGCTATAAGAGCACCAATGCCTAATCTTTTTCCACATCTCTCCCAATTTGTAACCATTTTCACATCTTTTCGTTTATCTACATTTTCTGTCTATAGTTATAGTTACTTCTTTCTCTTTCAAATTCATTTTTGGCCAATGTACGGTGATTTATATTTAAATCGATATATGCCTTTAACCAACACGATTATTTTTAAATGTTCATACCCTGTTTAACACATTGCTGCCAATTTTTATAATGTATGATATACTTCGATTAATGAGCTTACTACATATAGAATCTGATGTTTTCTTATTCTCTTCACAAAAAGGCAAATCATTATGTTGCTCATGAGTATATTCGGGGTAGAGTAAGTCTATCTCCAAAATGTATCCAATTTGAGAGTCTGATGGTACTCGTATATTGAAAATATCGAAATCATCAAGTTCTCTCCAAACAAACTCACCATAGGGCACACTCTGTGACATTGCCCAACCATACAGATTGTTGGCATCTAAATACGTTACGTATTCAGATGGGCTGTCCCTTTAAAGTCTTTCATATACTTATTGTTGGCCTCTAATACTTTTCTGAACGAAAGTGAACATATTTATATCGGTAAATAATTCGAGCTTAACTTTTGTTCCCTTCAACATAGCATAACAAGATAAACCTGGTGATGTACTTCGCAAATACGAGTATATCGGCAAGTAATAAAACATCAGTTTTTAGATATAAATTCAAAAAATCTAAAAGTTTTTACATTTAACGGTTTCCCATTCAAATTTTGCAAAATTATATTCATTTTCAGTGCAACTAGTATTACTAATTGAACTAAAAATATTATCTAGAAGTGGGAGACTTTTTTCATTTAATCGCTCCCATGAATAAATATATTCGTGAGTGAATTGAATTCATCATCTGAACTATAAACTGAGCGAACCACTAAGAAATCATCTTTTGATAAATTGTTAGCTAAAGAATCTAAGCTAGATGCCATGAATTTAAAGGAGTCAAGAAGTCTAATCTCAATAATTTTTTCAGTAAGAAAGTAGAAAAGTAAAGACAATCATATTCCGAAAAATTATGGAAAAGCACGAGAAAAAATTTCATAACTTGAAACTTAAAATAACCTTTAGTATCGGCTAAGCCTCGATATTTACCTGTAAGATGCCAATAATCTGCTACTCGATCATTGTGACAGAATTGACTTTCACCATGAAATCCCAATTCATATATTTTAAGAGTATTTATCGGCATCTTAACAGACAAGGTTTTTTTCATTTATCTCTTTTACGTCTTTTTTTTAAGGATTTAATAAAGAGTTTTGATGCATCCAAACCCTTATAGACTATGAAAACATTAAAGTTGTTATTGAAAGAACACTTTATATAATAACTATATGCACAAGGAACATGCATTTGAACTAATGTAGTGGATGATATATTTATTTGGGGTAAACAAGTATCTAAACTTGTTAAAATACATTCAAAGTCCGCATAGATTACAAACAACACATCCATATGTCTCTCAAATTTGTAAATTCATTACAAGGATTATCAGGAGGGGGGATTTTCGTTAAAATTTACTTACATAATAACTAATATATATTATTATATGTATTATAATTACTCTCGTTACCAAAATATTGAAGACAGCTGTTACATATGAAAAATCTTTGCCCATTTGCTCTCATCTGCTCATTTAAAAGTCTAAAAATAAATATATAAATAAAAAATTAAAAAAAGAAAAAATAAACCAGCTTACTTTGAAATATTTTTGATCCATACATAATGGAATCTCTCAATATCTTGTAGAAGAAGTAAATTTATATTGATTTGTTTTTCCGCCAACGTATTGTAATACGGTTCTATGATCATATTATATTCATCATCGTCAACCCATTTTCAAACGAAATTGTTTCATTTCTAATATTACTAAGGATGATTCTCTATCCGTATGACTCTTTAATGATACTACCGCTGATATTGTAGCCCATTTGAAACAGTATTCATCATTATATTTTCCATTTATTCATGTTATTTTATCTGTCAAAAAATTTTTGAAGTTGTATATATTGTGAACGTTTTATTGGTGTGTACTCATTCACATTTATTTCGATATGTATAATTCTTATTAATGACCACTATCACGTTCTTGGAACTCTTTCATTTTCGTGTTTCGCAATAATATTCAAATACATTTCCTTATACAATGCTGAAATCTGCATCGGTTTCAAAACCTCGCACTATTCTTCTTGTGTAAATTTGTTCGAATAAGAGCATACCAATGTATTAATGGTACATCTATCTTATACTTTTCACACATGATAAAGTCAATAATTTTGATAAGTGTCATGAAAGGAGTATGGAGATCGTCCGAATTCTTTTTAAAAACATTTTTACACACAGGCATATCTGAGAACGCATCATAATACCTAATCATGTGGTTTAAGAGTTTATCACTTTTGCTTTAAGTTGTTTATCAAATATAACATAAAGTGCATTTCATTGGCAGGTCAGTAGCCAGCTCAGCATTCAATGCCAATACAAACAATTTAACTCACTCCAAATGTCATTTGACTTGTTGAATAAGCTTGCGGGTGGGTTCGCAAAGTTCCGAATGTTTTTTTTAACTCGCATTTAGTTTATAGACCGGAGCAAATAGAATTCGGTTCGTAAAAGGCATGCGCGAAATTCTTCAGCGCAAATATATTACAAAAATGTTCTGAATGAAATATGTTTCTCTTACTTGAATCGATTTGTTTGTATTTTGTATAACTGTGCATATAAAAAATTATTTTTGTACTGAAACTTAAGAATAATAATACAAAAGCAAGATATTGTTTAGATTTAGAAAGTTAAACTTAAGCACGTACAAATTTAAGATGAAAAGTGTTTTTCTCTTTTTTTAAAATCCCCCAACCTTGATAAAACAAAATCATTTCTTATGGCATACTTTGCGCCATCTTAATTTAAATTTTTAAAACTTTATCGACAGCAATGAATGCTTATTTATCACCAGCATTCGACTTGTTGTTCAGTTCTGTTCGGAGCTTTGCCCGAATAAGTTCCTTAATCACTCGTTCGTAATAAGAAACACTAAATTTCCCAAACGCGACCGTTCACCAAATGTTGAAGACAACAACTGACATAAATCATTTATCCTTCCGCACTTCATTCTTGAGATAATAAAGTTAAGAAATACTGTAGATCCAGATTGAAACGCACGAGAAACGACTTATATCTAACCGAATGTAAAAAAATGAATCCTTTACTAAAATATGCAATCACAAATTTGTGAAACCAATCATGGAGCTATAGACTCCAAGGGTTAGAAAATGATAGCAAACCATTCTGGAACATTGTTAAAATAATTACGAAGAAACGCACATATATTCCTCCACTCAAGGTTGGGAACTCAGTGCTAACTTGCCCTCTAGTTACAGGCCAATAAGTCTGCTGAGCTCCTTTAGTAAGTGCTTGGAGAAAATTATCAAAAAAACAATTATATTGATTCATTTCTATCTTAACGAAGTTTTATCGTGCCCGTTAATCAAACCCTCGCAGACAATAAACTGATTAATGCAGGAGTCCCACAAGGGTCAGTCCTTGGGCCAGTCTTATTTAATCTATTGGGTATATAACTTAATTCGTGAGGTTTTTTTCACAATTTGAACGTTTATTTAAGAAAAACATGTACAGTAGTATTATTCAAGGTATTGCCCATCTGAAGCTATGACTTTTTCCCATTTTTCTGGCAATTTGTGGATCCCATCCCAAAAGAACTGCGGCGGCTTGGCAGCCAAGAATGAATCAAGCCAATTTTTAATATCCTGCTCTGATGTGAGCCGTACTTCAGTGAGGGCGTTCTGCATCGACCGGAACAAATGGTAGTCAAAAGGGGCAAGGTATGGGCTATAAGGCGGGTGGGGTAAGACTTCCCATCCACTGTTTTCCAAATAGTTCTTAACCGGAATAGCAACGTGGGGCCGAGGGTTGTCATGATGGAAAATTATTGCCTCGTGTCTGGTCGCATATTCCGGGCGTTTTTCGGCTACTGCTCTCTTCAAACGGATTATTTGTGTTCGGTAGCGTTGCCCATTGATGGTTTTACCCGGTTTTAGCAGCTCATAATACAGCACACCCATCTGATCCCACCAAATACAGAGCATTACCTTTGCGCTAATGGATATTCGGCTTTGCCGTTGATTTAGCTGGTTGGCCGGGTTTCACATATGATTTTTTGCGCTTGGAGTTGTCGTAATGGATCCATTTTTCATCAGCAGTAACAATCCGATGCAAAAATGACTTCCTTTTGTGGCGTTCCAGAAGCATTTCGGACATGCAAACCCGCCTTTCGACGTCTCTCGGCTTGAGTTCATGTGGAACCCAATTTCCTTGCTTTTGAATATTTCCAGCTGCTTTTAAACGTTTTGAAATGGCTGCTTGAGTGTTTGGCAATAATCTTCATAGAGTAATGATTCCAGTTCTTCATCTTCAAACTTTTTTGGCTGCCTTCCAAGCCAAAATCAAATCGTGCAAACCACTTTTGGCACGTTCGCTCAGCTAGCGCATGTTCACCATAAGCTTCCACCAAAATACGATGACTTTCGGCAGCAGTTTTCTTCATATTAAATTAATGAAGAAGAACTCACCGCAAAAAAACTTTTTCAGGCACAAAGTTCGACATATTTGAGTGAAAAAAATTATTGTTGTTCACGCTTCAAATGAATGACATATACTGAAATGACGTACAATGACAGTAGCTTTCCAACGCATATTCCAATGGAATAATACAAGTTACGCCATCTCTTAGCAAACCGCACGAATTAAGTTATAGACACAATATATACCTCTGACTTCCCCACTTTGATTAACTGCAATATTGCTTTATTTGCTGATGATATTTGTATCTATTCGTCGGATGCAATTGGTTCCAGCATTGAAACTAATCTTCAATTTGCTTTAAATACTGTTCCAACATATTATCATAATTGGAACATAAATATTAATGCTTCTTAGACTCAAGCTATCTGCTTTACACGGAAAAGAAAAGCTTGCTTACTTCAAGCTACACATACAAGAAGTTATAAACAAGATTACTGTTACGATCAAGATTCTCTATCCAGTCATCTGCAGAAATTCAAAGCTGAACAATGATAATAAAGTATATTATTATTGCGCATATGCGCAAAAAGTCATCGGAGTCTACACAAAATAAATTATTAAAAATGTTCCTAAATTTGCCCTGGTTTTTTTTTTGACAGAACATATGTAGCTGGCATCGAAATGGTTTTAACTAGAATTCAGAAACTCCGACGTCAATACATTTTATCTTGTCTGTCTTCAGACAACGACTTGATTTCAACGCTAGTTACGTAATATGCAATTCTAACTTTATTCTTATATATTTTTGCTTTCATTGTTATTTATTTAATTATTTATTTATTTATTTATTTAGTTATTTATTTATTTATTTATTTACTTATTTATTTATTTATTTATTTATTTATTTATTTATTTATTTATTTATTTATTTATTTATTTATTTATTTATTTATTTATTTATTTATTTATTTATTTATTTATTTATTTATTTATTTATTTATTTATTTATTTATTTATTTATTTATTTATTAATTTATTAATTTATTTATTAATTAATTTATTTATTTATTTATTTTTTTCTTGTATGTCATTTATTTATTTATTTATTAAATATAAATAATTACATTTATTTTCTTTTTGCACTATGTACACATTGAAATCAAATGTTAACACCACTTCTCTCTTCCGTCCAACAAAATAAAGCATTTTATTTTTCAAGAAGGTTTTTAGTGGCTTTCCTTCAAACTGGTAGTATTTCTGTGATATATTATTTTGAAAATATATAAATATTCTATATGGAAGGTACAAACCAAATCTCTGTAAAACGAAGATTGTATTTTGTTAATTGTAAATATTTCTGCCACAATAAATATCTATACTACTACGCGACTTGTTGTTGCTTGCAATGCTAAATTTTACTGTGCTGGTTACTGGCCTGCCAATAAAATGCGGTTATTGTAGTTTATTACCATGCACATTTAAAGCATATTTTCGTAGATTATTAATTAAAGAAAAGTCTTTTCTACAAATTTCACCAATTAAACCCTTCATTTCAACACACCCACGCATAATTTAAATGACCTAGCAGTTTATAAGAGTGATGCACGTTTTCATTTAAAAGTGATTTTACCATTCGTTCATTTATCTATCATTACCAATGAACAATGAAAAAAGAAAAACCTAAAAATATCTAACCACTTATAAAAAAACAAACCATTACCGCAAGTACATAAGCATGGAAAATTTACAATATTTTTTTTTGCTTATAAATAACATCCGCAATGCACTAGTAATATTGATTAAGAGGATATAAAATTAATAGACGCACTTCAAAATGCATTACAAAAAGAACCACTTAAAACTGCATTACAATAAACTTTCCCCCGCCTACGACAATGTGCGTCAAAATTAATGACCTTCACACACAAGTCATTCACCCCAAACCACGCAACATGTCTTATCATATTACTCATGATCACTGCTCCCTGTAAATCAGGATTGGCAAATTCTATATACTTGCGCGGAGATGATTGATAGATTCGTTTATGTTAGTAAGCAAGTTGGATTCAGGGAGAATGGCGAAATTTGTTTTGAGATAACGAAATGGTATTTAAATAATGGAAATGGATGAATTCACTCTCCTTGTCGTGATTAGCTTGCTTATTGGACAGATTTAAAATTGCTGCTTGTTGCTTTTCGATGTAATCGGACTTGTAATCTTTCATGGTAGTGGAAGTCCATCGATGCAATTTACTGAGTCTTCAATCTTTTCTATTCCGTCAAGAATTGTTCTATTAATAAGACGGTACTCCATTGGCATTGCATTAATGGACTCTACCTGCATCTATTTGCCAGCAAAACGTGAGTCAGACTGATCTCTTTGCACTCGTTGCAGTAAAAATTGATGATGTAGGTAGTGGATCTCCGGATAAGTTCGATACGTTTGACTTGAAAAGATTTTTCGCAGAAACCATTACAGACTGTAACTCACAATTATATAAAAGGACAATTGATTATAAATGTGTTCATTCGAAATAAGGCAAGAAGTTGTACTCTTAAAATTGTTAATTCAGAGATTGAAATGTCTCACAAAATAAATGAGAACATATTTCTATTAACTGTAACAGAAAACACAAAATATAATTATTTCAACTGCAATAAAGTTCTAAGTGAAAATTTTAAATTCGAAACCGTAGAAACACATTTTTGCAAATAGCAACACAGCGTGTAAAACAATTTTACAAAAACAACGGTTCCTACGCTACTGTACGACGACTCATATTTAGAATTGAATACGGATTACGCCGTGCAAATGTGTGTCCAGGTGTTAATTTAATGGGCAACGAATATTAACCAAACACGTTCAAGAAGAAGCGATGAGAACATTCGGGAGGCCGAAATTTCCGTAAGGAACGATTCAAAATCAACTACGGGTATGAGTTCGACGGCTTTGGCAATACCAAGAACTAGTCTGCGACGAATTTTGTACTCCGAAAGCTACTAATTTAATGTTTGTTTTTAGTATTTTATGTTTTATGTGTTCGTCTATTAAATTTAAGGGAAAAATATTGCATTGTGCTGCCGAGTAGAGTTTTACTTTGTGATACCATCTCACTTGCTCAGCATACCTTGACCTTACTTCATCTTCTGATAGTAGCTTTTCGCGAATGCTATCGTTCTTGATGCCGACTATTATTTTGTCACTCAGTAGCGACTCTTCTAGTTTTTCGAACGAACATTTTTTTTCCCTGATTTTTTATTTTAGTTAAGAAATCATCAAAACTCTCACCTTCATTTAGCCGTATTCTGTTCAAAATATATCTTTCAAGGGTTATGCTTACCTTTGGTGAAAAGTACTCATCAAATTTTGATTGGATGAAAGTAATGGTCTGCCACTGGGCATCTGTTAAGGCAAAATATAGTTGCCGTGTCCTCGCCAATGCAAGACATAAATGTGGCAATTTGTATGATTTTTTGTCCAATTGTGCCACTATGTTGAACCATTTGAACTGTTGTAAACAAGATTTTTAAGTCGCCGACATGTCGCCTGATGTTTGAAGGGATTTTGGTGGCTTCATAAAATTAACTCTTGAAAGTGAACTGACTGCTTCCTGCCCTTACCTTACTATTTTTATTTTATTTTTTATTTTTTTTATTACTCGTAGGTTGTGTTCCACTTCACACACCATGTCATGAATAACACAAGAGTTGAGTTAGAACTGAAGCATATTTATTATGCAAAACGATTACAGAGTATAATATGAGTTCTAGTACTATTATATGTACATAAGAGTTGAGTTAGAACTGAAGCATATTTATTATGCAAAACGATTACATAGTATAATATGAGTTCTAGTACTATTATATGTACATAAGAGTTGAGTTAGAACTGAAGCATATTTATTATGCAAAACGATTACATTCGTAGTACGAGTATAATATGAGTTCTAGTACTATTATATGTACATAAGAAGTGATATGTGTGTATATAATACAAGGAAAGATAGTATGTATGAAGTAAAGATTAATGTACAAAAGTATATGTATGGGACAGTTTCCACGAATATGCACAGCACACGAACATGAATAATCATATTCGCAACTTCGAGACAGTAAAACTACACTTGAATAAACAACATACAATGCTAATTCAGGGAGACGAAAGTAATAAATGATAGGGAATAAGAAAATCAAGTCAAGTTCATTTTTGCAAGCCCTTCGATCAACGTCGAATAAATCTGTAAATAATTCTTAGTAATAATTGAATTCATTTGTTTTCTTCATTCAATTACTTTCTTAAATTTTGTTCCCAGTTTCCACTCGCGTTTATGTCCTTTGATTTTTTGATCATTTTACAGTGATCTCGGTTAGTTTGACTCAACAGTGCCCATAACACAAAGGAAATACTTATAGTATATCCCAGCTACCCAATCCAACCCGCGTGTGTTCTTTTGAATTCTCTTATATTTATGGAAAACGCCAATGCGTAAAAATATACCAAAATGGACCAGGGGATTTATGAATGTTCAGATTGCACAGCTTTTCGTTACATTAAAGAGCCAACGCACTCAAATGAAGACGGAGAAATGGAAGTGTTAACCTGGACGCAAAATGTGCAGCAAGCAGTTTAGCCTTGTCCAAAGAGCTGACAGCTAAAATGCCATTATAAATGAGCGTTGTAATGGAGGATGAGGCAGAATTTCAATTGTGTTTGATGAGCGATAAAAAATTGTCACTACCTTTGGGATATTGTGGAATTTTCGCCTCAGTTTTTGATCGTATAGAAATTTCACGCGCTTAAGAGAGGCGTTGTAGTCATTTTTGACTCTTATACTTATATTTTAATTCAATGGGGGATAATGGATCTCATTGCAGAGATAATAGTATCTGTGATCATATCAGCAGCGGCTGTTCCGAGGAACCTTGGGGGGAGAACATATCTACTGTGCGCTCATCAGGATGAGAAGTTAGAAACAAGTCCAGAGTGTTGGTGGCATGACTTTCGACGTTTGGTATCGCGCGGGCTTCAGATCATAGTGATGTGAGTGATGTTGGCGAAGAGAAGAAGAATTGGATGTACGCAAAAAAGAGTGATTTATTCTAAGACATCGTATATTGGCTACGTCAACCCTGAATTCCTGAGTCGTACGTAAAGTGAAAATTTGATTGTCATTAGTTTACCGAAACAAATTCCTGTAGGTATTATATCTTACAACAATATAAAACAGTGCGCTAGCAAAATTTACACACACAACACGCTATACATCAGTTGATAAATATACTCAGTTATTGACCGTGCCGTATAACACAAGAAATGCACTAGCTAAGTGCTACCAACAGTACAATACTACCTAGAGCAGGTGAAGTGGGGAACCAACACTGCGTAAATTTTTTTTCCTACGTTGTTATCTTTCGCAACCAACGAGTTGTACGAGTGCACTGGTAGGCACAGCCTTTTGCATTTTGAAACATTATCGTGACTATATTTAACACTTTTTGACCTTCCATCAAGCTTCCCAAAAATAATACCATATACACGCTCATTTCAGTTTTTTTTAAACATTATTTTGTCACTTTTTTTAAAAATTGGTTTTGGTGTTTCTTGAAGTATTCAGTTTGAAGCTTTCTTTCCTTTCTGTGCGTTTTAAGGCCTCATGTGAAGATACTTCTTTGTTTTAGATATATGTATAGGTAGCTGCTGAAAATTTTTTTTTGATGTTTGTACACATAAAAGGCTAAGCAGGTGCCTTTAATGTACTACTTAAAAAAGCCAAACACAAGAATCTTAGAAAAAAACCGAACCACGCGGTTGGTGCTTAAAGCTCCAAGTGGCTTGAGATTTAGGGGAAAAATAAAATGCCCTTGGGAAATTTGCAATGGCAGCAAATTGTTTGCTGAACCTGATGGCTGCTCAGCTGGGCTGGGTTCAGGAAAAGATTCGCGAAAATTTAAAATTTCAATTTAAAAGAATTTTCGCTGTTTAAAGGCGGCGACAACAAAATGTTTTTTTTAAAGATGGTACTGAAGGTACCACTAAAAAGCCTGAATCGCTACTTGCGGAGCCCGACACTAAAACGCGATATGTTTTTTTTTGAAAGGATTCACCCCGGGGAACACGATATACACAACTTGTTCTTACACAAAAGGGGTACTTATCTTTCTTTCCTAATTTTCCAGAAAGTTCCTTGCCTGTAGAACTACCTCCTAGTCTTCCCCTTTCTAGTCCTGCGTACTTTCTTATTTCCTCCTCACTGTTTCTTCCCTTTTCCTCTCTAGGCTTCTTTCTTCCTTTTTTTCCGAAAGGCGGCGACAACAAAATGTTTTTTTTAAAGATGGTACTGAAGGTACCACTAAATAGCCTGAACCGCTACTTGCGGAGCCCGACACTAAAACGCGATATGTTTTTTTTGAAAGGATTCACCCCGGGTAACACGATATACACAACTTGTTCTAACACAAAAAGGGGTACTTATCTTTCTTTCCTAATTTTCCAGAAAGTTCCTTACCTGTAGAACTACCTCCTAGTCTTCCCCTTTCTAGTCCTGAGTTCTTCCTTGTTTCCTCCTCACTGTTTCTTTCCTCTTCCTCTCTAATCTTCTTCCTTCCTTTTTTTTGAACTTTTTCCTTTTTTTCTTTTTTCTGTTTTTTTTTTTGCTTTTTTCTGTTTTTTTTGCTTTTTGCCAAACTTCTTTTAAACTCTTTGATAGTCAACCAAGAAGTGGTTAATCCTATACCATCGACATTGGCTCGGACCGTAGGTCTCACACATACGAGGTGTGATCAAAAAATAAGGTGACTTTTCATTTTTAAAAAAATATATTTATTTAATCATCCAAATTTATTTTATCCCCTTCAAAATAATCCCCCTCTGATACAATGCACTTGTGTTAGCGCTTTTTCCAGTCGTCAAAGCACTTCTGAAACGCACTTTTTGGTATTGCCTTGAGCTCCTCCAGCGATGCAGCCTTGATCTCCTCAATCGCTGCAAATCTTCTTCCTTTCATGGGCATTTTCAACTTTGGAAAGAGAAATAAGTCGCAGGGGGCCAGTTATAACCCTTTTGAGCAGATCAGGATCATCATTGACGTCGTTTAACATGTCTTGGGCAATGTTCATGCGATGCTGCTTTTGATCAAAATTAAGCAATTTTGGAACGAATTTCGATGACACACGTTTCATACCCAAATCATCCGTTAAAATTAATTGGCTTGAGCCAAACGATAAGCCAAGATCATCCGCTATTTCCCTAATCGTGATTCGACGATTTTTCAACGCAATTTCTTTAACTTTTTTAACATTTTCGTCTGTGTTTGACGTGCTAGGTCGTCCGGAGCGAGGTTCATCATTAACATTTTCTCGGCCCTCTTGGAATAATTTATACCACTTATAAACATTTTTTTTGCTTAAAGTTGACTGTCCGTACGCTACTGTCAACATTTCATTTCATTTCTCTGCTCCATTACTTTTAACCACAAAAAATCGCCTAGTAAACAAAACACGTCCAACTTTTATGCCTCTCACATAAAAACAACAACTGCTATATGCTTAAAACTATAAACATATGATCATGACAAGTGAACCAACACAACAACAAAAAAATTTTGAGTTAGAGTGTACTGAGCGCGCGAAATTTAAAAAGTCACCTTACGTTTTGATCACACCTCGTACATCCATTCGAACAACCGTTCATACGGATGCAACGGGCCAATTTTTTGGTCTTTGTGTGCAACACTCCGCAATTTTGCTGGAGTGTGCCACCATGCCTTGGACCTCCGTTGCTTCCATTCTCACTCACACACACCCCTGAAGGTCTCATTCTTATTTCCCACATCTGGAGAAAATTTCCCCAAGATTGGGATTTCCCTTTGGTCCGAGCTAATATTTCCCTTACGATTAATCATTGGGGTTGCATTCAGTCGCAATGCAACGCCAGTCCTTCCCAAAAGATAAAAAAAGGAAAAAGATAATTTGCCAAACAGTATACGGCCTATTCGCGTTTATATGTCCTGATCATTATCCGTTTCTGATAAGGATCGGATGAGGTATCGTGGGGCGAAACAAGGAACTATTCATGTGACGAGACTATTGGAAGGGGTTCTACCTCTGAGCGCTACCCAATGTAAACTAACCAACGACATCCCGGTGAATCCTTTTGTCTTAAATTTCGTAAGTGCGGGGCACGCAAATGGGGGTCCAGTCTTTACAATTATATTTCTTTTACAATGTTTTATTTGGGGTTCGATGGGCGACCGTCCGTCACCGAATAGGGCGTCAGTAGATTTGAATTTTCTGGGGTTTATGGCACGCAGAGGGTTCCAGACTGTCCATCTGGCTCTAGACGTAACGCGCTTTTACTAAAGTGACCGTCCGTCACTACCAAAGAGACTCCTGTCGCTGCCTTCTCGCAGACCTAGTGGTTGTTCCCTCCGACAAGCATAGAAGCAGAAAGACAGAGTTCAAGAACCCATCAATTCTTCCCGCCAATATGCTTCTCCAAGGAGACAACGGACATAAAATGAAGGGGTGGGCCAAAACAACGGATAAGGCAGGAAAGAAATGTGTGGAGCGGAGATGCCTTCTAAGGCAAAGGAGACTACCTGATGGGGAAGACGACACCAAACAAGGGCAAGAGCCGACAACTTCGGTAAAGGCTCCTAAACATTAATTCGTTGGGCGCGGTTCCTGCGCCTTTCCTCTGGTCCCTTCTATAATGGACCGTCCATCCTACCTGCGATGGTTGATCCTTCATGATACTAGGAGGGTGCACCAATGGCTGATGAACCCATGGCTGCCCACCACCCTTCTAGGGTTTTGAAGAACCAACGGAAAGGAATGTAAGTGAAAAGACGAATGAAGGGAAAGAGTAGAACTTGTTGTGGTAAATTTTACCACAACAATTTATGTTTTTGTTTTCCCTTCATTCGTAATTTGTGGACATTGAAATTGTCCACGGCGATTTTAATGCAAAGCTGGGAAGAGAAGGCATCTATGGTAACACTATCGGAAGATATAGCCTGGACGACACCACCTCCGATAACGGATTCAGGCTTATCAACTTTGAAGCGGGACGAAACATTGTCCTAGCTATCACGCGGTTCCCCCATCTCGATATTCAATCAACCGTCAACCAGATTGACTACATTGCGATAGACGCAAGACACACCTCCAGTATTATAGATCTCCGTATGTTCCAAGGAGTCAACATGGACTCCGACCACTACCTTGTTGTAGCCAAGGTACAGCCACAATGGCAGGAGATCGCCAAGTCCTTTGCCGATCGAGTCTCTCTTAATCACTTAAAAGGCCCCTTGCCGCCAGCATCAAGCATCGAAGCCGAGTGGCAACACTGCCAGAAGGCCATAAGAAATGCCGCTTCTGATGTGCTGAGTTTCACTGGACCACCACAATGAAACCCCAGCACTACAAAAAAGATTAGAGCTGCTCACGAGCACTATGAACAGAAGAGAAGATACGTCCACCGGCTTTTCCGGAGGAAAACGAAAGAGCATGAGAAGCGCGCGGTCGAGGTAATTGAGAGATGCTTCTCCAGCAATGATATTCGGAAGTATCACCAAGAGGTAAACAAAAACATTTCACGGACACAAACCTCGAACCGAAGTCTATAGAATCGCAGTCGATGCTGAGAATCTTGAGGGATTACTTATGTAGACTGTATAGCGGCGACGACAAAACAAATACCGCCGTCAGGCAGAATGAGCCTTTCAACCTGGACGATGTTGACCAACAATTCTATCCACCCGACATGGACGAAGTGATGATATCTAAGCTTAAGTCCAACGGAGCTGCTGGTATTGACGGCCTGACTGCCGAGCTCTTCAAAGCGGCAGGCGATGACTTGGTAAGGAGCATACACCAATTCATCTGTAAAATATAGTCGGAAGAAAGTATGCCCGATGAATGATCTTAACCTGATTGAAAGCCCAGATGATCTTCTTGCTGCTGCCGCTGCGACTAATATATGAAATTCTTTATTACAAATTTTTGTTATTGTAAACTCTGTATTGTAAATTCTGTATTCACTGTTTCTTCTCCCACTCCTGTTAAATTTCCTCCCCTCACCAACAGCTTCGTAAGGAATGTACTTTTTTCTCGCCTGCTCTTAATTTTAAACTATGGATGTTTCAAGCTCTTCCTCCAGTGAGGTGTACAGCATGAATGAAAAACCAACATACACTATGGCAAATATTATTTCCCAGCGATTTAATGGACTCAGGGTTTGTTATCTAAATGCACGTAGCTTAAATGACACTAAATTAGACTATTTAAAATATTTGTTCTCAACTTCATGTATTGATGTTATTTGTGTGAATGAAACATGGTTCTAACCAAAGATATCTGATGAAATCTATGACATACCAAATTTCAAACTGCATAGAAATGATAGAATCACTGATACCACAGGTGGAGGTGTGGCAATTTACTGTAAGTCAACTATTAAGTCGAAAAGCATTTTTAAATCTAGTGGACCTGGTGTTGAGTTTATTGCTGTTGCAATAAGTGGCTGTAGTACTAAGTGTCTCGTATCATGTGTGTATAGTAAAAACCGAAGATGTTATTCGGCGTCTTTCTTTCTTACTCTTTCGGAATGTTGTGCATTTTATGAGCATATAATTGTTTGTGGAGATTTCAATGCTGATTTGTTAAGAAATGACTCACGCGCATTTCAGCTGAAAGACTCAGTGTCCTCTGTTGGTATGAGTATAGTTAATACAACCTACCCAACACGCTTTGTCCCAGATTTTTCACCTAGTCTTCTTGACCTTTTTATTGTTTCTGATCCTAAGCTCGTCCTACTTTCTGACCAGATATCTTTTGATATCTCTGATCATGACCTAATGTTCCTGACATACAATATGAATTTATCTAAATGTTCTACTACTGATTCTTTCTCTTATAAAAACTTCAATTCGATTGATATTAATGCTCTTCTACTAGCAACAACATCGGCTTCTTGGATGCAGTGCAGACTGAAATCTGATCCAAATGACAAAGTTGATTCCTTTCAATCGATCCTAACCCAACTGTTTTATCAACATGTACCGACAAAAACAGTAAGAGTACAAAACCAAAACTGTCCACTGTTCACCCCCGATGTTTTTAATATTATCAAGATTCGAAATAAATTGCACAGTAGATGGAAGCGTAGATAAACAAATGTCAATTGGGAAGCATTTAAACAAGCCCGAAATCATGCAACTCTGGTTATACGTGCATCTAAAAAGAACTATGCATCAAAGCTTAATGCCTCTTTACCCGCCAAAACACTTTGGAGAAACATGCAAAAAATTGGCGTCTCTAAAGTCCTTAACCCTCAGAGTGCTCTCGACCCAGATCTTCTTAACAACTTTTTCGTAGGCAATCAACTCCATGATAATGATTTTGATTTTTATCACACATCGGCGCAGTTGGAAAGTTCTGTGCAAAGACTAGAAGATTTTGAAGTGGTGAGCGAAGATGAAGTCTTTAAATGCACCATGGCCGTTAAGTCTGACGCTATTGGAGAGGATGGTCTATCAATACGGTTTATTAAACTTATATTACCTCATATTGTCGGCCATCCCACTCATGTTATTTACTTTTGCATTACCACATCAAATTTTACCATGTCTTGGAAAATTGCAAGGGTACTTCCAATCGCCAAAAAAACAAAAGCAAATTCCCCTTCTGACTACCGACCAATTAGCATACTACCTTGTCTATCAAACATTTTTGAAAAAGTCTTAGAGAAGCAAATTCTGAACCATGTAGCTACTAACAATTTGTTGTATCCGAAGCAATCAGGGTTTAGAGTAAATCACAGTTGCTCTAGAGCTATGATAAACCTACTTGACGAAATAAGGCAGGATTATGACAAGGGCTATGTAAGTCTTCTTTGTCTGCTTGACTTTTCGAAAGCTTTCGATAGGGTAGATCACAACATCCTAAAGGGGAAGCTAAAAATCTTGTTTGGTTTCAGTGATAGGGCTGTCAGACTTATTGGTAGTTATTTATCAGGAAGATTTCAAAGAGTCTGCACGCAAACATCTGTGCATCTTTATGCTGACGATGTTCAACTTCATCTAGGGAAACCCTTTAATGAGCTTTCTGAGCTGGCTCTTCTTGTTAATGAAGATCTTTCTCGAATATATGCTTGGTCCGTCGTTAATAGGCTGCTTCTGAACCCTCTAAAATCTCAAATAATACCAATATCTATTAGAAAATTTAACTTGAATATCCTACCAGATATATGTTTGAGCAATAATAAAATTACTGCTGTTGAGCATTGCACAAGTCTTGGCATTGTTATTGATCGTTCTCTATCAGGCTACAGTCATACTCAAATAGTCATTGGTCGAATTTACGGATGTTTACGCAAATTATGGCTATCGGCGTACTTTACTCCTGTGGAAACTAGACGCAAGTTGGTACTAGCATTAATAGCCCCAATCATTACGTCAGCATAGGTTACAAGTAGCGTTCAACGATGCGGTGCGCTACGTATAAGGCCTCCGTAGATATGACCATATTTCTGAACACTCAAAAAAGCTATTTGGCTGCACACTACAGCAACACATCAATACAAGAAATTGTATATTTCTACATAAAATCTTTAGTAATAAATGTCCGTCCTACTTATTTAACAAACTTGTCTTTAATCGGTCTGTAAGAAATTTAAGTATTGTTCCTTTCCGTCACCAATATTTAAACTCAAGCCGTTTATTTTTCATTCATGCTGTCAAACTATGGAATTCATAACCAACACGAATCAAACTCATTTCTAACCGTGCAATCTTCAAAAGTGCAGTCCTCTCGCATTTCTCTTCTTTTACTACCCATCCTTAATCCCTTCCTTGTTCCCTCATCTCTACCTCTTAAGTAATTTAAGCAATCTATCTTGCATCGTAGTTTAAGTTTCTAAGTTATAAATGTTAAATTAGTTCAACTTTCTGCTCAATTTGTATCTAAGTACTAAAAAAGATATTTATCTTATTGTACATCCCAAATA
Source organism: Volucella inflata (assembly GCA_928272305.1). Taxonomy (NCBI): domain Eukaryota; kingdom Metazoa; phylum Arthropoda; class Insecta; order Diptera; family Syrphidae; genus Volucella; species Volucella inflata. The sequence continues at coordinate 72,822,074 of OV743716.1, forward strand.
TTTAATAAATGAAATGAAATGAAATTATCTGTCGTATTGTGAGCACGCCTGAACCCGTTCGTCAGCAACCTGATAGGTCCATATCAGTGTGGCTTCATGCCATGAAAATCCAGCATCGACCAGATATTCACAATACGGCAGATCTTGGAGAAGAGAAGACCCATGAGCTTCAGATCGATACCCACCACATATGCATCGATTTTAAGGCCGCGTATGGCAGCATCTATAGAGACGAGCTATACAGAGCAATGTCAAGTTTAGGCATCCCTGCCAAACTCGTCCATCTGTGCAGGATGGAGATTGAGAATGCACACTGCTCTATCAAGGTCGGTAAACATCTTACCGAGAACTATGGTGTCAAAAAGGATTCAGACAAGACGATGCGCGATCATGCGATTTTATTACATCATATTTGAAAGAATAGTGCAAAACAGGCGCGCAAACACAAGAGGCACATTCTTTCAAAAGTCCGTCCAATTACTCGCATACGCCGACGACATTGACATAATTGGAAGAAAGCAGCTTGATATCAGTGGCGCCTGTGCAAGTATTGGAACGGAAGCATGAGGGCAAAACTAAGTATATGCTGTTAAGTAAAATGAACACCGACGTCTCGGTCAGAACGTGTAACTTTGTGGTAGTTAAGGACTTTGTCTACCTTTGCTTCGCTATGAATTCAGACAATGACAACAGCGCTGAGATCAAAGGAAGACTTACTCTTGCCAATCGCTGCTTCTTTGGGCTAAGAAGGCAATTGACTAGTAAAGCCCTCTCTCGAACAACTTAAGTCACCCTATATAAGACCTTAATAATCCCAGTCCTGCTCTATGGTGCAGAGGCATGGACCTTATCAAAAATGGATGAGGGCTGCTTCGAGAAAAAAATTCTTCGCGTGATTTTCGGTCCCGTCTGCATTGACGGTGAGTGGAGGAGGAGATACAACGACGAACTGTATGGACTGTACAGCGACATCGACCTAGCCAGAAGTGAAGATCCAACGAGATGGCTGGGTCATATGGAGGGGATGAACATCAACGCTCCGGTCCGAAAAGTCTTCGTAGTAAAAATTAAATATAATTCTTCCGCAAAGGCAATTATTGATATTTCTTTTCTCTTTTCATTCGTAGTTTATGTTACATATATAAGTTATAGAAGTTACCTAACTTGCAATAATCACTGTATTATATATATTGTGTAATCTCTTCTCCTTACTTGAATTGAATTAGGATGCAAGTTGTTGTACTTGTTCATAATAAATCAGTCTTGAATCAATATGGAACTTGTAACATGGTGTCAGGTAGTGAAGAAGAAAGGACAATAAGACTTAAAGTCAAATAGAAATTAAACAAAGTGAAAATTTTTTTTTAAGATGGGTTGTTTTAAAGTTCCTAAGCAATTTAATTTTCAAGCACCAAATTTGAATGAAGAGTGGTCATTTTGGGAACCAAAAATCGAATTATAGACGTTAGCGATCGTACTGGAAAGTGAAACAAACGATGCCAGAAAAATTGCTGTACTTCTTAGTATGGAGATAATGGAATCAAATTATATAACACATGCCAGATTTAGTAATGTTCTAAGTTGATTCAGAAATCATTTCGCACCAAAAAAGAATTTTATATATAATCGATATAAATTGTGACCAATAGACAAAAACCACACCAAAACTTTAATAGTTTTTTAACGGAATTAAAAGTATTGGTGACGCCATGTGAATATGCGAACGAAACAGAAATGGTGAGAGATGTTTTCAATATTGGCATAGTAGATTAGGTTTTTAAAGAGAAGCTGCTAATGCAAGAGAATCTTACGTTCGCGAAACTTGAAGAACACGTAAAGGCATATGAAGCCAGCAAGTGGCAAATAACGGACATGATGTAAGAAACACATCATCAGCATGGCGAAGTATTAGTTCTTAACAAAAATTGCTCGGAAGGACAAAGAAGAATGCAGAGCAGGCACAACAACATTAGAAATTCGCAACAACCATCGCAGCACCATCGCTCTCAGTATAAAGCAACGGCATGTGCTCCAGGTGTGGGTATGTACATAAACATTTAAGTTGTCCAGCAATAGGAACATATTGCAACAAATGCGCGAAATTGAATATTTTTGCCAAATTGTGTCAACCGAAGAAACAGGTACGAGCTTTGCAAACAGAGTCTGCAGCGAATGAAACCAGTGACGGAGCATCAAGTAAGAATCTCTAAGAATAGCTCGAAGAACTTTTCACATTGTATTTGGACAGAAAAGTATTTAATGCCAACTAAACTTGTGCATTGTCAACTTGATACTGGTGCACAGGTTAATTTAATTTATTCACATTTAACACCCCATTCGGTAGGTAAGTACTCTTTCAAAAGACTTCCCTTTGGCATAAAAGCAGCCCCGGAACTATTTCATAGCATCATGGTTGATATTTTTGGTAAAAGTCTCAATTTACCTAGATGATCTGTTAATTAGCGGAAATAATAAGGAAGAACATTTTAAACTTCTTTATGCCGTGCCAGATCGTCCTCAGGCAGCGGGTGTAAAATTTAATAAGGAGAAAAGTCAGTTAGGTGTGTCTGAAAATAAATACTTTGGTCACATATTTAACAAAAACGGAATAAGCCCAGATCAACTTTGGTTAAATGTAAAAAATATGGCATGTTACATACGAGTATATAAGTTATATATACCTAACTTGCAATGATCACTGTATTATACCTATATATATTGTGTATTCTATTCCCTTTACCTGAATTCAATTTGGATGTATGTAAGTTGATGAACTTGTTTATAATAATCAGTCTCAATATGGAACATGTAATAGTTTACTTTGTTCAGTGCTGTTGGAGAATCAATATAGAACATTTTTAAAATGAATAGAGAAAATGTTGAAATTTTCAATGATTTTATGGTACGTTCCATCAATACTCGTATCTATATTTATATCGCCTACTACCAATAAATTTTTTGTCTTTATATCTTTGAATATGTCATTCAGTCGTTTCAGGAAAACATCTACGCATAAATTATTTTTAAAAAGACGGTATACACACAAAATCGTAAAATGTTCATTACATATACAGCAATTGATTTTTAAAATATCGGCACTAAACAAACCAATTTTTACAACTTCACAATCACTTTCGTGTTCTTTTTTAATGTACACCACAACACCACCTGAGCTATATGAGTTATTACAATTAAAAATAGGTTCATAACCAGGAATACAATAGTTGGATTGTTCATAGTCATAAACCCAAATCTCAGTAAGAATGATAAAAATTGCAGTAAAATTGGAAGTGTTCAAATGCATTAGAAATAAATCAATTTTTTTCCTTAAACTATGTATATTTTGATGGATGAGCAAAGTAGACATGGGAGAATCAACATAACTTTTTGCATTAGACGGATAATTTCGATTCATTATTTAAGAATTATTTATAGATTTTGAAATTGATTGAGGTCATCAAAGCACCTCACTTTAAAAGGAACGTCACCTTCATTTCTACACAAAAAAATTGTGTTATTTCTTATCCATATATATTTGAAATTATTTTTTATTTTAATTTGCTTTGCAGCTTTATGTAACGCTCGCATATGAGAAGCAAGGCTTTCATTTATATAGATTTGCGAACCATCATATTTATCATCTAGGAGTTTAGTTGTTAGTCACTGTTTCTTCTTTTTCTTTGCTTCCATAATATTCTCTTTAATTACGCGCGGAATCAGGGTGAGAAAAACGATGTTGATTGAAGAGGTAGTATTTCTCATTGGTTTTATTTTTTTGATATGGAAAGTGTCAGTGTCTCGCTCCTCAAGATCGTAACCAACACCAACACGAATAATTTTCAATGCTGCTTGCACTGCAGTGGAACTGTCAACATTTGGAACATTGAAAATGTCAATTGAATTAATAAGTTTTGATTGTTCTAAAGCATCAATTTGGGTTTATAACACATTCACTGTCGACTTAAGTTGAGTGTTTTCATTTGGTAAAATATTAATTTTTTCCAAGTATTCTTCGTTTACATTTTTTAAGTCTTTCATTTCGTTTTTTAAGTCTTTAAGTTCATTATAAATCATTTCCATTGTTATGTTTACATTTTGTTTTTTTTTACAAGTGTCTATTTGATCTTCATGCGGGAGCGGGAGAGGTATATTGTCGGCATGTAGAGATATTCTGCGCTAAGTTGAACACTGAGAGCACCTCCAGGTTTTAGGGTTATTCTTTAGGTATTCAAGATCAGCAGCTAATATATTGACACACTTTGCATGGAACAGTTTTTTGCACTCATTGCACTCAATTTTTACAACACTCCTTTAAATTTTTTTTGCACAGAGACTCAACAATTTGTTTACGTTTTTTGTAAGTGATAGGGTTTACTTTGTATGGTGTCAATGAACGGCCTTTCAGAATGCCAAGGAACCCTTTCTACTAATTTTTTGTACGGCATATCAGATGTACACTGAGAAAAATGAAAATTAGTTTTGAACAAACTCAATACGTATACACCCCACGAACGCACGACTTTCTGACTAGCATATCCTTAACTTCAGCAATTTTCTGTCTCATAAGGTGCTGTGGTTTTTTCAAGAAGGAACAAAAAGCATAATTCTGCTCGCGCTTGTTGTCGCAAATTGCCGATCCATTTTTATAGATGTAGGATGCAATAAATCATGCAGGTGCTCTTAGGCAGAGTGCTCTGAACATTGTTATAGAAAATTATATGCAAATGCATCGAAGTTGCTGCCACTAATATCCTACGAAAGTTTTTGAACGTAATATTTAATTGAATTAATAAAAATTGTTTGGAATATTTCCTTAAAAAAAATTTATTGGTCGTAACATTAAAACTTTAGCCGATATATTTTATCAGCACCCATACCACTTTTTCGCAACCTTCCTTTCTTCTCTCACATATTGGGTTCAAAGACTGCCTTTTTTTTTGTTTTGTTTGTTGTTTTTTTTTGTTTCTATGTGCTCTCCTGCAATTAAATAAATTTTTGCATTTCTTTTAAAATTTCATTGATTCAGTTTGTCCTTTTAACTCTATTTATAGAAATTGGATAAGCCAAATTGTAAATATCTTTTCGCGCATTTGAAAATCTAACATTAAATGTTTGACTAACTCATGCGATCACTTAAATCTTTCCATATTTATTTAAAAAACAAAACTAAATACACTAACTACAAAAATTCATCCGCAAAATATGTTCTCCATTCCGACAAAAAAAGGATATCAAAATGTACACGATTACGAACGGGCCAAAGGAGAAGACAAAAAAATCCTGAAAATAATTTGCACCCACCAACACAGCCTACTGACTCCAATTCTCACCCCTCTTTTCTTAACAATCGAGTGTCTACCGACATTTGTCTCGCCATGTAAAAGTGGTATTTTTTTCCGCTCTATTCAAAAGCAATAAAAAGACCAAAAGAGCAAAACCCGCCATTAATATACTTATTTGGGCAAGATACGCGTCTGAAAAAACTGAACTATTTGCACAAGATACGATCTGATACTCGTACGATCTGGTAACTGGAGAAATACTCAAAAAACTATCTGGAAAAGCTATTAGAAAACTTCAACATATCATCAATACAGCCTTTTGCCTGATGTATGTACCAAGACAATGGGAGTTAGCAGAAGTCATTGTGATTGCTAAACCAGGAGAGCCACCAACCGACAAAAAATCATACCGACCTATATACAAGTATCTTCTCCCTACAATATCAAAACTAATTGAAAAATTCTACTTACACGCCTTCAACCATTTATTACATTTTATTTATTTTTTATTTATTTATTTGTAATGCTTATACACTTAAAGGATACAATATCTTATAAGATAGTGAAGAGCTAATTAAGAACAATGAAAGCTAGTAGAGTAGTTGTACCAAATTAAAACTTAACTAGAAAAAATTATAAAGGTACCGATTAAAATTCATAGTAATTATGTATTAGTTACTTCGAAAAATTTATTTACAGATTTGTAGAGAAATAGCTGCGTAAATCCTCTTTAAGCCTTGTTGTGCTTGTACCTAAATTAGTTCTTAAATTTCGCGGTAGTGAATTCCACAATCGGACTGAATTTACGAAAAATTTACGTTCTGATGTGTATTAGGGGTGAATTAATTGACCTGACCTGTACGAAGAGGCAAATCGAATCTTTTCGTTTAGGTATGATGCTTGACGAGAATATCCGATAGCAGGGTTAGAGTGCGAAACTTGAGATAGCTCTCAAAAGACATGTCAAGCAAACGAGAAGAATAACTACTTACTCTGTCATGTTTGCGTAGCCCAAAAACATAACGTACTGTGCTATTAAAAGCAACATTGAGCTTTCTTCTACTGATCAAGTCACAGCTACAAACGATTTCACATCCGTAGAGTAAAACAGGAATAACCAACGATTTAGCTAGCATCAAGCGCGTTTTAGTTGGAGTAAAAGACTGTGTAACCCATAAATTCCGTAGAACCTCATATACCTTTCCAATGGCAGCGCTGATGTGATTTGCCCAAGTTAACTTGCGATTAAAAGTGACCCCAAGATTCTTTGCAGTCTCAACATAATCTATTGCGGAGCTTTTCAACAAAACAAGTGGAAAATACAAAAGATCCAGTGGTTTCTTCGATATGACTAGGCACTTCGATTTCTTAGCGTTTAAAGAAAAACCATTAAGTTCAGACCAAGTGGACAGCTCATATACATTTGAACATCATCAGCATACATATGTGACGAACAGTTGTTTATAATGGATGGAAGGTCATTTACATATAATGAGAACAATAAGGGGCCAAGTATAGAACCTTAAGGGACACCACTAACAGTTGCAAGAAAATCGGATATATTGTCACTAAGCTGAACTGATTGCATTCTGTTGTTTAAGTAGGATGTTAGCAGCTTTACTGCATCTAATGAACAGTTATATTGCCGAATGAGCTTTTTGCATAAGATATTGTGATTAACCATGTTAAATGCCTTAGAGAAGTCTGGGAGCACCAAGAAAGTTACTTTTTCTTCATTTAATGCTTGTCGTATATCGTCAGTAACACTCAACAGCTGTGTTTCGCACGAAAACCAGATTGCTTTGGTGTGAGCATGTTATTATTTTTAAGATATGTGCTCATCTTTTTTTGCGAAATACGTTCAAAAGCCTTGGACAGAAAGGGCAGAATTGAAATTGGTCAAAACTCATCAGCTTTAGTACTTTCGCCAACTTCCACTGAGTTGGGTACTCTCCTTTTGTCAAAATAGTGTTAAAAATGAAGGTGATAAAAGGCACTATGATTGGTAAGAGTAGCTTTAGAAATACAGGGTGCATTTGGTTTAACCCAATGGCATTTGACTTTATCGAGATTATACTTTCTACCACATCAGCACTATCGACCGATCTAAAATCAAAACTATTAACACTTTGATGATTAACAACTAGGCTCGACAAGGGTTCAGTCACACCTGACGCGGACGAGAAGGGCCGAGACAAGACGTTCCGGTTTAGCGAATGGCAATCAATACTGTCACTACTATCTGCCAAATTACACTTTGCCTTGCCAATACCTATGCCGCGTAATACGTTTCTACTATTCGTTTCCTAGAAGTTATTATCTATGTGTCGAAAATCTCGATACTAAGAATTTAAATGGCATGATTGATGTTAAAATTAAAAGTAAGAACAATTAAATCATGTTTTCAAAATGAAGGAGCAGAAAGTTGGTCGTATAAGCAGACTTTGCTTAAATCACTCACAAGAAATAAATGTAAAAGCGTCGGTGTGCCTCCGGAAAAGTGAGTGGGAGTACTAACATTTGCTGGTATTAGGTTGAACATTCTCATACTACTGGTCAATAAATTAGAGATTAGGAGATTGATGTTTTCCAGTTCAACTTGCTATCAATTTGAATCCCCAGATACTTAAAGACCTGTACATTGCCAATAACAAAACAATTCATAGAACAATCATTAGGAGTATTAATTAAGTGAAATCAGGCAGTTGTAAATTACGAGCATACATATCGAAGAGCATGATTTTTGTTTTTTCGCTGATAACTAACTTGTGCAAACGGAACCAATGCCTCAGTATTTCTAAGGCATGGTTAATATCCGCCGCCAAATCCAAGAGAGAGTTGCTAGAATATGAATAGGCAATATCATCTGCAAAGCCGATAAGTTTGCTTTTCATATTTCGAGTAAAAATTGAATTTATATAGACTAGGAACAATATGGGTCCCAGTACGGAGCGCTGAGGGACACCGATTCTGATATCACAGTACTCACTAAATGAGTCACGCAGTTTTACCATTTGTTTCCTATTAGTGAGATAACATTCAAACCATTTAAGTATAAACCCTCTGAATCCAGCTTTATCTAATTTATTAACCCATTTTTGATCAGAATTTTTACTAACTTTTCAACGTGTTTATTTATTATGATATCGGACCAAAAAAATAATGCAATATGTCTATTCCTACGCGAATTTGATGCTCTTTCAGAATCTGAGCTCAAAATTTCGATTAGAGACCGAGAAAAATAAATGTGGTCGATTGAAACGTGAAAAACGTTAAAATTTTCGAAAAAAAATTTTTTTTTGCATTTTTTTCACAATGATACCGCAAAGGTATCAACTTTTTACTATGATCAGAGGTGATCATGGCACTCGACCAATAAGAGGAATTTCTTTCAGAAAATTTCATCGACGCGTTTTTAAAAAAAAAAAAACAATTTCTTGAATTGTACATAAAATTTTGTTTCTATCTACTTCAAAAATCACGAACAAACTCGTACATCCTTTCATTTCCTTCAAGTACTACACCAACACGAAAACCGTGAAATCCGAAGTCTAATGAATTTACCAAGATCCAGACGACTCCAGAGAACCCTACCAGTAGACCTGGCGATTCGCACATGGAGACAGCACTATATGTATATAGGACTGGACACTTTTGCTCAAATAAAAAACAAGTTCCAATTTCGAAATTCAATAAACAATACTGTATTTTTCTAATACCGTTTGGCTACGAATTTAAACGGATGCAATATTATGTCTTCTAGGGGATATACTGATTAATTAACTACACGACCGACTCCTCGAAACGTTTGATGACGAATGACTGCTGAGTTGTTTGTTTCTCTCGTCCTCTTTTGTCTGTTTGTTGGTATGTGCGTGTGTGCATATGTAACTATCCTCTTCGTTGACCTACCTCGCGGTCTGTTATCAGCCTTTTGGTCGCCTGATCGTAGACCTTTCGTCCTGTCACATGATTTGTTCTCTACGTTGGGTATGATTCGTATGATCTTGTCGCTTGTTTTTCGAAGTTATCTGAATAATATTATGTTAGTGCATCATGTTATTCGTCTGTCTATCTGACCCCAATCCCACATGTACGCATAAACAGTTGCTTATGTATACTATATTATTGTATGTCACCATCATTTCAAACAATTTCAATTCAAGTTAAATTAATTTTATTTCCTAACACTTTAACAATCACGGACAAAACCACTGGGATTTATCTTTTCTTTATCCTAACTTCAAGGTGGCGCAAAATTAATCATCCAATTTCGTTTTTGAATTACTTTCTTACTTGATAAAGAAAAAAGATTTTGAGTGATGGAAATCTTTATTTGGACTTTTACAATTTTTTCTGTTAAGTGAAAAAGATGATATCCGCTGGCTGCCGCCAGTGTTAATACACATTTGTGCCCGTTTTATCGCATTTTTCATGACTTTCCCCAATATTTCCGGTGATAATTGTTCGCATTCATGTCGAATATTCTTCTTAAGGGCGATAATTCTCAGCCGAACTACCAGTCCGGTTGCGACCACGCCCTGCATGGTCTCCTGTAGTTCCAATCTGTTCGAGTGGAATAGCTAAACGCCGGAATGTTTGCCGAGGTGGTGCGAAACGATTAGGAAATATACGTCGAAATTCACGCTGCGTAAAACCTATTGTAGGTCAAAAAATCGACACAATTATTCCACGGTCTTTCGGAGTAAAGCACTTCATTGCTTGTCTGTTTGTGTACTGGAGCTGTCTAGTTCACAAATGTCAAATATAATTGACGTACGACGCCATTTACAAAAATTATAACATATTCCGATAGGATAATTCATTTTGCGCCACCTTGTATATACTCGTACTATGAAATGTAAATTGCTAGATGGGATTTTATCTCAGTTGTGATAACCTTCTTCTTATCCTTTTATTAACCCTTTCCTCGTTATACGAACTTATGCGTAACGAGTTTCCCATTTTTACTGCATCGCTGCTGCTCCGCTTATGGGGTTGGCTAATGTCGCAGACCGCAGAACGCGTCTACATAATGCTCGGTCCTGGATCGCTTCAGTGGTTAACCCCAGACGTTGTTGCGCATTTGCCATCTGAGAAATCCAGGAATTCTTTTTCCGACCTCGTTTTCTTACAGTTTGAGTGACCGTAGTTGATAGTGCCTTTTTAACCGGATTTTCCGCAGATCTTCTTTGAACGTGGCAATACCAACTTATTCTATTCGCCTCAAGCTGTTCGGTTACCGAATTCTTTATATGTAGACTTCCTCTTATACGCGTAGATCTAATGCAATCGCGTTTAGTAACTCCACTAGACATCCTTAACATTTTCATTTCCGCTGTCGTCATTTTATTTTTAAACGCTTCGTACATTGTCCAGCACTGTGAACCGTACATAAGAGCTGGTCTAACAACCGTGGTGTAGAGTTTCTCCTTCAATTTTAGTGGAAATTTTCGGTCGCAAAAGATTCCCGAATTTTCCCGGAATTTCATCCATCCCACACTCACTCTGTGGTTTACGTCGTCGTCACATTTCGCTTCCATGTTAACGATTGATCCTAAGTACTTAAAAATAGTGCTTTTCGGAAGAACTATTCCGTCTAACATTATATCCGGAACAGGTCGCAACGGATGTGCAAATGGGCACGTCAAATGCTCCGTCTTTGAACGACTTATTTTAAACCCGTTTCTCTCTAGCGCATTTCTCCATGAATCTAAGGCGTTCTGTAAATCTTCGACGTTATCGCTAAGTATAACTGCGTCGTCAGCGAAGAGAATTGGCGTTACATTTGCTTCGTGCATGCAGTCTTTTAAAAGATAGTCGAATACTACGTTAAAGAGGAAAGGGCTAAGTACGCTTCCTTGATGCACTCCGACATTAACTGGAAATTCTCTCGTTAGTCCAGCAGGGCTTTTAACCGCAGTTTTCACGTTTCCGTACATGTCTTGTATTATTCTAATTCAGTTGTGATAACCAATAAATAAAAAAATAAATAAACTTCACAAGATAAAGGTAAGTTTAGAACTTGTATACTAGTGAATTTTAGCTTTAGTTCGTTTTTACTTCCTAACCTCAGCGACCCCGACTTAAGCATTGCGTGACTGGAAACAGCCAATGACACCTCTTGGCAGGTATGGAAGGCAAAAAGCTGATAGGTTGCGACTCTAACGCTCATCACACGGGGCAGTACCAACGCCAATGAAAGTATTATTTTTTAATTGATTTTATTATAAGCACTAACCTCATTGTTTGTACCTTTGGAAAAATATCGACAAGAAGTGTTGGATATCACCCCTGTCCCGATCGCATCACTCGTATAATAACGAACTGGATGGCATCGTCTGAACATTTTATTTTCAGATCACATATATATCAATTTGATTTGTGCTCTTCCCGCCATCTCGCATTTCAAAACTATTGGTAAACTGATTGGGCCAAATACAGGGTAATACGCTAAAAACATATCTCCTCTGAACTTTCAAGCCCACAAGCAACAAGTCAATGCTCTCACCCTGACTCTCAATCAAGCAATAGCAGCCTCCTGTCTTCTTATCTAACCTAGAGGCAAGAAAAAGCCACACTGATAGACCACCTTCACTGGTGGACGCCTGCACTGGGGCCTCGTAGACAAACTTGCAGAAAGCTCTTCCAATAAGCAAACCATAATAACTGAAACTTCTGAGACCTCGCGGATAGTTAAAATCCTCTCCACAAAACCTTCGATGCCTTATCTACTCTAGGTGGCTCTACAGTCCGGTGCAGACCTGGGCCTCAGTCAACTAGGGTCTCCAGGCAGCTTAATCCTTTGCTACATGCTTCCAGTTTTGCATGCTTAGTTGTTTGAGGTCCCCTTCCGCTTGCGTGCGACATCTGAATCTCGGTCTGCGTACTTCGCTGATTTTTCAGACCGGAGCGTAAGCCACCTCAGTCGTTGGATCTTCTTAGGTAGCCTATGTAGACAAAATCCTTAACTTTCTCAAAGTTATATCTGTCGAAAGTGACATTCTGTCCAAGACGTCTGTGTAGACTGTCGTTTTTGCTTGACAGCACATACTTGGTCTTGCCTCGTAGTCCGCTTAACTCCTTTTCGCTGCTTCCGTTTCCATACCCGCATAATCATGATATCACGCTGGTTTGTTCCGATTATGTTAATAGCATCGGCGTATACAACTAATTGGTCGGACTTTTGAAAGATTGTGCCTCTTATGTTCGCGCGTGAGTTTTGTACTACGATTTCAAGTATGATGTTGAATTTTTAATTTATTTGGTTACATACAATTTGAATATAACTTAAAAACTAGACTTAAGACTTAAGAAGTAGGGACCAAGGAAGGGATCTGGCCAAAGCTAATTCTGAATCCCCCTAAGAGTTTGATCCCTCAATATAGAAAATATCTCAGCGCTATCGTATGTGTCATCACTGGACACTGTCTTTTAGATAAAAGTGCAAGAAATCTTGACATATTTGCAAACCACTTCTGCTTAAGCTGAATGGACAAGAAAGCGGCATAAGTGGGTTGATCTTCCTCCAACACCCACTCTAACCTAATCTAACCTATTATCGTACAGAAGCTTTCAAATAGTACTCAGCGGTTATGAGTCAAAAAACTAGGTTCGAGTAAGAAACTGCTATCATTTGGCAACTGTGAATGACAATTTTGCTTGGTGAACTGTTTCACATTGTTGTCAGGGCATAACATCTACAACAATTTGATTCGGTACACCAATGACGATTTCATTTCACGGCCTTTTATCATCGGTGTTTGTGTTTTGTATGTCTATTTGTGATTCGGGAATAGGAAATTCCGAGTGGACGTAACCAATATTAGAGAGCTAAAACGTAATCACTTTTTCCCGTCCGGGATGGACCTTGGGCTCAATCAACAAGCGTCGCCAGCCAGCTCGATCTCTAGCTAGCTGCCTCCAGTTTCGAACGTTTAGTTGACTGAGGTCCCTTCCACTTGTGTGCGCCACCTGATTCTTGGCCTTCCTCAACTGCGCTGTCTCTCGGGAGCGGATTGCAAGACTTTTCGGACCGGAGCATTGTTGTCCATACGCTCTACATGACCCAGCCATCCCAGTCATCCCAGTCTTTGGATCTTCACTCATCTGGTTAGGTCGATGTCGCTGTACAATTGGTAGAGTTCATTGTTGTATCTCCTCCTCCATTCTCCTTCAATGCAGACGGGACCGAAGTTCGCCTGAAGAATTTTTCTCTCGTTGCAACCAAGAAGACTTTCATCCATTTTTGATAATGCCCATGCCTCTGCGCCATAGAGCAGGACCGGGTTTATTAAGGTCTTATAAAGGGTGACTTTTAGTGTCCGAGAGAGGGCTTTGAAACTCAATTGCCATCTTAGCCCAAAGAAACATCGGTTGGCAATAGTCATTCTTCGCTTGATCACAGCGCTGGTGTCGTTGTCTGTATTTATAGCAGAGCCTAGGTAGACAAAGTCCTCAACTACCTCAAAGTTATATCTGTCGAGGGTGACGTTCTGCCCGAGACGTCGGTGTTGGTTGTCCTTTTTGCTCGACAGCATAAACTTGGTCTTGCCCTCATTGACCGCTACACCCATTTTCCCATTTTCGCAGCTTTGAACTCAATACTCGCGAAGGCGCCACTGATAATATCGTCGGCGTATGCGAGTAGTTTGACGGACGGAGTTATTGCTCACTATATAAATTGTCTCTAAAGATGCTGTCATACGCAGCCTTAAAATCGATGAATAGGTGGTGTGTATCGATCTGAAGCTCATGGGTCATCTCCAAGATCTGCCGTAGTGTGAATATCTGGTCGATGGTGGACTTTCCTAGCCTGAAGCCACACTAATATGGACCTATCAGTTTGTTGACAAACGGCTTCAGGCGTTCACACAATACGGCAGATGAGATCTTGTATGCGATGTTAAGGAGACTAATGCTCTGTAGTTGACGCAGTTCAGAGGTTCTCCTTTATGGAGAATCGGACAAACTACGCTGAGGTTCCATTCATCGGACATACTTTCATCCGACCATATTTTACAGATGAGTTGGTGTATGCTCCTTACCAAGTCATCGCCTGCCGCTTTAAGAGCTCGGCAGTCAGGCCATCCGCTTCAGCAGCTTTGTTGGACTTAAGCTTCTATATAGCTATCTTCACTTCATCAAGGTCGGGTGGACGGAATTGTTGGTCATCATCGTCCAGGTTGAGAGGTTGATTCTGCCTGACAGCGGTATTTGGTCCGTTGTCGCTGTTGTACAGTCTGCATAAATGGATTTTCCAAATCCTCAGCATCGACTGCGATTCTTCTACGATGTTCTTTTGTTCATCTGTACAGGATTCGGTTCAGGGTTTATTTCCGCGGCATGTTATTTTTACCTTTTGGTAAAACTTCCGAACCCCATTCCTGGAGTAGCATCTCTCAGTTTCCTCGACCCCTTGCGTATGTCTAGATGTGGGAACCGCGTGCTAGCCACGACAATGTTTCGCCCCGCCGCAAAGTCGATTAGCCTGAATCCGTTATCGGAGGTGGTGTTGTGCAGGCTATATTTTCCGATTGTTCAACCAAAGATACCCTCTCTTCCTAGCTTTGCATTAAAATAACCGAGGACAATTTTAATGTCATAGCTAGGGCATTGCTCGTAGGCCTTGTTAAGGAGCTCATAGAAGGCATCATTGTTGTCGTCATCTTTCTCCTCTGTGGGGGCATGTGCGCATATAAGGCCAGTGTTGGCGCATGTAGCCTTGATGCGGATCGCTACGAGGCGCACGGTCACATACCGGAAGCTGAGGACTTCTTGTCTTAGTCTGCCTCCGACAACAAATCCGCATCCAAATAAGCGCTGCTTTTGCCGTCGATAGCAATTGCCGTAGTAGATGTTGTGACCAACAATAACACAAAACAAAATTTTCATTGCCGTGTATGCACATGGGTCTCAAATGGCACAAGCGCAGCGTACGATACACTTTTGTATATTTTTGTATGTAAGAGTTTCCACGATGATTTTTTGAAATAAGCACAATATTAGTGTATAAGTTAGAATAAGAAAATAAAGTTTTTGAGTTGTTCATCACCATCAGAAATGTAGAGTTGTTAATTTCCCCCACCAGCGGTAAGGGATAGCAAATCTACATTGGTCTTTTGACAGTGAATAAAACAATCGGCATTTAGCGTTACCAAGGCTACTGACATTGGTATATTACAAAAAAAAAAACATTTATAGCGTTACCAAGGCTACTGACATTGGTAAATAATAACTAACAAAAAAAGTATCGGCGGAAAAATTTGTATCAAGTCTTAGACAAAATCAATATGGCGGATGAGACAGATGTGTGCTGCCAGAAGAACTAGAGAAGGCGACAATAATTTCAGAAAAGATAGTGCTTCCACAAAGACACAGCATTACAAGCAGGAGCGTTTGAAGAGGATAAACGCATTGTTTAGCGAGTTTCGCAATAACCATGAAACTATAAAAGACTCAGTCTCCGGTTTGACGCCATATATGCTGAGAAATACATATAGCAGAGTGGAGGAGATGTATAAAAAACTAAAAGATTTATTAGAAAGCATAGTTATCTCTAAAGATGGAGGTTTGGAATCGGCGAAAGCATCCACGTCTAGGGACACCAGCCTTCAATCGCAGAGGCTCAGAAAACTTTACGTGAAAATTGAAGCCATAATCGGCAACATGGAGGAGTTCGAAGAAACTTTCGCTGGGGATTCGAAGGAAGTATACGAGACCAACAAACAATTTTGTAAGAGCAATTTCGAAATTTGAATGAGCTTCATGAAGAGTTTATGGCCAATGCGATGGAATAAGACCTGCAGTCAGTATATTCTAGCGGTCGAAATACACGGATATTAAACGAGACATAAATCAATGTCTCCATCGGATTGCGTCTACTCTCGACAAGGAAAACAAATTCAATACTGGGATGGAATCTAGCGCAAAACTGCCTCAATTGAAGTTACCTACATTTCGGGGAAATTATGTGGATTGGAGTTCTTTTTATGATGTATTTTCCACAATAACTCATGGAAAAGATTCCTTAAGTACTACAGAAAAAATGGAATACTTGAAGACCCATTTTGAAGGAGAACCACTTCAATTAATTCAACATCTAACAATTTCAAGTACCAACTTATTCTGCACATGGGAAACCCTTAAATCGAGGTACGGTAACGACCGCAAAATCGTGTCAATGTACATTGACAAAATGTTGATATCCTATGCAAACCAGTCATCCGCAACTGTAATTAAATCAGTTTAGGACGCTAACAAGGAAGCACTATCAGCTTTAAAAAATCTGGTCATCTGCAATTTTAAACATAGGCAGTAGTGATTATTTTGGCCACAGTGTTAATGTACGAGCGCTTATCGATCCTGGATCTCAAGCTTCCATTATCAAGGAATCTGTCATGCAGTTATTGAGATTCAAGAAACAAAGGGCACTTGCTAAGGTAAATGACAACGATTCCCATCCGAATTTGTACTGCATTTAGAAGCCCTAGTATTACCAAAACTTACAAGGCAACTACCATCCGATGTGGCTAATTGCTAATTGCAGCATGTTGTGACCAATAATGTCACACAACAAAATTTTCATTGCCGTGAGTCTCAAATGACAACGCTGCGCTGTAGTGTCACACGCAAATTGCAATTCTCACATATTTTCGATACAATTTTTTATATTTTTGTGTGTTAGAGTTTCCACGATTAATTTTTGTAAAATAAGCATAATTTTAGTATAGAAGTTAGAGTAAGAAAATGAAGTTTTTTGAGTTGTTCATCACCTACAGAAATATAGTTGTTATTTCCCCCCACCAGCGGGAAGGGATAGCAAATCTACAGTAGACTTCCAAAAAGCTTTCGACAGAGGAGGCTCTAAAACAGTGCAGAGTCTATATAGCTCGCCTCTATAGATGCTGTCATACGCGGCCTTAAAATCGATGAATAGGTAGTGGGTATCGATCTGAAGCTCGTGGGTCTTCTCATACTTATACGCATACTTTCGTCCGACCATATTTTACAGTTGAATTGGTGTATGCTCCTTACCAAGTCATCGCCTGCCGCTTTGAAGAGCTCAGCAGTCAAGCCATCCGCTCCAGCAGCTTTGTTGGACTTAAGTTTCGATATGACTATCTTCACTTCATCCAGGTCGGGTGGACGGAATTGTTGGTCATCATCGTCCAAGTTGAAAGGTTGATTCTGCCTGACAGCGGTATTTGGCCCGTCATCGCCGTTATACAGTCTGCAGAAATGATCCTTCCAAATCCTCAGCATCGACTGCGATTCTACTACGATGTTCCCTTGTTCACCTCTACAGGCTTCGGTTCAGGGTTTGTTTCCGCGGCATGTTATTTTTACCTTTTGGTAAGACTTCCGAACCTCATTCCTGGAGTAGCAACTCTCAATTTCCTCGATCGCGCGCTTCTCATGCTCTTTCTTCTTTCTCCTGAGAAGCCGGTGCTCGCCTCTCCTCTTCCGCTCATAGAGCTCATGAGCAGCTCTGGTCTTTCTAAGCAGCGCCGCGTTATATGCAACCGTACCTTGGCTACAACAAGGTAATGGTCCGAGTCGATGTTGGCTCCTCGGAACGTACGGACATCCATTATACTGGAGGAGTGTCTTGCGTCGATCGCAATGTGATCAATCTAGTTGACTGTTGATTGATCAGGAGTTCTCCAAGTCCCCTTGTGTATGTCGAGATGTGGGAACCGCGTGCCGCAAAGTCGATTAGCCTGAATTCGTTATCGGAGGTGGTGTTGTGCAGGCTATATTTTCCGATTGTTCAACCAAAGATACCCTCTCTTCCTAGCTTTGCATTGAAATCACCGAGGACATTTTTAATGTCGTAGCTAGGGCATTGCTCATAGGTCTTTTTGAGGAGCTCATAGAAGGCATCCTTGGTGTTGCCATCCTTCTCTTCTGTGGGGGCATGCGTGCATATAAATCTAATGTTGGCGAATTTAGCCATGATGCGGATTGCTAAGAGGCGCTCGGTCACATACCGGAAGCTGAGGACTTCTTGTCTTAGTCTGCCTCCGACAACAAATCCGCATCCAAATAAGCGCTGATTTTGCCGTCGATAGCAGTTGCCGTAGTAGATGTTGAGACCAACAATAACACAAAACAAAATTTTCATTGCCGTGTATACGCAGGGGTCTCAAATGACACGAGCACAGAGTACGATACACTTTTTTTATATTTTTGTGTGTTAGCGTTTGCACAATGTGAAATAAGCATAATTTAAGTATGTAAGTTAGAAAAAGAAAAGTAAAGTTTTGGAGTTGCTCATTACCTACAGAGATATAGAGTTCTTATTTCCCCCCACCAGCGGTAAGGGATAGCAAATCTACACCGATCGTTCCATCAAAGATGTCCACTCTACCTAGCTTTGCATTAAAATCACCGAGGACAATTTTAATGTCATAGCTAGGGCATTGCTCGTAGGTCTTGTTAAGGAGCTCATGGAAAGCATCCTTGGTGTCATCATCTTTCTCCTCTGTGGGGACATACGCGCATATAAGGCTAATGTTGGCGAATTTAGCCTTGATGCGGATTGCTACGAGGCGCTCGCTCACATGCCGGAAGCTGAGGACTTCTTGTCTTAGTCTGCCTCCGACAACAAATCCGCATCCAAATAAGCGCTACTTTTCCCGTCGATAGCAATTGCCGTAGTAGATGTCGCAGTTTTTCATCTTCTTTTTGTCCGGCCTATCCCATCGCATTTCTTGAATGACGGTTATGTCTGCTTTGCAGCAGTCTAGGGCCTCCACTAGTTGCTCGGCTGCACGTGGTCTATTAAGGGATCTAACATTCCACGTGCATATCTGAAGCTCATTGTCCTTTAATCGTTTGCGTGAATTGTAAACAGTAGATCCGTCCATATCCGAGGTATGTTGATGCTTTGCAACTTCCTTTTTTCTTTAAATGGGCGGGCAGGTACCCCGGCGACACAACCCTACACCTGGAGGACTAGTTCCATTTTTAATGGCCCCAGGACAGGAGGTCGGTTACACCGAAGCCAGTAACCCGTTCCGGGATGTGAGCGCTGCCGTTGACCCATAGAGGGCTCGCCCGCCACCATCTCTTTTCCAAGACCCTGACTAAGTCCTGGAAATCCTTTCCGGCCTGAGCTCCGAATATGTCGGAGTAGCCCGGATAAGGTCTTGTTTAGTTATTTCGACACTAATCCTGGTTAATGGCGCAGGAAACTCGCCATTTGTCCGCTTCACTTCGCAATCTCTAGTGAGATTCCCAGATGGCGCCACAGGGAGGCGTGAAGTAGGGCTTATAAGCAGAGCTGCAAGATGTTCGGCTGCAGAGGCTCATTCTCGTTATTTAAAGAACCAGAACCTATCGCAAGATGCTACTTTTATGAGGCCTTATACTAATCGTTGCCATCCCCCCGTACATCCACTTCTGCAAATACAGGGTAGATGTTTTGGCACTTAGTGAAACACAGGTTGATCCCTGCCCGCACCTTTCAGATCACTCTGATCTGAAGCTACCTGGCTACGAACTAATGCCACTATTCTTCTCTCACCGCGGTATCGCCATTTACATGCATAGTGATGTAGCTTAGTAAATTTCACAATAATGTAGTTCCTATTCCGATCCGGAATGCAACTTCATGTAGTTGAAATTACATCCCCATAAGAAAATTATCCACTAGTGCTTTATTTACAGATGCCCTAAACTGGACAGCAACTCGACCTTTAACGAGTTTGATGCGCTGTCGTTATTACGGGCGATTTCAATATGCACAATTCTGGGTGGGTTCGACATTCTGGGCAGACAACATCCGAAGGACAGTATGTTGGGAACTTCGCTGCAGAAAACAACTTAATCCATGATCACAAACACTATCCTCTTTGAAATGAGATCCTTTATCCCTAACCGGATTAAGAGTATCAGACAAAAAGAAAAGGTGTGGTACGACTCGAGCTGTAAAGGGGCGGTCAAGGTTAGAGAAATGTCTTTTCCGTCCTATAAGACCAACCCGACAGAGGAAAACCGAAAAAAGTTCAAAGAAGCCAGGAACGACTGCAACGCCTTTCTTAAGCGTGTGAAATTTCTATACGACCAAAAATTGAGGCAAAAAATACTACAGTATCCCCAAGGTAGTAAAAATTGTTGGACATATCTCAAAAATATGAGAAATTCTGCCTCATACTTCATCCCAATGCTCATATACAATGACATTCCAGCTGTCAGCTCTTTGGACAAAGCCAATCTGCTTGCTGCACACTTTGCAGCAGGCTCAACACTTTTAGATTGTGCTTTGTCTCCGCCTACACTTTAGTGCGTCGAATCTTCAATAGGAGCAATCCACTTTCGCACTCGTGTAGTAGCAAGGGTACGTAAAGATCTTAACATTCACAAAACCGCTGATCCAGATGGTATATCTCCCTGTCTTCTGAAGAGGTGTTCCTTTACGCTGGCGAAACCACTGCGTCAATCCTACACTTTAGGTCTCTTTCCGAGCAGAAAAAAAGCATTTGTCCCTAAAAAAAGGCAAATCTTCTTCTTTCTCCTCTTACAGGCCCATTGCACTTACGTCCGCACTTACGATGAATCGTCAGTTCATGAAATATCTCGAAACACGAAAACTTCTTAATGACTGGCACTTGTGATTATGGCATGTCTCACCGAAAAGTGGAACCAAAGTTTACATCAATGGGTCATCTCCAAGATCTGCCGTAGTGTGAATATCTGGTCGATGGTGGACTTTCCTAGCCTGAAGCCACACTAATATGGACCTATCAGTTTGTTGACAAACGGCTTCAGGCGTTCACACAATACGGCAGATGAGATCTTGTATGCGATGTTAAGGAGACTAATGCTCTGTAGTTGACGCAGTTCAGAGGTTCTCCTTTATGGAGAATCGGACAAACTACGCTGAGGTTCCATTCATCGGACATACTTTCATCCGACCATATTTTACAGATGAGTTGGTGTATGCTCCTTACCAAGTCATCGCCTGCCGCTTTAAGAGCTCGGCAGTCAGGCCATCCGCTTCAGCAGCTTTGTTGGACTTAAGCTTCTATATAGCTATCTTCACTTCATCAAGGTCGGGTGGACGGAATTGTTGGTCATCATCGTCCAGGTTGAGAGGTTGATTCTGCCTGACAGCGGTATTTGGTCCGTTGTCGCTGTTGTACAGTCTGCATAAATGGATTTTCCAAATCCTCAGCATCGACTGCGATTCTTCTACGATGTTCTTTTGTTCATCTGTACAGGATTCGGTTCAGGGTTTATTTCCGCGGCATGTTATTTTTACCTTTTGGTAAAACTTCCGAACCCCATTCCTGGAGTAGCATCTCTCAGTTTCCTCGACCCCTTGCGTATGTCTAGATGTGGGAACCGCGTGCTAGCCACGACAATGTTTCGCCCCGCCGCAAAGTCGATTAGCCTGAATCCGTTATCGGAGGTGGTGTTGTGCAGGCTATATTTTCCGATTGTTCAACCAAAGATACCCTCTCTTCCTAGCTTTGCATTAAAATAACCGAGGACAATTTTAATGTCATAGCTAGGGCATTGCTCGTAGGCCTTGTTAAGGAGCTCATAGAAGGCATCATTGTTGTCGTCATCTTTCTCCTCTGTGGGGGCATGTGCGCATATAAGGCCAGTGTTGGCGCATGTAGCCCTAATGCGGATCGCTACGAGGCGCTCGGTCACATACCGGAAGCTGAGGACTTCTTGTCTTAGTCTGCCTCCGACAACAAATCCGCATCCAAATAAGCGCTGCTTTTGCCGTCGATAGCAATTGCCGTAGTAGATGTTGTGACCAACAATAACACAAAACAAAATTTTCATTGCCGTGTATACACATGGGTCTCAAATGGCACAAGCGCAGCGTACGATACACTTTTGTATATTTTTGTATGTAAGAGTTTCCACGATGATTTTTTGAAATAAGCACAATATTAGTGTATAAGTTAGAATAAGAAAATAAAGTTTTTGAGTTGTTCATCACCATCAGAAATGTAGAGTTGTTAATTTCCCCCACCAGCGGTAAGGGATAGCAAATCTACATTGGTCTTTTGACAGTGAATAAAACAATCGGCATTTAGCGTTACCAAGGCTACTGACATTGGTATATTACAAAAAAAAAAACATTTATAGCGTTACCAAGGCTACTGACATTGGTAAATAATAACTAACAAAAAAAGTATCGGCGGAAAAATTTGTATCAAGTCTTAGACAAAATCAATATGGCGGATGAGACAGATGTGTGCTGCCAGAAGAACTAGAGAAGGCGACAATAATTTCAGAAAAGATAGTGCTTCCACAAAGACACAGCATTACAAGCAGGAGCGTTTGAAGAGGATAAACGCATTGTTTAGCGAGTTTCGCAATAACCATGAAACTATAAAAGACTCAGTCTCCGGTTTGACGCCATATATGCTGAGAAATACATATAGCAGAGTGGAGGAGATGTATAAAAAACTAAAAGATTTATTAGAAAGCATAGTTATCTCTAAAGATGGAGGTTTGGAATCGGCGAAAGCATCCACGTCTAGGGACACCAGCCTTCAATCGCAGAGGCTCAGAAAACTTTACGTGAAAATTGAAGCCATAATCGGCAACATGGAGGAGTTCGAAGAAACTTTCGCTGGGGATTCGAAGGAAGTATACGAGACCAACAAACAATTTTGTAAGAGCAATTTCGAAATTTGAATGAGCTTCATGAAGAGTTTATGGCCAATGCGATGGAATAAGACCTGCAGTCAGTATATTCTAGCGGTCGAAATACACGGATATTAAACGAGACATAAATCAATGTCTCCATCGGATTGCGTCTACTCTGCGTCTACTCTACTCTACATTTCGGGGAAATTATGTGGAGTGGAGTTCTTTTTATGATGTATTTTCCACAATAACTCATGGAAAAGATTCCTTAAGTACTACAGAAAAAATGGAATACTTGAAGACCCATTTTGAAGGAGAACCACTTCAATTAATTCAACATCTAACAATTTCAAGTACCAACTTATTCTGCACATGGGAAACCCTTAAATCGAGGTACGGTAACGAGCGCAAAATCGTGTCAATGTACATTGACAAAATGTTGATATCCTATGCAAACCAGTCATCCGCAACTGTAATTAAATCAGTTTAGGACGCTAACAAGGAAGCACTATCAGCTTTAAAAAATCTGGTCATCTGCAATTTTAAACATAGGCAGTAGTGATTATTTTGGCCACAGTGTTAATGTACGAGCGCTTATCGATCCTGGATCTCAAGCTTCCATTATCAAGGAATCTGTCATGCAGTTATTGAGATTCAAGAAACAAAGGGCACTTGCTAAGGTAAATGACAACGATTCCCATCCGAATTTGTACTGCATTTAGAAGCCCTAGTATTACCAAAACTTACAAGGCAACTACCATCCGATGTGGCTAATTGCTAATTGCAGCATGTTGTGACCAATAATGTCACACAACAAAATTTTCATTGCCGTGAGTCTCAAATGACAACACTGCGCTGTAGTGTCACACGCAAATTGCAATTCTCACATATTTTCGATACAATTTTTTATATTTTTGTGTGTTAGAGTTTCCACGATTAATTTTTGTAAAATAAGCATAATTTTAGTATAGAAGTTAGAGTAAGAAAATGAAGTTTTTTGAGTTGTTCATCACCTACAGAAATATAGTTGTTATTTCCCCCCACCAGCGGGAAGGGATAGCAAATCTACAGTAGACTTCCAAAAAGCTTTCGACAGAGGAGGCTCTAAAACAGTGCAGAGTCTATATAGCTCGCCTCTATAGATGCTGTCATACGCGGCCTTAAAATCGATGAATAGGTAGTGGGTATCGATCTGAAGCTCATGGGTCTTCTCATACTTATACGCATACTTTCGTCCGACCATATTTTACAGTTGAATTGGTGTATGCTCCTTACCAAGTCATCGCCTGCCGCTTTGAAGAGCTCAGCAGTCAAGCCATCCGCTCCAGCAGCTTTGTTGGACTTAAGTTTCGATATGACTATCTTCACTTCATCCAGGTCGGGTGGACGGAATTGTTGGTCATCATCGTCCAAGTTGAAAGGTTGATTCTGCCTGACAGCGGTATTTGGCCCGTCATCGCCGTTATACAGTCTGCAGAAATGATCCTTCCAAATCCTCAGCATCGACTGCGATTCTACTACGATGTTCCCTTGTTCACCTCTACAGGCTTCGGTTCAGGGTTTGTTTCCGCGGCATGTTATTTTTACCTTTTGGTAAGACTTCCGAACCTCATTCCTGGAGTAGCAACTCTCAATTTCCTCGATCGCGCGCTTCTCATGCTCTTTCTTCTTTCTCCTGAGAAGCCGGTGCTCGCCTCTCCTCTTCCGCTCATAGAGCTCATGAGCAGCTCTGGTCTTTCTAAGCAGCGCCGCGTTATATGCAACCGTACCTTGGCTACAACAAGGTAATGGTCCGAGTCGATGTTGGCTCCTCGGAACGTACGGACATCCATTATACTGGAGGAGTGTCTTGCGTCGATCGCAATGTGATCAATCTAGTTGACTGTTGATTGATCAGGAGTTCTCCAAGTCCCCTTGTGTATGTCGAGATGTGGGAACCGCGTGCCGCAAAGTCGATTAGCCTGAATTCGTTATCGGAGGTGGTGTTGTGCAGGCTATATTTTCCGATTGTTCAACCAAAGATACCCTCTCTTCCTAGCTTTGCATTGAAATCACCGAGGACATTTTTAATGTCGTAGCTAGGGCATTGCTCATAGGTCTTTTTGAGGAGCTCATAGAAGGCATCCTTGGTGTTGCCATCCTTCTCTTCTGTGGGGGCATGCGTGCATATAAATCTAATGTTGGCGAATTTAGCCATGATGCGGATTGCTAAGAGGCGCTCGGTCACATACCGGAAGCTGAGGACTTCTTGTCTTAGTCTGCCTCCGACAACAAATCCGCATCCAAATAAGCGCTGATTTTGCCGTCGATAGCAGTTGCCGTAGTAGATGTTGTGACCAACAATAACACAAAACAAAATTTTCATTGCCGTGTATACGCAGGGGTCTCAAATGACACGAGCACAGAGTACGATACACTTTTTTTATATTTTTGTGTGTTAGCGTTTGCACAATGTGAAATAAGCATAATTTAAGTATGTAAGTTAGAAAAAGAAAAGTAAAGTTTTGGAGTTGCTCATTACCTACAGAGATATAGAGTTCTTATTTCCCCCCACCAGCGGTAAGGGATAGCAAATCTACACCGATCGTTCCATCAAAGATGTCCACTCTACCTAGCTTTGCATTAAAATCACCGAGGACAATTTTAATGTCATAGCTAGGGCATTGCTCGTAGGTCTTGTTAAGGAGCTCATGGAAAGCATCCTTGGTGTCATCATCTTTCTCCTCTGTGGGGACATACGCGCATATAAGGCTAATGTTGGCGAATTTAGCCTTGATGCGGATTGCTACGAGGCGCTCGCTCACATGCCGGAAGCTGAGGACTTCTTGTCTTAGTCTGCCTCGGACAACAAATCCGCATCCAAATAAGCGCTACTTTTCCCGTCGATAGCAATTGCCGTAGTAGATGTCGCAGTTTTTCATCTTCTTTTTGTCCGGCCTATCCCATCGCATTTCTTGAATGACGGTTATGTCTGCTTTGCAGCAGTCTAGGGCCTCCACTAGTTGCTCGGCTGCACGTGGTCTATTAAGGGATCTAACATTCCACGTGCATATCTGAAGCTCATTGTCCTTTAATCGTTTGCGTGAATTGTAAACAGTAGATCCGTCCATATCCGAGGTATGTTGATGCTTTGCAACTTCCTTTTTTCTTTAAATGGGCGGGCAGGTACCCCGGCGGCACAACCCTACACCTGGAGGACTAGTTCCATTTTTAATGGCCCCAGGACAGGAGGTCGGTTACACCGAAGCCAGTAACCCGTTCCGGGATGTGAGCGCTGCCGTTGACCCATAGAGGGCTCGCCCGCCACCATCTCTTTTCCAAGACCCTGACTAAGTCCTGGAAATCCTTTCCGGCCTGAGCTCCGAATATGTCGGAGTAGCCCGGATAAGGTCTTGTTTAGTTATTTCGACACTAATCCTGGTTAATGGCGCAGGAAACTCGCCATTTGTCCGCTTCACTTCGCAATCTCTAGTGAGATTCCCAGATGGCGCCACAGGGAGGCGTGAAGTAGGGCTTATAAGCAGAGCTGCAAGATGTTCGGCTGCAGAGGCTCATTCTCGTTATTTAAAGAACCAGAACCTATCGCAAGATGCTACTTTTATGAGGCCTTATACTAATCGTTGCCATCCCCCCGTACATCCACTTCTGCAAATACAGGGTAGATGTTTTGGCACTTAGTGAAACACAGGTTGATCCCTGCCCGCACCTTTCAGATCACTCTGATCTGAAGCTACCTGGCTACGAACTAATGCCACTATTCTTCTCTCACCGCGGTATCGCCATTTACATGCATAGTGATGTAGCTTAGTAAATTTCACAATAATGTAGTTCCTATTCCGATCCGGAATGCAACTTCATGTAGTTGAAATTACATCCCCATAAGAAAATTATCCACTAGTGCTTTATTTACAGATGCCCTAAACTGGACAGCAACTCGACCTTTAACGAGTTTGATGCGCTGTCGTTATTACGGGCGATTTCAATATGCACAATTCTGGGTGGGTTCGACATTCTGGGCAGACAACATCCGAAGGACAGTATGTTGGGAACTTCGCTGCAGAAAACAACTTAATCCATGATCACAAACACTATCCTCTTTGAAATGAGATCCTTTATCCCTAACCGGATTAAGAGTATCAGACAAAAAGAAAAGGTGTGGTACGACTCGAGCTGTAAAGGGGCGGTCAAGGTTAGAGAAATGTTTTTTCCGTCCTATAAGACCAACCCGACAGAGGAAAACCGAAAAAAGTTCAAAGAAGCCAGGAACGACTGCAACGCCTTTCTTAAGCGTGTGAAATTTCTATACGACCAAAAATTGAGGCAAAAAATACTACAGTATCCCCAAGGTAGTAAAAATTGTTGGACATATCTCAAAAATATGAGAAATTCTGCCTCATACTTCATCCCAATGCTCATATACAATGACATTCCAGCTGTCAGCTCTTTGGACAAAGCCAATCTGCTTGCTGCACACTTTGCAGCAGGCTCAACACTTTTAGATTGTGCTTTGTCTCCGCCTACACTTTAGTGCGTCGAATCTTCAATAGGAGCAATCCACTTTCGCACTCGTGTAGTAGCAAGGGTACGTAAAGATCTTAACATTCACAAAACCGCTGATCCAGATGGTATATCTCCCTGTCTTCTGAAGAGGTGTTCCTTTACGCTGGCGAAACCACTGCGTCAATCCTACACTTTAGGTCTCTTTCCGAGCAGAAAAAAAGCATTTGTCCCTAAAAAAAGGCAAATCTTCTTCTTTCTCCTCTTACAGGCCCATTGCACTTACGTCCGCACTTACGATGAATCGTCAGTTCATGAAATATCTCGAAACACGAAAACTTCTTAATGACTGGCACTTGTGATTATGGCATGTCTCACCGAAAAGTGGAACCAAAGTTTACATCAATCTGGCGAAAGCAAGATTCACATTTTCACTTTCACTTCATATTTTTAAGCATTTGACAGAGTTTGGACCCTTTTGTAGAAAATGCGTGCATTTGGGATCGATGACTTTCTTCTTCAATGGATTGCAATTTACCTTTCGGAACGTTCAATTCAAGTTGTCTTGGATGGTTTTAAGCCTGTTATTCACACAATACAAGGCTCCGTTCTGTGTCCGCCTCTCTTTTTTATTTGGACCAATGATCTCTTGTCTGCTACATATAATCCAATTTATTCCTTTACTGACGACAGGTCACTCTGCTTTCCATATTCATTCCCGGACTCACGTCCCTGCTTTTCGGAGGTCCTAACTACGTCCTACCTCTACAATAACCTACAGTTCCCAGCGTCGAATAGATCCACCTATCTTATCATCCCGAGATTTAATTACTTTATATCTGAAAGACAGTTCTTTATTTATGCCATCCGTTTTTGGAATTCACTACCTAACCCTTTAAAAGCACTAAGCGATATACATAATTTTAAAAAAGAATTACAGCATTTTCTGTCAAGTCAAACGAATTGATTTCTTTTTATTATACGAGTATTATTCATTTAAATTTTTTTCTTCTTTTTCATAGCATTCGTAACCATATCCTACTTTTGTTTAGTTGTTTTTAAATTGTTTTATTAATGTTGAACTCATTCCCTAACGCACATAACTAACAAAATGTTAATTAAAATAGATTAAATTAGAACAAAGCTGAATTGTAACTAAGTACATATTGTAACTAGCTATTACAAAATTATAAGATTTATTCTTAATGTTTTGGCTTTCATAAATTTCGAATAAGTTTCTAGATTTCTAAATGTAAGAAATATTTCACTCCCTCTGATCTGGCTTCAATATATAATGCTTTCATCCGCCCAAAATTAGAGTACAATGCTCGCATCTGGTCAGGTGCTTCTAAAACTTCTTTGCAGTTGCTAGATAAGATTCAAAACCGTGGTGTTTTGTATCGGTGTGGCCAATATTACACAGTCGATTGACACCTTCGACCACCGACGTAATGTCTCCTGCCTCACCTTGTTCTATTGCTTTTTTCACCATCAGTGCTCTACTGATACTACCAGTAGCATTCCGTCCCGCCCGCGCTGTGCGGAATCATCTTGAGAATACTAATAACCCCTTGAACGCGCTTACTATAAAAAACAAATAAAATTAAAATGTTTGTATAATTTTTAGGGTAAATTAGAAGCACTAGATCCCAAAAGTCCCGGTAGTAAGTCCGAGTTGCGCAGATCCGTAACGCATTATGCTTTTTATAGCAAGAATAGAAAAGACAGGTTGGCTGTAACTTGTCTCAAAAGGGTCAGCATTCGTTTAGGAAGTATGATCGGTTTTTGCAGACGGATGTGAAGCGTCGGAGGTAAGCTGTGAGTAGGGTGAAGGTGCGCGAAAACTACTTGGCACACAGTCACTTTAAACAAAGATGCCCCTGAGCGAAGTGCCATTTCTGTGTACGTCAAGCCACACAAAAAACCATCAGTCACACCAGACAGCAACCAACATTTATCTCAACACCAAGGTTTTGTAAGCTACAGCACTTTTAAGTGTTAGGTCTTCAGATGGCAGTAGGTTAGTTTTAAGAGCATTATCAGATTCCGGGTCCCAGGCTTTCTTCATTAGCAGTCCTACGAGTTGGTCTGAAACCAAAAAGGATAGTTATGTAGGCTACCCAGCTGCGGATGGTCAGCATTAGAATAACACAAAAGGCTTTCGATCTGAAATTTAAGTCGTTGACCTTAAGCTATGCGGGCAAAGCACAAGCACTGGTCCTCAAAATACTAACTGGCCTTCTTTCAATCCAACACACCTGTTAGGTGGTTACGTTTACCGTGACATCCTTTTCAATGAGGTCATCAGGGTTGCGGGAGTTCTAATCCAGTCACTCAAAAAACACATCTAGGATGGATCTTACTAGAAAAGTTACCCAGCAACGATTAAGTCAGCAGTTTCTCGTCCCAACTGGATTCAACCATTGACACAACTCTCCGAAAATTCTGGGATATTGAAGAAGAACCATTTCCGTATGAATAATACCTTGTGATCGGTATCAGATTTTTTTATCCTTTAAAATTGGAAAGGAGACTCCACTGTAAAAATATACTACTAAAGGAAAATCCGAATTGCATGCAGAAATATCTCAAACTCGGTCACGTGACTCCAGTAAATTAGTCGGATTACTCGTACGCCCTTCGAACGTCACATAATTTTTCTATTCCTCACCATGCGGTCATCAAGGAGTCTAGAAGGACAACGAAGTTGCGAGCGGTCTTTGATGCGACGTTAAAACCAATCGGTTTGGGCATCATTGATCGGCAACTTGATGATCGGACCAAAGATGCAAAAGAACGTGATTGTTATTACAATAAGATGGGGGTCATACAAGTACACATTTATAGGAAACCATTAAAAGATGAACTTCAAATTCAAGTCAGCAACCGGGACTCCAGCATCGTCAGCGTCAGCATCGTGCCTCGCTATTATAGTGTTTTAGAAGACAGTAGACGATGCGGCACAGAAATTCCCGTCAGCAGCACAGGTCTTAAAGGAGGAAACATACGTCTACGATGCTATCAGCGGAATGATAACATTGAGACCCATGATTAATTGAGCGATGTTAAGGAACTACTAGAGACCGCAGGATTTAACTTGTGAAAGCACGTCAGCAACTCCCACTTAGTATTTCAGCACATTCCGGGGGATCACCGTGGAATTGACTCTTCCATTCCATTTCCATGAGAATCCCAACGTGAAAACTTTGAGCATACGAGTAAAGCAGCTGCCAGCACTTGACGTTTATTACTTTTATGTTGCAGTAATAGGTACTGAAGAGCTTACGTAATGATCAATCTTGCCCTCCATTGCCAGGGTCTACGACCCGATGGGCTCGATTTCATCTTGCGTTCTCAAGACGAAGATGATTAGGCAGTGGAACAAACCGTTACCAACAGAATTGGTCAATACATGGATGAGTTTCTCTGAGGACTTGGCTCTGTAATGAAACACATCCCATACTGCTAAACCATAAATATGCGTTGGTACACTTTGTAGTTGAAGAAGCGCATGAGAAGGTTCTTCATTGAGGTAACCAAAAGGCGGTGGTGGATACAAGTCAGACCTTCTGGATTTTTTGTTTCAAAACCACCGTCTAGAACTAAATTTACAAATACAAATTTTTTTTCAAGTTTAGGGCGAAACCTTTAGAGCAGCTGATGGATAATCTCCCAACTGCCACAACGACGGTATACAGACAATTCACCTAATCTGGCGTGGACTATGCCGGTCCGATTGAGGTGAAAACGTGGAGCGAAGTCATCCGCATGAGCAACCACCCTGCTACCACCCGCTTCCAGGTATATCAGCTGTTCATTAACCACTAAGTTCCAGAGAAGGGGTGAAAGGACACCGCCTTGGACAGGAGATCCACCCAATTTGGAGTTGGTTACTATGCTCCTTAGCTTAACCCTTAAATGCGCACTGTTGTATGTAAACAACATACCAATAAAATGACGATAAAATGCAATATGTTCATTATATTTTAATAAAAATTTAAGTAAATTAATTATTAGACTTCGGTTTAAAGTTTCGTATTACTGGCAATACTGTTTGTATTCTCTATAGTTTCCTA
The DNA here is from genome assembly GCA_928272305.1 of Volucella inflata. Classification (NCBI taxonomy): domain Eukaryota; kingdom Metazoa; phylum Arthropoda; class Insecta; order Diptera; family Syrphidae; genus Volucella; species Volucella inflata. The sequence goes on from OV743716.1 coordinate 72,853,548, forward strand.
TTCGCGATCCAAATGTCAAATTAGAGAAAAGCTTTCGATTAGTGGTGACTAATTTTCTGCGAAAATGCGTATGTTGTATTAATACAACACTGCGCATTTACGCAAATATACATATGTAATGCATGGTGGAGTCATACTCGTATTTTATGATCTGGGTTTGTTTGTTTTCAGTATATAACGAATGTCACAAAGAGAAATAGAGAAGTTTTTAGAGGAATTGAATGGCTCCGAGGATGGCTGCGATCAGTCAGTCTCGGATATAGATGATGAAGATTATTTCAGATTTGCTCGTCAGGCTAATCAGAATATACACTAACCCGATGAAACTGACGATGGTGGTCCACCTCTTTCATCGAACGATGTAGAAAATAATAGTGGTCTGACTGTAACGAACATAGAAGATCTTGGCCATCATTGCGAAACATCAGGTCGTGCTTTTGCAAGACCCCTAGTGTGGCGCAAGAAAAAAAAGATAAAAAACGATGAGGATGTTCAATTTGAAGGGCAAACTGAATTGCCTGATGAACTATTATGCTACAAGACGCCAGATGAATTATTTTCATACTCTTTTACTCCTTGTCTGAGAAAAAAAATAGTTACAGAGAGTAACCTATGTATATGCTACGCAGAACGAAATTTCCAATGAGTGAAGTGAAAATGACATCAATCAATTTTTAGGATACTGATTTACCACTCTATTGTCCTAACACAAGGCTGTATTGGTCCAACAAATCTGGTTATGGGCCAATCAAAGAAACTATGCCACTAAAGAAATTTGAAAAACTTAGAACTATAATACACTTCAATGACAATGATCAAAGCTTGCCTAGAGAACATCCGCAATACGATAGGCTTTACAAAATTAGACTTCTTATTGATGACCTCAACGATCGTCTCAGTAAAGTTCCAATTTATCAAAAACCGTCTATAGATGAGCAGATGTGTTCCACTAAAATGAGCCATTATATGAAGCAATATTTGCAGAACAAACCACATAAGTGGGGCTTCAAACTCTCCATCATTTGCAGCCAACAAGGATATGCTCACAAATTTGAAGTATATACTGGGGTCGGAAAGAAGAACACCGTTTTAGCTGGAGAGCCGGAATTGGGGGAATCGGGTAACACGGTTATTAGACTAGCGCGGATTGTTCCACGCAACGTAAATCATATCATTTACTTTGACAATTTTTACACTTCTCTACCATTATTGACAAATTTAGCAAAAGAAGGTATTTATTCACTTGGAATAGTAAGAATAAATCGTCTTCGTAACTACCAGCTACCAGATAAAAAGCAACTAATGAATAAAGACGTTCCCAGAGGTTTTAACGAAGAATATGTTACAAATGTTGATTATCTACATATGTGGGCACGGAACCAGCCACCACCATTACGCGATTCGACAAAGCAAGGAAAGAAAAGTGTCCAAAGATAATACAGGAATACAACGCTCATATGGGTGGAGTCGACCTTATCGGTCGGTATAATGTATCGATGAAAAGCCGCAAATGGACTATAGGTTTGTTTTACCATTTACAGGACCTAAGCATAATAAATTCTTGGATAGTATATAAAAATGTTTTAAACACCAATCCAGGAACAAGAGTTTTGAACTTTTGCAAATTTAGGTTGGAGTTGGCTGAATCACTATGCAAGATGGGTTTACCTATCTCAAAACGCGGTCGACCTAGTAGTTCCAGTGTAGAAAGTGAATTGAACGAAAAGAAACGAAGGGGACCAGCTCAAGCAACATCTGCCAAAGATATTAGGCTAGATCAAATCTCGCATTGGGCAGTATGGTTAGACCAACAGCAAAGATGCAAATACCCAAATTGCAAAGGTTTTACCCAAAAATTTTGCGAAAAATGTAATGTTTCCTTATGTGACACAAAAACAAAACAGTGCTTTTACAACTTTCACAATGTTTCTTAAAAGATATAACAAAAAATAATCAAATGTACCAAACAAATTTATAAATAAAAAGGGTTAAAACCAAAACATTTTTCTTTTTGTGATTTCAAAAGTGCCTATTTTATATTCTCTTCAATGCGCATTGTTGTATACAAACAACATACCTGATTTTTTTTAAATAATATGAAAAATATAATCATAGAATTTTTTAAAATATTTTATCTCGTATACGATGGGCCACAGCTATGAAATATATTTATTCCACAACTTTTAACTAAGTTGCGCATTTAAGGGTTAAGACTGATCAAGTCCTCAAATGAATTACCTACCTTCTGAGCTGACAGCGCCGTCATGAATGCGAATGTGATGACTTTGTTGAAGGCACTTTTTATATCCAGGAATGCGACCATTTTATATTATCTCTAATGCAGGGATCCTTCAATGTGACTAGTAATTCAATGTAGAGCATGCTATTGTTGAGTGGATTTTATTTCAGTGTTATGTAGGGAAGGGAATTTTAATATGAGATTTATAATAAATTATTTGTGTTGTGTTGGGTTTTTATATTTTAATTTAGAATATATTGATTGTAAAAAATGAATAATGTTTTTATTTGTGTATTGTGTTTCATGAGTAATTCAATATTTAATGAATGTGTATATGAACGTGAAGAGTGTTTTTATTAAGTGTAGAGTGTATTCTAATTTACACATTTTTTTTTTGTTATTTTACTTGTGAGAGATGTGCATAGTGTTTTACGGCAGCGGTATGTTCACTAGTGAGAATGTGTAAGAAATATTTAAGGATGTGTGTGTATGGGCTTGAACTTTTACTATTACGTCCTTCAGTAGTACCAAATCACCTTTCTCGGGTTGTTTCTCTGTCTTGAGCTATTTTCGGCGCTGCTGCAGACGAGATATGTACTCTGTGCTCCATTGTTTCCAAAAGGTTTGATACAGTTGCTGTATACTTTTCCATCGGTCATTGCAACCAATTTTCTCCTCTATTATGTCGGGTTCTGGCAGTCCTTGCATGGGTGCGCCCATCAGAAAATGAGCTTCGGTTAAGGTGTTGAAGTCATCGGGATGGTTTGTTAAAGGACACAAAGGTCTCGAGTTGATTGAGACAGCCCGCTAACGCTTCTACTAATTGCCACTCTAAGTAATTTGCTGCCTTTCGGAGTTGCTGTAGTTCTTTAGCAGCACCCACAAAATTTCCACAATCGCTAATGACTTCTTTGCATGTTCCCCGTCTACCAGAAAATCTTATGAAAGCTGCTAAGTAGGCCTCCGTGGTCATGTCACTAACCAACACCAAATGTAGAGCCTTATTAGCCAAACAAACAAAGACGGCTACGTATGCCTTATATGTTTTAACCCTCGACTTTTCCATGTTTTGAAAACGGTCGGGAAATCTGAACATGTGGCGCTGGTAGATTGCCCATGAGCTGACAAATTGGATTAGCTCTGTGACGAAAACAAATAGTGCAAAGATTTGTATTATCCAAAATCGTTGACGCAGTAGAGCAATCATCTGCTGGATTCCACCATGGAATGCATTTTCATGGGCATACTTTATTAATATTTGGCTGAAATGATGAGTTGGCCTTAATATTATTGGATGTTTTTGTTCAAAGGAAAGATTAGTGTTTTGTAACCTTCCTCCTACTCGCAGAATTTAGGCTTGATCCATTAAGGGTTGGCATCAAAAAAGTCACTTTTTGTGCGGCTCTTACTGCAACCTTCAATCCATAGTCCATTTCTCTTAGAGAAAGTGTCATAAAATTTTTGTCTTTTCGGCGTATATTTGAGAGAAATCTACCACAATATGTCAAAATTCTCAAAAATTTACGTAGATCGTTCCGTGATAAAACAATGAATTTGGATCTTCCGGATTTCTTCCTGTGTAGATACCGCTGATGGCTGAACTGGTTGTTCAAATTCCCATTTGGAACTAAGAAATGAAGGTCCACACCAAAGTGTGTTGTCCCTTATTGCGGAAGGAAGAACAGTTCGTAAGACGTTATATCTCCGCTACACGGTTGCTGACAAATGTTTTCCACCTGGCCGGTGGTGCCATGATACACGCTAATGCGATTTTGGAGTCCGACCAGGCATACGTCTTAGTGTTGTCTAACCTTAAGACTCTTATTGTATATTTCAGCAACACAGCCAACATGACCGCTCCACAAAGTTCAAGCCTGGGAAGTGTTACTGTTTTTAGCGGTGCAACTCTTGTTTTGGACATCAATAGGTGGACGTGAATATTGCCGTTGTCATCTAATACGCGTAAGTAAAGAACAGCTCCATACACCTTCTCCGATGTATCACTAAGCACATGCAATTCCATGTCCCTTAGGTGGTGTCCTAGATGTATTCACCGTGGTATCAGGATCATCTCAATGCAGTGCAGTTTATGACAGAAATCATCCCAAAGTTGACTTAGGTCTGTAGGAATTGGATCATCACAACCTTACCCACAACACCATAGCTTCTGCATCATGATTTCTGCCAAAATGATGCACGGTGCAATCCATCCGATGGGGTCAAAAAGTTTAGCGATAGTGGATAACATCGATCTTTTTGTAGGCGTAATAGTAGAATCCACGCAGACGTTCTAAAAAAGGAAGAAATCTCCTACAGGAGATCACACAATACCTAATGTCTTTACCAGGGGAGACGAAGCTGTGAGCGAAATCCTAATTCCCTTTGATCTAAGGGAATACCATTTAACAGCGTCTTGTTATTTGCTGTCCATTACCTCAGATTGAAGCCGGCCGATGACAACAACTGGATAGAACCATCGCGTATTTTTCGCGCTCCGGCTATAGTGTCTGCTCCCGCAATAAAGTCGTGGACGTACATGCCTCTTCTAGTTGCCTCTGCTCCGTTAGGAAAATTTTGCTCCTCATCATCCGTCGCTCTTCTTATTGTACAATACGCAAGATGAGGTGCGCAACCGGTCCCAAAAGTAATCGTCTGCAATCGATACACCCGAATGGGTTGACACGGGTTATCACGCCAGAAGATAAGCTGGTAGTACGTATCGTCCTTCCTCGTTCGTATCTGCATAAACATTTCTTCAATATCAGATGTAAAGGTATGTTGCTGTGTTCTCCATGTTAGAATTATATCATTAATATAAATAAATAATTAAATTAAATAATCTTTTAAGGACTCGTAATTTCGTAGTCGTACTTGACTCCTTAAACACAGCGTGGTGTGGTATCCAATAATGGTATGGAGTCCGGAGAGCAGGATCGTTGACTTCGTCAACCTCAACCATATGACACAATTCCAGGTATTCTTCCATGCATTTTGTGTACTCAGTCCGTAGATTAGGGTGCCCCTCGAACCGTTTCTCCAACTGATGAAACCTACGCAAGGCACCTTGCTTTGAGGGACCTAGGTCAAAAGGGAGGTGCTACTTCATACCTGCCAGTAGAAAGCCTGATTGTGTTCTCTTCAAACTGTCTTTCACAAGCAATTTTGTCTCTGGTTCGGCGTCAGCATAAGGAACACTTGTAGACAACACTTCTTCTCGGATCTCATTGTCTCTATGGGTACCTTTCTTAGGACAATCCACCCTAATTCCGTTTTCTGTGCGTTTGGTGCCTCGGAGTCTTCACTGCGTACTATTTTTGAAAGGATAAGCTCTGTTTACACATCATTTCCTTAAAGCAAATCAACTGTGACTGGCTTGAAAAACGTTGGATCCGCTATTTTTAGGCCATCGAGGTGTTTCCAGTTGGTTAGTGTCAGCTCCTGGGCCGGTAAAAGGCCAATCAGGGACTTGAGTACAAAGGCATGCGTGCTGGTTTTAAAGCTAGAGTGCCGAGCCGCAAACGTTATCTCTACACACTTATGACATGATCCATTGCTGACCTTCCCCAGCCCTGAGACTTCAAGCAACATACTCCTAGACCTCAGGTTCAAAATCCGTACTGCAGCTTCTGTAATACAAGTGGCTTCCGAACCAGGGTCGATCAGCGCTCTCAGTTGGAAAAACTTCCCCCTAGCTAATCTTTACTACGGCAGTCGCTAATAACACTTGAAAATCTGTTCTTGATTATGCATAGTAGTTGTTAGCCGCTGCGCTCGTAGATGGACGATCCGTACCTGTGGGAGGAAAATTTCGCCTAACTGTCAAATGAAACTGCTGCTTTGCATCATAATGTAAGAAGGAATGATGTTCTTGCTGGCAGAAATAGCAACGTGCTTGGCTTGGACAGTGTTGGGTAGAGTGGCTATAAGCAAATCAGTTGCTACAGATACCTATTTTGTTAACAATATTGTTCCGCTCAGTCGGACTTAGTTTGGTAAATTAATGGCACTTTCGCAAAGCATGCTAACCCCTATTACACACTCTACAGCTATATTTTTCCTTCTACTGCAGATGAAACGCGTTCTTCGATGTCAGCTATCGCTGACTAGAACTCACTACGGAACCTTTTCCAGATTTTGGGTTATCCTGGTTGATGATTTCCAAAGTCCGGAACCTCGTTTTGAGAAATTTTGAGAATTCTGAATACGTTGATAGCTCCTTCTTGGCCCCAAGACTTTCTTCCCTTAGCTGCTGCGTGCAAGAAGGTAATTTGTGCAACAAAAGATAAATTATAATAGTGTGCCATTGCTTAACAGGAACGGCTAACAAACGATCTCCATTTTTCGTACTGTCCAGAAAATGAAGGAAGAGCCATCTCTGGAAGACGAATACCATGTGGAGTGGAATTACATGGAGTTTGCTTGCTAGCAGGGATGGATTCGGTGATCTTATCCAGGCAGTCCAAAAGCTCAGCTTTATATTCGAGGTACACTTCTCGAGTTGCTTCGAAAATCTTTTCGACCGACGAAATTTGTTCCTCGTCATCTAATAAGGTAATTAGCTTTTCACTAATGCTCTTCCTCTGGCTGAATAAGTTTTCCGTTATGGACAAGCGTCCACTTATTATATTTTTTGTCTTTTTAGACTCCTCCGTTGAACTAAAACTCTTGGAATCCATCTTCAAAATTAAGAGCGAGTTTTTCAAGAGCTTAGTTTATTTTGCACCACTCATTTTACGGCAAATGGCAAATAAATATAAATTGCAGGTTCTGCTGTAGGTTGACTGATGCTGGAAATTCAATTGCAAGGCGCGGGAAAACCGATTAGCACAAAAACTCACAAGCTATTTTTTTATTTATTTGGCTTGAATGAACCAAATGCTTTGTGACGTATTCAATTGGGGTTTTTTTCTTGACCTTGAACTGGTAAAACCAAAGAGAGAAAGATTTTGAACCTCGCATGTTATGAGACTTCGAAAGCTGTAAAATATGGTGCTGAGGATAATTAACCACAGTCGGTAGTCAGTGCAGGCACCGTATTACAGCTGGGTAATGAAGGAGTACCGGTCTCGGGTTTTGTTATCATGTTTTGGTTATCCATAAGTGGTCCCACGAATAGGGGAGGCGAAGGTCCGTATGCACAGATATCCACAATGTAAGGCTAGCTAATCCGGAGGTCGCCAGGTATCTGAATACTTCGTTTACGGCTGAACTATTTAGAGATGCTGGGCCCTAAGCTAGGCTGATCATCGGGACGGGTTGTATGACACCTTGATTTGGCCCAGGGGAGATAGGACTGGTAAGAAATATGGAGAAGGAGGCAAAAGCAAGCATCCTTTATTTTCAGGACTCATCTGGAGAAAATCTAGAGAAACATTGACCTTACTCAGCCTCCACAACTCGACATGTGCAATGCTCAAGAAGAAGGACGGCTAACTAAGATATACCAACTCCCGAGTAACACAACAAACGCGGAAAAATCAGCGATTTAAGGCAGGCATGCAACATCACAGGCAAGCACCAATCTACTCACTTCACAACACAGACTCAACAAGACCCAACACAACATAATACCAATTTTAAATTGTTCGGGGCCGTGATTGTGTCGCTAAATGGCCCCTTCTCGTCAGCACTCGGACTACCAGAACTGTAGGATCTCGAGAAGGCAATCAAGTCCACAAGGACTTCGCCAGATTCAAAACAACTTTAATATTAACTAGATGAAGAAAACGAATCCAATCAGAGGTTCTTGCTGTCCTCAGGGCGGCTGAGCTGATGCAGATGAGATGGGTATCCGGCAGAGATATCGCTATCTACATCGACAGCCAGGAGATCTACAAGCAGTTGAGGACATAACACACATACTGTGTGAATGTGAGGCAATATCGCGCAGCCGAAGGAAAGTCTTAGGAAAATACTTCTTTGAAAATTTATAGGAAATAGACGCTACGGATTTTAAAGGCCTTCTTGGCTTTTGTAGAGAAATTAGGTGCTTTAATATTGAAACAGTTTAGGTTTTCTGCAAATTGGAGTTGATTTTAACTGAACCCACGGGGGATCACGATGGGCACGTTTTGGTGCCTAGTGTCTGTGTCTTATGGCACACCCTATTTTTCCTAACCTAACCTAAGAAAATGAACCGACATTCTAAAAACAAGAACATAGAGAAAAACTACTCGATATTCACCGGAATCGGCCCCTCCTCGACCGTACGTGAACCACTAGTATCGCGGGATTTCGAAGAAACAATCGCATCGGCAGTCGTCGCTAAAGCTCAACTCATTTACAATAGTTACTAGAATACCGGACAAAAACTGCAACACGAGACAGCAGAAATACCATTTTAATTAGAAATAAGTAATTTAAAGCTAAAAATCTGGAAACTAGAATACATACCAGAATACACAAAAGGGGGCAATAACTACAGGGATGTAGACAACGACAACACCTCCCAACGGAAAAATTACAAACCACTCACATATCAAACCATAGCTAAATATAGTATAGACCTCTCAAACACAAGATTCACTCAACATTAGCCGTGTTTTTCTTCACATCTGTAATCTGCTATAATAATAGTTTGTATGTTAATTACAATAACATAACAATGTACGCTAAGTCTATTTATATACGCTTTCTTTTAAGCAGATAAAAAACTGTGCTTCAAAATATTATTTTCTTCATTTGCGATGAATTTTTTTAAAAATATCAACCGATCGCCTACAAATTTTATTCAAAATTTGTTCACCAACCGACACATGAAATGCCACTTAACGTCAGAGACATCTTTGTGGTACCAAGTTTTAAGCTGATTTGGGTCGTTGTTTTGTGACGATCGCTTACATGCGTGCAAAAGAACGCAGCTATTATTACAAAATGCATAAAGCAAGTTCTTCAAACAACTCATTCGCAAAAAGAATAGTACATTCGACATAACCAACTCAATTCAATCAAACTATACAGCACTCATGTCCAAACATACACACCCGTACATACAGTCCACTCATTCAATAATGTAGAATTAAAACACAATTTCATGTAACTCGATCAAACACAAGCCTCCATTGAAATCTGAAAACTGGAATTATTTTAATTAAACCAAAACAGACAAACTAACACAAATAAACACGCCAAACCAAAACAAGAATAATAAAATGAATTACAATATAGAATAATAATTACAATCGAATTAAAAAACAATTTACCCGAAATTACAATAACAAATCCAGCGAAGCGAAACCGAACACAACAAACAAACAAAAAAATAGGGGTGGTTATTACCGCCCACTGCACTTTAGTTCTACAACTTTAGTCAACCGCAAATTACGGAAGGCGAGGAGGGAGCATCTACATTAGTGCAAAGTAGTTTTCTTTTGTTTTTCATCTCCTCTCATCCACGTCCATTAGTGTGCATTGTAAATTGTTGTAATGTCATTTCTTCAGTGAAATCACCATAAATAGTCAGAACAACTGAAGACGGGAGCATCCAGTGACATTTACAATTGTGAACGCTTTTCACGCGCGAGAAGAATGTTTGAAAATCAATACATTCAATAATTAAAATCGATTTGTATTAGAAATCATAAATCAATGGAAGTACTAAGATAAAAGCGTAGAAATGTCAACACGTAATTTATAAAACAAATAAAACATGAACAGGGTACTGGCGTCGGTCTAACCGACCGCGACCCCTCGTCCTAGAGCGCTCTTCAATGGAATTGGGCCAACAGTTTGGGTATTGTTCCGCCGAGGTAACTGCCCGGCCATCAAAAATTGACGATGGTTACGAAGCAGAAACAAGCCTCTGATACAGATAGATTTGTCGATAACCCCTGCAAACGAATCTAAGACAACGAAGTTCGGAACAATGCCCTAGCTATGACATAAAAATTGTTTTCAGGGATCGCAGTGCAATCTAAACCTAAAAAAAAGAGGGCACCTTCTGCTGTACTGTCCGAACATATAGCGGGGCAAAACATGGTCGTAGCTAGAACGCAGTTCCCACATCTCGATATTCAGAAGGGGACTTGGAAAACTTCCGATCAATAAACCGTCAACCAGATTGAACACATTAAGATCGACGCAAGTCACTCCTCCAATATCATGGATGTCCGAAAGTTGCGAGGAGCCAAAATCTACTCGGACCATTACCTTGTTATGTCCGAGGTATGGTCGCGGATATTCCGAGCAGCGCCAAGACAAGCTTATGCTGTGAGGAATTTCGGCGACGTATAAAATCGCTAGAGATCGCCAAATCCTTTTATGATCGAGTGTCTCTTAATCCTCAACAGGTCCAATGCCGCCATAGTCCACCATCGTGGACCAATGGCAACAATGACAGAGTCATCAGAGATTCTGTTTCTAATGTGCTCGGTTTCACTCGACCACCACAACGAAACCCCCGGATTGATGACAAATAGCGGCAAGCATATGCAGCTAGGCAAGACGTATACAAGGCGGCGCTGCAAAAACGAAGAGTGGAGCCGCTTACGAGCTCCATGAGCAGAAGAGAGGTGACGCACACCGGCTGCTCAGGAAGAAAGAAAAGAGCATGAGAAGCGCGCGGCCGAGAAAATTGAGAGATGCTACTCTAGGAATGAGATTCGGAAGTTTTAACAAAAGGTAAAAACATGCCACGGACACGAACCCCAATTCGAAGACTGTAGAGACGAACAACGGATCATCGTACTAGAGTCGCAGTCTGTGCTGAAGATTTGGAAAGATAATTTCTGTAGACTGTATAACGGCGATGACGAACCAAATATCGCTGTCAAGCAGATTGAATCTGTTGGCAACGTGATATTTCTTGTGGAACATTGAAACAAAAAAACATATGATCATTTTGACATTAAATTCCAACTGTCAAATTTCCTTTTTTCCTTGATTCCTATGATTCCTTCCTTGTTAAGTTGAATTCCTTATGGACTAAACGTATAATAAATGGTTTAAAATTGCATACATATAATGATGAGTATGACTTAATAATTATTGCCCGTATTATATTTAATATGTTCACACAGGATCACAAAAGTGGCGAAGAGGTTGGGATTCAACAGAATTAAATTAATAACTATTAGATTACAATTCTTAATTTAATTTCAAGTGTGGAGGAAACTTTCCAGAAATTACTTCAACAAATGAAAAAGACGCAGCACAGCGACAATCTCGCAATGCAATCTTTGGTAGCACAACTCATATCACAGCAGAAACCCAATTCAAGCACCAGCGCAGATAAGGAAAACAAAAGTCCGGAATTCATAATGGAAGCACTTGCATCAAATATTACAGAGTTCAGCTTTTACATCAACAATAACCTTACATTCTTTTTGAAAACGATGCATGCAAATTGGATGACGCAGCTCAGGTCAGGCTTTTACTGAGGAAACTCAACTCAAACGTTCACAGCAAATATATCAATTACATTCTACCAAAGCACTCTCGTGATTTCAATTTCAAAGAATCTATTGAGAAACTTACTCAGTTGTTCAGTCGTCAGACATCGCAATTTAATTTGAGATATAATTGCCTACAGCTCATAAAAGAGGCTTACTGCGACTTTATCACATAAGCAGGCATAGTGCATAAACATTGTGAACAATTCAAACTAAATGATCTTGCTCTTAATCAATTCAAATGCTTGATTTTCTTTATGGGAATGAAACCCACGTCCGATTTTGATATTCGCACCAAAATGTTGAATAAGTTGGATAGTGAAAGTCCTACTATAACGTTAGACGTTTTATCCAGAGAATGTCACCGATTAATTAATTTGAAAATAGATACAGCGCTGATCGAGAACTCAAAGATTGACGGTCATGTAAACCGGCTACATACCAAAATAATAAATAATAATTCAAGTGCTGTACCAAAGACACAATGCTGGTTCTGTGGCAACATGCACTACTCACGCGACTGTTCATATTCGAAACACAAATGTGAACAATGCAAGGTCGTAGGTCACAAAGTAGGATATTTTCAAATTGTAATAAGACAAAAACGTGTAATACACAAGCCAAATGGATGGAAAACAAAGAAAAGGCACAACAACAACAAAGCATTACAACCTGAATCCGAAAGTATCTTCATAACAACATTCAGCACCAACATTAATGCAAAAAACATTGACCTTTAATTGGACACAGCATCTGACATCACCATTATACCGAAGAATAACTCTAAAAAAATAAATGCACCAAATAACGAAGAGCGAAAAGTGGAACCGGCACATTACCATTATCGTTTCAATTTGGTTGTAATGTCAAATTTAGAACGAGACAGACATACTGCCCATGCTATGTGACTCCAATAAACAACTTAAATGCCATGGGACTTGATTGGATTAAGGCACTTAATTTGGACGTCATGCCAATCAACGCAATTTGCAATCAAGTCACCGCTGGAAAATTGGAAAGTGGTGATATATCTGTTCAAAAATATATTTCACATTTGAAATATTCTTTTCCAGATATTTTTGAAGAAACCCTGGGTCTCTGCAACAAAATAAAAGCGCATCTTATTACCAAACGGAATGTACAACCAGTTTTTCGTCCGAAGAGGCCTGTTGCTTATGCGGTTAAAATCTCGTTAAAGCAAAGCTGCAGCGATTACAAGACACCAATACGATATCACTAATAAATCATACGATGAGGAGTCGAAACAGCTGCTGACTATAAACACACGTATAGGACTATTTCGATATAACAGAATAAATTTCGGAGGCAAAACATTTACATCAAGTTATCGACAGATCATGGATCAAATGCTTGCTGGTATGTCAAGCGCAGTTGCATACATAGTTGATATTTTTGTATCCGGAACCGACTGGGATGACCATAATCGAAATTTGCATAAGGTTTTGCGTCGTATCCAGGACTATGGATTTAAGCTGAAGTTTGCAAAGTGTCACTTCTACGCCCAAGAAGTTAAGTATCTCGGGTATGTCATTGATAAGCTTGGACATCATCCTGATCCGCAACATGTTTCAGCTATTTACAATATGCCAGAACCAATTAATGTTTCGAAACTTCGGTTATTCCTTGGAGCTATAAATTTTTACGGCAAGTTTGTGAGCAATATGCGACAGCACAGAGGACCATTGGATGAGTTATTAAGGTTGAATACGCGTTGGAAATGGACAGAAGATTATCGGAACAGCTATCTGAACCCAAAGCAAATTTTATCATCCAACCTGCTTCTAATGCACTACGATCCAAACAAAAATGTAATTGTCGTAGCAAATGAATCTAATTATGGACTGGGTGCATGTAAACTTCACGAATTTCCCGACGGATCATGAAAGCAGTTTGCCATGCATCACGATCGCTTACACCAGCTGAGAAATCATACAGCCAAATTGAAGAGGAAGGTCTAGCACTCGTGTTTGCAGTCACTAAATTCCACAAAATCATTTTCGGTCGAAAGTTCAAACTGCATACTGACCATAAGCCGCTTTTTGCTATTTTCGGTTAAAAGACAGAAAAAGCTGTTCATCAAGTTCAGCGCTGTTAAGTAAAACTGTTGGCGTACGATTTCGACATAAGCTTCATTTCAATGAGCAGCTTCGGTTATGCTGATGTGCTATCACGTCTCATCAATAAAAGTATCCAATTAACAGGGAACTTTGTAATTGCATCAATAAAGATGGAACAAGAAGTAAATCAAATTCTTGCAGATAGCCTTGAAAGCTGGCAGTAACACACTGGATGGTAAGGTCTCAATCAGCAAAGGACGATACACTTCATCAATTATTACATTTCATTACTGAAGGATGGCCAAATGAAATTAAAGATAACAGCGAACTTAAGTTGTTTCATAACCGGAGAAGACATCAGTATTGTCGATGGATGTATCGTGCTAGGAAAACGAGTCATTATTCCACAGCTGTATAGAAAACGAACTCTAAAAAAACTTCATCGCGGGCACCCTGGAATTGAAAGGACAAAAGCAATCGCCAGAAGTTTTGTTTATCGGCCAAACATAGATTCCGAAATTAAATCACTCATTCAAAACTATAACAATTGTATGTCCGCAGAAAGGATGCTTAATAAAACAATTCTTTAGCCAAGGCCTAGAACAACGGAGCAGTGGGAACGGTTACACACATATTCCACCGGACCGGTAGATGGATATTATTTGCTCGTCTTAGTGGACGCATTTTCAAAGTGGCCCGAAATAAGTCCAACGAAATCAATTACAACTCAACGCACAATTGAAATTCTCAGTGAGACTCTCCCGATTTGGACTACCCAAAAAATTGTATCGAACAACGGCACCCAATTTAAAAGTGCTCAGTTTCAGCAGTATATGGTAGCAAATGGCACTGAACATCTTTGTTCCAGCCCATACCATTCAATGTCTAATGGACAGGCTGAACGTTTTGTAGACACTTTCAAACGGTCATTGTTAAAACTAAACACAGAAGGAACAACCATTCAATATCTTCAATCTTTTCTGCAGTCACATCGGTCAACACCAACCAATAACACACCCAATTTAAAGTCACCAGCTGAAATTATGCTTGGTAGAAACATTCGCATAAGCCTGAACCTAATATAACCGCCAAAAAAGGATCACAATGAGGGGACAGTACACTGCAAGCAACGTTCATTGCAGAACTATTTAACCGAAAATTTGGTGCGAAAAGGATAACATTCAATAATCAAGACTTAGTTTACGCAAGTGTACATTCTAGTAAAGAAAAATTTCAATGGAGCACAGGACAAGTAATTGAGCGTATTGGTTATGTTATGCATAACGTTTTATTACAGAGTGGCAGATTAGTTCGCGCTCATGTCAATCAACTTCGAAGAAGTCATGACAAGGTTACTTACTTAAGGTGGCGCTACAGTCCGGGTGGACCTGGGCCTCAGTCAACAAGCTTCTCCAGCCAGCTCGATCTCTGGCTAGCTGCCTCCAGTTTCACACGCAGGACCGGGATTATTAAGGTCTTATAAGGGGTGACTTTTGTTGTCCGAGAGAGGGCTTTGCTACTCAATTGCCTTCTTAACCCAAAAAAACAGCGGCTGACAAGAGTTATTCTTCGCTTGATCTCAGCGCTGGTGTCGTTGTCTGTATTTATAGCAGAGCCTAGAAAGACGAAGTACTTAACTACCTCAAAGTTATATCTGTCGAGGGTGACGTTCTGCCCGAGACGTCGGTGTTGGTTGTCCTTTTTGCTTGACAGCATATACTTGATCTTGCCCTCATTGACCGCTAAACCCATTTTCGCCGCTTCCGTCTCAATACTCGCGAAAGTGCCACTGACATCACGCTGATTTCTCCCGATTATGTCAATATCGTCGGCGTATGCGTGTAGTTGGGCGGACTTTTGAAAGATAGTGCCTCTTGTGTTTGCTCGTGAGTTTTGCACTATTCTTTCAAGTACGATGTTGAAAAAATCGCATAACAGCGCAACGCCTTGTCTAAATCCTTTCTGGACATCAAAGGTCTCGGTGAGATCTTTACCGACCTTGATGGAGCAGCGTGCATTCTCCATCGTCATCCTGCACAGACGGACCAGTTTGGCATTGCTCTGTATAGCTCGTCTCTATAGATGCTATCATACGCGGCCTAAAAAACGATGAATAGGTGGTGTATATTGATCTGAAGCTCATGGATCTTCTCCCAGATCTGCCGAAGTGTGAATATTTTGTCGATGGTGGACTTTCCTGGGCTGAGGCCACACTGATAGGGACCTATCAGGTTGTTGACA
This sequence comes from Volucella inflata, assembly GCA_928272305.1. Lineage (NCBI taxonomy): Eukaryota > Metazoa > Arthropoda > Insecta > Diptera > Syrphidae > Volucella > Volucella inflata. Next base: position 72,869,495 of record OV743716.1, read on the forward strand.
AAAGACTTCAGGCATTATATGCGATGTTAAGGAGACTGATGCCTCTGTAGTTGGCGCAGTTCAGAGGGTCTCCTTTCTTGAGAATCGGACAAACAATGCAGAGGTTCCATTTATCGGACATACTTTCGTCCGACCATATTTTACAGATAAGTTGGTGTATGCTCCTTACCAAGTCATCGCCTGCCGCTTTGAAGAGCTCGGCAGTCAGGCCATCCGCTCCAGCAGCTTTGTTGGACTTAAGCTTCGATATAGCTATCTTCACTTCATCCAGGTCGGGTGGACGGAATTGTTGGTTATCATCGTCCAAGTTGAAAGGTTGATTCTGCCTGACAGCGGTATTTGGTCCGTCATCGCCGTTATACAGTCTGCAGAAATGGTGTTTCCAAATCCTCAGCATCGACTGCGATTCTGCTACAATGTTCCCTTGTTCATCTTTACAGGCCTCGGTTCGGGGTTTGTTTCCGTGGAATGTTATTTTTACCTTTTTGGTAAAACTTCCGAACCTCATTCCTGGAATAGCATCTCTCAATTTCCTCGATCGCGCACCTCTCATGCTCTTTCTTCTTCTGGTGTTCGTCTCTCCTCTCTCTCATAGAGCTCATAAGCAGCTCCGGTCTTTTTTTGCAGTGACGCATTGCGTGCCTTTTGCTTAGCTGCATGTGCTTGCCGGCATTCATCATCGAACCAGGGGTTTCGTTGTGGTGGACGAGTGAAACCCAGCATATCAGAAGCGGCATCTCTGATGGCGTTTTGGCAGTGTTTCCAGTGGTCTTCGATGCTTGATGCTGGCGGCATTGGACCTCTTAAGAGATTAAGAGACACTCGATCGGAAAAGGAATTGGCTATCTCTTGCGATTGTAGCCATCTGAAGTCGAATTTTCTCACAGCATTAGTTTGTCTTGGCGTAGTTTGGGATATCCGCAACCGTACCTTGGCTACAACAAGGTAATAGTCCGAGTCGATGTTGGCTCCTTATTATTATTATTATTTCAATAAACCTCTTACACAGTAAGCTCAGAGCTTATAAGGTTGTGGAAGATTTACAATTACATATACAGTTCACAATATCAAAGTTAAAAAACAGAAATGGAAGTACTATGAGAGTTAGTGAAAATAATGATATAGAATTCAAAGTGATATTGTTACAATAAGTTAAAATATATTAAAAATATAAATCTTACTTAAATAATATTGAACATATAAAGAAGAGGAAGAAAAGGAGAAGATTAAGAAGAAGAAGCTTGCTGTTAAAGAGAGAATTCAACTGCTAAGACCTGATAAAAAGATAGTTAAGTGTTTTATGTTAACATCGCGCGATGGCGATGGCGCGATAGTTAGCTCATCGGACTATCACGCAGACAGTCTGGATTCCATTCCTGGCTGGTTCACCAACAATTTTTCAAATCGCCATCACCCTTTCGGCGGGCAATGGCAAACTCCCGAAGGTAATATTGCCTACGAAAAAGCTTCTAAGGAGTTCCGTTCGGACTCGGCGATAAACCGTAGGCCTCGTTCAGATGTGACAAAAATGACAACATGAGCAACACAAATAAGTGTCAAGAAGCTAGGTCATGGCCCGTACCGGGCTGCCAGTGCCACAGTGTTTTTTTTTGTTAACTGTTTTTTTAAATGTAGTGCGTCGTCTATTCCCTGTAATTAAAGAGGGAGCGAGTTCCAACGACGAGTAGCGACAATGAAAAATTGTCTCTCAGATGTTAGGCAAGAGAACCGCGGCAGAATTAAACAAGAAGATCTGTTTGATACTGGAAATCGGAACACATTAAACAAATACGATGGCTGACGTGTTTTCAAAATATTGAAAAAAAGAACCAGCGTCCGAATCTTGATGTAGTTTTCGAAAGTCATGTTCAGTAGATTTTTACACGTAATCATACTTCCTCAGACCATATATAATTTAAAAACTTAATTTCGGATTTGTCGAAAAAATATTTTATTCTTTATTTCTCCAATCTAATCTAACACTTTTAACTTACTGACTACTGGTGCCCACTTGGCATTCCCTTAAATTACTTTTTACTTTGCTATCTCAGCTTTATTTTTTATGTTGCGCGTGTGACTTTTCCGATACTTGACACTTCCTTTGCAACTTTGTTGCAAACATTGACTTGCCGTTATCGTGAAAAGTGTGGGAACATATTGTATTTGACTCTAAGAGGGAAATGAAAACATGGATCGGGTATCGGAATTTGTTGGGTACATAACCTCTCCCCCGTTAGTCTGAAAATTCTCCTGAATTTTTATATTTTTGGGAATTTGGTTCTTAATTATAAGTTTCAGTTTTTTATTGCTTCTAGTAATGGTTATTATTGAAATGCTGATTATGATCATGATTATTAATAAAGTTGAGATAGCGATGTAATTAACATTTTTATGAAATCTTAATATTTTAATATTTTCTAAGTTTACAAACGTTTTTAACATAATTTCCTTAAAGTCTAGCTTCCTAGTAAAATTGATTTTTTCTTCTTCATTGTAGAAGAATCTGTCCACAAATTGTATATTTTTATTGCCAAACGTTTGACTAAATATTTCTATTGAGCAATTATTGATTACAATTAAATAGTTTCCACTTAATTTTATGTTTCGATCATCGCAATGGTTTATAATTGTTTCGTTATTCATGTTTTTACACAGTATAGTATATTCATCTAGTGATACAATTTCCATTAATTTATTTTCTTTCATTTCACAGTTTTGTTTTGTAATACAATTGTTTATTGGTATTAAATCTTTTTCATATAAAATTTTATTGTCGTATTGATATTTAGTTCGATTAATTTCTATAACATATTGGTCTTCAATTATTATTTCCTGATTTCTTTCTGTGGGTACTGCTGTGATAAGCTTAAAATCTACTAGTTTATAAGTATGTGGTATTTTAATTGCAATGATTAATTTCCCTGTGCTATATTTTAACAAACCTATTCTTATATTCTTTAACTTATATAAATCTAGTTCTGTCTCGGTTATTTCTGTCGCCGTCATCAGACTTGGGTGGACAAGTCCTTGTTTAACTAGAGCAATACTAACTATTATTTGATTTAATTTATCTTCTAGAATTCGTAGTTTCAAGGTTTGGTCGATTTTGAGCTGTTGTCGAATAATCCGCTTCTCGTTATCTGTAAGTTCTTTATATGTCTGGATTAATTGGTTCCTATCTATTTCTATGATGCTCTTAAGGTCACTGATTGTGTCATCAAAATGGGAATTGATTTCGATTTGTTTATTTAGGTTAAAAACTGCATTACTGTCATTTTCTTCTAAATTTCTAATATGTTCTGTTATGTCCTGTCTGTCATTATCGTCCATAGTTCCAAATAGCCACTTTTGTGCTGTACCTATTAGGTTTATAAGTCCCCTTTTTTGTCTTGTCTTTCCGGGTTCTATTGCTTTTAGTTTTGCTTCAATGTTGGTTACTAATTTTCTAATTGTCACGTCGTCTGCTATTTGTAGTGTCCTTAAACTTTCTGTTACTCGTATCATATTCAGGGTTCGTTGAAATTCGTTAGTAACAATTATGTGAAGTATTGTTTTTGTATCTTTTATTATTTCTGTTTGTCCCATGTTGATTAAAGCGTATCCGTTGTCAGTTGTTAGTGGGGTTATTTGTAGTGTAGCTATTGCTGGTTGTGTTACTAGTAAGGTCAGTATTAGATATGTAAATGTCGTCATCTGCAAATTTACGTGGTGGCTTAATATTTATTGGGTGCTCTTTATCCATTTTCTTAAGTCTATACCTAGGTTCATTTTTGTAATAGTTTCTCCTATAATTCTTAACTGGTACTATTTTCCTATTCTCTCTATATTCTTGCCTATCTTGGTTTAGTTTATTAATGTATTTTTCTTTTTTCAGTTTTATCCTGTTAGCAAGTGTTGCAAAGTCAGCAAACATTGCTTCTTCTGGGGTCATTTCTATTGTTGAGTGATACCTATTGTTATAGTTATTGACTGCCCTATGGACTTTTTGAACTAGTGTTAAGTCTTCGTTTCTAATTGTTACTAATTTCTCTTGGAGGGTCGAATGAAATCTTTCGATATCACTATTTCCCGTGTGTGTGTTTGCTTTGGTTAGGTGTAACTCAACCTGTTGTTCGGTTAAAAATGCTTTGAAGTTTTCGGATCTAAATTCGTTATCTGTTATTAATTTTTTTAGGTTTACCGAACTTCGAAAAGTGTTCTTCTAAAGTTTCAATTTTCTTAATCCAATTTCTATTGGCTAAAAAATAGACATATGCTTTTTTCGTTAATTTATCTATTAAGGTTAAAAATGATTGTTTCATGAAGTAATAGATGTCCATATGTAAAATTTCGTTTGGCCTAGAAGGTGTTTCGCTTATTTCAAATTTAGGTTTATTCGGTTTCCTTTCATACTTGACTTCTAGATATGTCTTGCAGTTATTAATTATTTTTGTTATTTCTTTTACTAACTTCGGATAATAGATTTTATTTTTCAGGCTGTGGTATGTTTCAACGATACCGCTATGTAAGCTTTCTTTTGTGTGGTAGATTGAAATTTGTTTCTGAACTTCTTCCAAAGTCTCTATTTCCCTAGCCCTCAGAGTTGCCTTTACGAATTTAATTTTCTTGTCATGACTAAAAAGTTCAATTAAAAGTTGTTGTATCTTATTAAACGCATGATCAGATAGTTCAGTGTATATTCCTATAACACCTGGTTTAATGTATCTCCGCAATAAATCGGTCCAATAACCTATTTCTCTAGTCATGTCTACGTAAATAATTCTTCTATTGTGTACCACTTCTATTTCTGTGTTACTGTCGTTAGTGAGTATTAATTGTGTTTTATAAATATTTACTATTGTTTCTTTTATTGAGATATGATCTAACTGTTGTTCATCTTGTGAATGAATTGTGGCATCTTCTGAAATATTATCTATTGATTGACAGTCTATTTGATCGTTAAAATTAGCTTTGTTGTTAATCTCCGGAATTCGGCTTAGAAAGTCTGCTATTTTGTTTTCTTTTCCTTTCAGATATTCGAAGTCAAACTGGTACTCTTGAAGCTTTAGTAACCACCGTTGGTTTCTTTGGCTAAATTCCTTTCCGGTATATTTTTTATTTAAGTATTTTATGGGCATATGGTCAGTTACTATTTTAAATCTTTTACCCCATAGATATGGCCTAAAATAATTAACGGCCCAAACAATCGCCAAGAATTCTTTGTCGGTGACAGAGTAATTCTTTTCGTGATCGTTCAGAGATCGTGAGGCATAACACACGGGTTGTCCTTCTTGCATTAGGACTGCCCCGATCGCGTAATTACTTGCATCAGTATTTACTACAAATGTTTTATTTCAGAATTGGGTGTTTAATAATATTCATTTTGAGGGTTTCAAATGCCTGGATATATTCGGGATCGTTTACGTTTATAGTTTTATCTTTCTTTAAATACTTTATCATTGGACTAGCTATTTTAGCATAGTCCTTTACAAATTTGCGGTAGAAGCCAGTCACTCCCAAAAAGCCTTTTAATTGCCTTTCTGATTTCGGTAGTGGATATTCTTGGATACATTTTACTTTAACTGGGTTTGGTTTCATGCCTTCAGCTCTTAAGACATGCCCCAGGAATTCCGTATTTTTCTTCATGAAAGAGCATTTATGGAATTGAACTTTGAGATTGTGTTCAGCCAATCTCTGAAATATTAATTTTAAAGAATTAATATGTTCCTGTAAGCTGGTTGAAAAAACCAGTATGTCATCTAAACAGACGACGAAGATCTTGTTAATATATTCCTTGAGAATCTCATTCATCAACCTTTGAAAGGTTGCTGGAGCATTCTTAAGGCCAAATGGCATTCTCACGAATTCGTACAATCCGTTTGGTGTAACGAAAGCTGTTTTATGAATGTCATTGGGATGCATCTTTATCTGATGGTATCCCTTAGCCAGATCTAACGAAGAAAAATAATGAGCTCTTCCCAATTTATCCAATATACCGTTTATATTGGGAATGGGATATTTATCATCGATCGTAATTTCGTTTAATTTTCTATAATCTACACATATTCGAAATTTCTGTTGTCCCGAGGTATCTAATTTTTTTGCTACTACAACTATAGGTGACGCGTATCTACTATTTGATTTCCTAATTATACCCTGCTCTTCCATTTCATGTAGTTGCCGTCTCACTTCTTCGTCATGTTTAGGTGGTAGTCTATATAATTTCGAGTTAATCTGTTGGTCGGTCGTAGTCCGTATTTCATGCATTATAGAGTCTGTATTTGTCAATTGGTCTCCTTCCTGATAAATAAGATTTGTGTATTGATCTAAGTGACTTAAGTCAAGCTCTTTTTTACAAGAGTTAAGTTCGAAACAATCAAGAGTTGTAATAATGATCCATTCTTTAGAATAATTGTTTTCTCATTAAAATCAATCGTCTTAACGATTTTGCTCAAGAGGTCCATACCTACTAATAAATCATAAGGCTTGTCTCCTAAATCTCTTCTATACCACCGTGTGGCTCCTCTTTGATTGTAGTTGAATTCCGTTGGTATGCTTGTGATTATTCTCTCAATTACTTCAGTAGTTACACTATTGATAGTTTGGGGTTTAAGTTTTACCTTTTCAAAAATCCTAAATTTACTACAATCTACTCTACTAGAATTAACTATGCTCATAGTTGAGCCTGTCTCAACCAGAGCTTTGTATTGTTTATTGTCAATTGTCAAGTTTGTAAAGATTTTGTTTCCGAGGCCTAACTGAGAAAAAACTCTGGTTCGATGTTATGAACCTCCTCGTTGATTTGTTTACCCTGTTGCTCTTCTACGCTATCGTTATATGATATTTGTCCTACTTCCATAGGTTGCAAGTTTTGTTGCGCATTTCTGAATTGACCTGAACTATTAAAAATTTGTTGTCTATTCTGTCCTGTATTTAGATTTGGCCTATCATTGTTTTGCCTACGCTGTCCTACATTGTTTTGTGGTGTTTCGGAACTACATTGCCTATATTGTCCTGAGTTATCCTTATAATTATTTGAATTTCTAGTTTGATTATTTGGATTGGGGTTATTACTTCTGTTGTTTTGGGTTGGGTTACTAGTATCGTGTCTGTTGTTATTTTTATGATTTTGTGTTGGACGCTTATCGTCTACTACGAATTTCCTATCTAGATTATTATAATCAAAGCCAATATAAGAATATAATATTTCTTTTATCTCATGTAATATGAATTTATCTCTTATATCACGGGATAAATTACCCGCTACAAGCTGTTTAATTTTATCTACTAGCACCGTGTAAAAGCAGTTTTTAGTTTCTACAGACTTAGTTTCACATGTTGCAAATGTGTTCACTTCTTTTATTATTTTTTCCACTTGTTGATTTAAATCAGAAATAGAACTTACCCTAAGATTACTGATTCTTCTTGAGATTTCCTTGTAACTAACGGTTGGTCTGAAATGTTGTTTCAATAGTAATTTTGCTTTTTCCCATCCTTCTGGTTGGTTGTTGATCAATAATTCCTTGGCTGGTCCTTGAATTTTCGTATTGAAGATAGCCTGCCATAGCTCTTGTCTGGTGTTATTATCTACACTGTCTAGATGAATTTGCACTACGGTAAGAAACTGGGTTAACCCTTCCTGGTCACCGCTGTATTCCTTGATGTAAGCAATCTCTTTCATAATCCCCACAGCTCGGCTTTGGGCTGGATTCCTGCTAGCTAAAGCTTCCAAAGCTATCGTAAGTCTTTCTACTAACGCTGCCTCCATTTCTCTTTTAATGACGTCTTTGAAAACTGGGATATTCTATCTTTACGATGAATGGTGGATGTTTGATGTTTTTTTTTTCTTTTGTTAAGTTTGAGTCAGCACCTGGTCTAGCTTATTTTTAGCTAACCTTTTAAATAATGTTAGATCACTGGGTCAATAAAGTTTCACTTAATATATCCGTTTTGAGGTTTATCTTTTCTGATTTTTAGAAACACTTCTTCCTCCGGTATACTATTTTATCTAATGTACTTTTAGAGGTTTTTATTTAACGGGTCCAATATTAGAATATATTCTCACACTTGGTACACAGTTGCACGTATGCTCCTCCAAAAGTTTTTTTTTTTTTTTCAGAGTCGAACTTTTGCCTTGATCTTGAGAGACACTTCTCACACTTTACGCGTTTTCGTTTCGCTCGTTCTCATATGGATTCAAAAACTGTTTGTTTGAATCCTACCGACTGCGCCATTTAAAAACTTAATTTCGGATTTGTCGAAAAAAAATTTTATTCTTTATTTCTCCAATCTAATCTAACACTTTTAACTTACTGACTACTGGTGCCCACTTGGCATTCCCTTAAATTACTTTTTACTTTGCTATCTCAGCTTTATTTTTTATGTTGCGCGTGTGACTTTTCCGATACTTGACACTTCCTTTGCAACTTTGTTGCAAACATTGACTTGCCGTTATCGTGAAAAGTGTGGGAACATATTGTATTTGACTCTAAGAGGGAAATGAAAACATGGATCGGGTATCGGAATTTGTTGGGTACATAACCTATATAACGAATAATGCTATTAAATGCTACCTGTAACTTTCTTTTACTGGCAACGTCACAATTATAAAGGATTTTACAACCATAAATGAGAGCTGGAATTGCCAAAGACTTTGCATTGTAATAGGCGTGTATTCAAGGGAGTAAATTGATGTGCTGTCCGTAAAGTACGGAGAACGCTGTATGTCCTACCAACTATGACATTAATATGATCGTTCCATGTAAGCGTTCTGTGGAACACCACGCCTAAATTCTTTAAGGAATTGACAAAATTTATTGACAAGCCATTTACCTTAATGTGTGGGAAACATGTTAAGTCTAAAGTTTTCTAAGATATCACTAGACAGTTGCATTTAACTGGATTCAGGGTCAAACCGTTTGTTACTGACGAATCTGAAATCAGTTTGAGGTCTTCATTTATTTTACAGACACAGTCTTCGATAAGGCCAAGGGCACAACTTTTATAAACTTGTACGTCATCAGCGTAGATATGCATCGACTTAATGCTTAATGACCCCAGAGATTTCATTGATATACAGCATGAACAGAAGAGGGCCCAGAATTGACCCCTGAGGGACACCTCTCGTCAGGGGAAGAAATTCCCATAAATTACTCGTATTATCAACGGCCACCGTCTGTGATCTCCCGGAGAGGTAGGAAGATATAAATCTTATTGCTAACTGTGAGAAGTTAAAGTAGTGTTGTAGTTTATGACACAGGACTGTGTGGACGACCGTACCGAAAGCCTTCGAAAATTCTTAGAGGACTAAGAACGTAATATGACCATCATCTAAATTTGACCTTATGTCATCTATGACCTTAAGCAAAGCTGTAGGGCAGCTATATTTAACACGAAAACCAGATTGGACAGGAGTCAACAAATTGTTACGGCTTAAATGTTCACTCAGTTGCTTTTGTATTATACGTTCGCAGATTTTTGCGAGATATGGCAATATAGAAATAGGTCTATGCTCATCACCTATAGAGTTTTTTGGGATTGGGATTATTTTTGCCATTTTCCACCGTTGGGGAAAAACTCCAGTTGCCAATATCGTGTTCATCGTATGCGTTATGTATGGCAAGAGCAATGGGAGTATAGCTTTTATAAACACTGGATGTACTCCGTCAATTCCTACTGCATTAGATTTTACAGAAAGAAAGCTTTCAAGAACATCTCGACTGTCAACATTTACAAGACCAAGACCCGTATCTCTTCAGGGTGCAGCACAACAGAAAGAGTAATTCACTCTCGTAAGTTCAGGCCGAGGATGAGATAAAAATTTGCGGTTTAGATCGTTTACGTCTATGCTACAAGAAAAACCTGGATTTTCCTTTCCCATGCCCAAATCCCGTAGGTTTTTCCACAATACACGACCTCCTGCATTTGCTTGGAAACGGTTGGCATAAAACTGGACCTAAGCAGCTCTAATCTCTCGTACGACATTATGGCGCAAAGTTTTATAGGCTTGGTAAAGTTCTTAAACCCGATAACGCTTCCAGAGACAATAGGCCTGATCACGCTGCGCGATGAGTTCCCGTATCTCCCGAGAGAACAATTGCCAGAATTTCCGCCTGGAACACGCTAAAGTGATTGGGGAAGCGGAGAGAGGCTAAGGTTAGGCTTATCGGCAAAAACAGCACCACCAACCCCTCTGACCATCGGTGAAAAAGTGGATTGAATTGTCATCCAGTAAGGTATTTCCTCCCACAAGGATCTAAAAGGAATGCTTGTATGTAAGCCCTTGTCAAACCCTTGGGTGTGGTGAAGTCGATGTTTTCTGGTAGGATTCCTAGTATGTTAAGAATGTTTGCGTGGCCAAAAGGTTTATTTGCCCACTGTGTCGCTTTAAGACGACTAGCTACGTTGGCGGCTACGTGTCTGTTATAAATGTCGAGGGGCGTAAGGTGAAACAGAGTGTCCAAGCTACGGAGGGAGTAGTGCGTAGGGCTCCGCTTATGCTCAGACATGCTGTTATTTGGACTTTACTTAGCTTCCTGTAGTTTACTGCTTTGTCTCAGGCCGTCCACCACACAACCACCCCGAAGGTGATTATCAATCTTGTTACCGAGATTTATAGCCAATGGGTGATGCGAGGTTGGAGGTCCCATTTGCTACCGGTGGCTTTTGTGCAAAAGAATAATGCTACTGAGGCTTTCTTTAATCTTTATTTATTATTAGGTTTCCAGCTTAGTTTCCTGTTGAAAACTAGACCCAGATATTTCGCTGTATCGGAGAAGACCAAGCTGGTACCATTGATTAAGGAAGGGTCTATGGTCGCAATTTTGTATTTCCTATAAAGAAGACAAGATCGGTTTTATTGGGGTTTATTCCCAGTCCACAGTGATCCGCCCAGCTTGTTAATATGTTAAGATTATACTGCAGTAGCTCTTTTATCGTATGAAGATGTTTTCCTGAGACGGCTATAGCATTGTCATCCGCATACGCAACCACACTTCTACCAGCCTCTTCCAGATAAGTTGGTGTAGGCTCCATGACAGAGGTATGTGGGATAGTTCTACGCAGTACCCCATGATATTTTCAAACGATGGCAAGATTATATCCGAGGATCTTTGTAGCTCGGCTGGAATAATACCATATTGCCCAGCAGACTTTTATGGTTTGAAGCTATGAAGTGCCCAGAGCAGTTTGTCTCTTGTAATAAGCGCAGTAATATTTTGTAATAAGGCTACAATAGTTCTATTATGATTGTTGCTAGCCGTGAAAGGGGAGATGCTTCGAAAATTAGTATGCAGTAGCAGGTTGAGTGATTCGTCCCTTGAGGTCGTCCATGAGCCATTGCTTTTTTTCAAGCAGTTAGGCATCAAGGGAATGTTGAGAGGATTTTTTTTTTTTTTTCTTCTGGTTTTGTCCGGGAGGCCTGAAAGGTCGGGAGAGATACTTTTTGGAAGTGTTTCCCTGTATTTGTGCCAGTCAGTTTTCCGGTAGTTACGAATGGCTGTTTGGCAGGAGGGGAGCTTTCGTTAAGTTGAATCGGATGTTCCTATGATCTGAAAAGGAGTGTTCAGACGATACCACCCAGTTCGTTATTAACTGATTAATGCGTTCGGAGACAAGACTAATGTCAAGCAATTCTTGTCGCTTTCTTGTAATGAAAGTCGGCTCATTATCGGTGTTACATACAGTGATGTTAGTGCTAATTATGTATTTAAAAAGCGACTGACCTCTTTCGTTGGTATTGGTGCTGACCCATATTGTGTGATGCGCATTGGCATCGCATCCTATGATGAGGTCAGTATTGTGTTTTCCTGCTTCCAATACCACTCTTCTTAGGTTTTCACCAGGGAGAGGGCCCGTTTGGTCGTGAGCCAGGTACGCCGATGCAATCCAGAAGCAGTCTTTGGCCGTTTCTGGCCGGGAAACGGTTACGTCGGGGTCGCTGAGGTTAGGAAGTAGAAATGAATTTAGGCTAGGTTTCACTAATATACAAGATCCAATCTTACCCTTGGTAAGGTGTCCTTAGTCCACGAACCACGCCTCGGATTAGCATGATTTCATCTGTGCTTTTGGATGGACGCAGAATAAGTGCGACTGAGGCCTTTTTTCAGTGGTGGAGGTTAATTTGGAGAAATCGTAGAAATCATTGCTGCATGAGCCGAAAAGCTGGCTTCTTTCTACAGATCCAAGGATCTTTGGTCGGTGCAAGCGATTAGCTTGACGTAGCCTTGGTACTAGCCAACGTCGCTTGTGATGGGAGCTGGTCCGGGGTTTTCCCGCATGATGGTCAAGAAATTCAACTTGACCAGCTGCCACCGGTCTGCTGAAATAGATGCATCGGCGTCGATCACCGCGATCATAATTTCATCCTTTAGGATATCGCTAAAAGAAATCAGACATGTAGCATCGGAAAGCCCTAAGGAGTTCTCGTTTTCAACCTTTTGGGAACCGAAATGGTTTCCTCCAATGATGTCTGGCGCTTGAAGGAGTGCGTGGTCCGTCTTTAAGGACCACTCTTGTTTTGTTTTTGTCTCCGCATCTCTCTCCAACTCCGGAATAGATCTGCAGGTTTTGATTTTGCGGTACGCATTTCGGCGCTTTGCGTAAGGTGCCTTGCTAGGAGCTCTCTTACGGGGTTGAGCTTCTGCCAGCTCCTATGATGGAGCCTCTACAACTCGATAAGTTCGATGCTCGGGTAGAAGCAAAGAAGTCATACTGAAGATACTTTTATGGAACCCCGTACTAAGAAGTCATGGACTGGACGTGTACAAATGTGAATCGGCACCATCATCAGACAACAACACCAGAGAAAATGACACCAACTCGAGACCTGCGTTAAACGACTCCGCTTAATGTGTTCGCACAGGATCACAAGAGAACCATTCAACTTGGAACATGTAGACGGTCAATTCCGTCCACCCGAAACGGATAAACTGAAGACAGCATTATTTTAGCTTAAGTCCAATTAACCTGCGTGAGTGGAATCAGCATTGTTTGTCCGATCCTCAAGCAAAAAGATCCGTAGTGTGAATGCCTAAAGCCGCTCGTCAACAACCTGATAAATCCATATCAGTTGGGTTCAGATCGATAAACCCCACCTATTCATAAGAATATTTAGTTTTGGCATTCCTGCCAAACCCGTCCGTCTGTGAAGGATGACGATGGGAATGAATCGGTAAATATCTCAACTGACTAGCAAAGCCCTCTCTCGAACAACAAAACTTACCCTATATAAGACTTTAATAATCCCAGTCCTGCTCTATGGCGCACAGGCATAGATACTATCAAAAAATTTCTTCGAGTGAACTTCGGTCCCGTCTCTATTGACGGTGAGTGGAGCAGGAAATGCAATGAGCGAACTGAACTATACAGCGACATCATCAATAGTGAAGATCCAAAGAATATGATGGCTACGCATGCAGCGTGGATGGACGTCAAAGCTCCGGTTTGAACCCGTCCCCTAGAAAAGAAAATATAGGAAAACCGAGACTCAGGCTTCGCACGCAAGTGGATGGGACTTAGTGTGTGAAACTGGAGGCATATAGCGAAAGATTGAACTGAAGGGAGAAGCTTATTTTCTGAGGCCTAGGTCCACCCCGGACTGTAAGTTAGTAAATGAATTCACTGGTCTAAACACATCTTTCAACAGTTTGCAAAGATTGTTACCTTGTCTGCGATTAGAAGTGAATTGTCAACAATGTCAATGTGAAGGACATTTTTTACAAAAACTTAATCCAAATTACACGTACATAATAGTACATAATGTAAAAATACATTATACGTATAAAATATTCTGATTGTAGCAAATTTTAGCAGTTTATAGGCTTGGACTATTTGGCAATTCAATTATTGTATTTCTAATAAATTAAAAGGATTGCATATTATTATGAAAAGATGAGCACATTTTTATTTATACTTTGTGCGAGAAACTCGTTAGCAAAGTGTTTTCCGTTTTAACTGTCACGGTCGATTTTTAAGCGAGGAACAAAACATCTGTTGCTCCCGGGGAGAATTGTCACACCATTCGCTCATATGTGAACCTATAAGAATGCCCACAATGTGCACCTGCGTCTGGATCATCTTCTCAAGCTTAATTGACTGCAACTTGTGGCTAGTTTTATAACAAAAGAACCACTTTTCGAATTGTATTTTTAAAGATTTTATCTACTTGCGCATTTAATTTTAAATTTATATAAACGATTACTTATAAATTCTTTTAGTAATTGTCTTAGCAACTACCACGACCAACTATCGCGAAAACCAAAATCAGAAAGAAGCTAATGAAAGGAAAGGAAAGGAAATATCCTTCATGTCAAGAAAATATATTAACATACGAGTACATTAAAATATTATACAGGGATGTTCTGTGAGAGAACATATTTTTTGACGTTTAATAGTACCACAAGCAACAGCACCCCCGCTTAGTGGATCAACCTATCTGAGTCACGGTATCGACTTGGTTTCGTATAATTCGTCCATGTCTAGTGTTGGTACTAATGACCTTATTATCTTCAGGTACTGCAACCGAGACTTTTGGTTTTGATGTTCTTTAGTGTTTTTAGGTGGTTTGTAAGATTGTTTCTCAGAAATCTGTTGCTCCGTTTGGTTATTCTTAGTAAAAGCCGGTTTCAACCTGGCGATTGATCATTGCTTTGATGATAACTTTGAAAAACTTTCCCTCTCTCTTCTTATCCTTGAACGTGCCTGCGAATGGTTGTAGCAGTGATAAATGCACGGTGTCCTTTCTTATGAACACGAAATCACATCACAGGCAGAATGATTTGATGCTGCTACTGGACGCATCTCTTCAAAATGCTGTCTTAACTCACAAACAAAATTAGTTACAGACACCGCATTGCTCTGTTGTAGTAGGTCGCTGTGAGTGCGTATAGTTTGCCCAAAAACAAGTTCTGCAAATAATGCCTGCAAGTCTTCTTTTATGGCCGTACGAAGTCCCAAAATTAACATCGAGCGTTTTAATTGATTAACTGATTGTGAAAGGGACAGTGAGTTTTACATATAGGTATATATATATAAGTGCCAAACGGTTTCCCGCAAAGTTTAATATGATTAATATAATTTAAAACATATCATACAAGTAACATTGCTCTTCAATATATTTAATGAATAAAAACATTCATTGTAAAAATAAAAAAAAAATTAATAAAATAAAATTTTGGAATAACGCATATATCTGCCGTTGAATTTTATCATCCACCTTTTACAGCAGCACCGGTACCATCTGCCCCGTTAAGATTGGATGTGATTTTGTGCAACTACCAAATATATATATAGAAATGTGTTTTATTAACCCTAGAAACCCAATCATGTCGTATATATGTGATTAAATCAAGAATCCAGTGTTGCATAACTTAAGGATCATACAAAGTCTCCACGTTGAAGAGTTCAGTCATTACCCCAGTTTCAAACCAGAAGGTACGAAAAAGAACTAGAACCCGACAAATGCGGTATAAATACAGAATGAGAAACATCAGAAGTTAAGTTGATTTTTGGAAAGCGATAGAGAAGGAGCTAAGTTTTAATAAGTGAAAGATAAGAGATTTGAATTGATTTGTGAACTAATTGATATTAGTTTTTAAATAATAATAAATACAGTGTTTTGAAACAGAATAACGTTTTAACATTTCGAACTCTAGCCGAAATATTACATTGGTGTCAGAAGTGGCATAAAACTTATTCTTAGTGCTGTGAAAAAAAAAATGCCCCGTACATTGCTGCAGCTAAGTATACCCCAGCTGAAAATTGAGCTAGAGAAGCGGAATCTTTCCGAAGCTGGAGGAAAGAGTGAATTAATTCTTCGTCTACAAGAAGCGATCGAAAAAGAAGGAAAAGACCCGAAATCCATTTTATTCGACGTAAAAGAAGAGCATGTGAGCACAGGAGTTGACATGGCTATGATGGAATTACTCCTTGGATTGAAATCTAAGTTTGAAGAGCAGAAAAATTCCTTAGAAGAACAAAGGAGAAGTATGGATTCTAAGTTTGAAGAACAGAAGAATTCCTTACAAGAACAAAGGAGAAGTATGGATTCTAAGTTTGATGAACAGGAGCATTCTTTAGAAGAACAAAGGGGAAGTTTGGAAGAACAGAAGAATTCCATTGTTGCCGCGCAGAAATACACTGTTGAAGAGTTCAAGAATTCTCTAGAAGCGAAATTCGAAATAATCCATCAAAAATTAAATATGCACGAGGCAAAACTCGCAAAGGTTGGAACCGAATTCCAGGAACAACTCGTGAAAGTCGAGGAAGAGTTCGAGAAATTTGAAAACAATATTGAGAATTTTGCTAAAGATCTAGAGAGAGTGAAGAAACAGAAGGCCCGAGCAAATTGTACAGACTACTTTAGAAACGAAGAGATGCACCCGCCTCT
The DNA here is from genome assembly GCA_928272305.1 of Volucella inflata. Classification (NCBI taxonomy): domain Eukaryota; kingdom Metazoa; phylum Arthropoda; class Insecta; order Diptera; family Syrphidae; genus Volucella; species Volucella inflata. The sequence continues at coordinate 72,885,861 of OV743716.1, forward strand.
TTTTGATGCCCAAAAATCGTGAGAGAAGTGACAGCCGTGGAATGCTCATGCCAAAGAACAGATGTCGTGGAGCGGAACAGTGTGCGTGGGGGACAAGTCCGTTGTTGGAACTGTAACAAAATAGGACATCTGCAGCGTGAGTGCAGAGCCCCACAACAATGCGCTGCTAGGAGGCGTAACGAAGATGCATCTGGCAGGAAGCAGCGCAACATCAAGTCAATAGGCGGGAAACATATAAAAACGTTTCTGGAATCGACGCTCCAGGATCAAAATCCAAGTCTCCCAAACAAAACGAAGTAACAAGAGCCTTATATTGGAAGCCCGCATAGATCAGAATAAGTGTGTGGCTACCATTGACACCGGTGCCACTACTTCTATTATAAGAAGGGACATCGCTCCAGATTCATGGCTGCACAATACCAGTAGCTACTGTCTGAAAACAGCAACAGGAGCGACGGCGAGAGGTTGATTCAACCATCAATCTGTCAGGACCAACATTCACCCACGTATTCCTAGTGGCCGATATATGCGACGAGTGCATCATTGGAGTTGACTTTATGAAGGCGCATAATGTAGTGCTCGACATCGGAACTCAAGTACTTAAGTACAGGAACTTAAGTGTATGGGAATGAGAATGCCGCGTGCCTTAGGACAGTAGTCAGCAAGGAGGGAACCTTACCACCTTCCGCAGAGACATTTATTTGGGCGAAGCTGGAAGGTGATCTTGGGAGCCATCGATTCTGTTTGATTGAGCCGGACTCTAAAAATCATTATCAGAATTACGTCGTTGGAAAGATGCTCGTTGAGCCGAAAGGCAAAATGGTCCCAGTAAGAATCTTGAATGTGGGAAATTGGAGCATCAAACTAAAGCAAGGACCATCGATCGGAGCGTGCGTACCGATAACTACTGTCAGTTGTCGAAGGAAAATGCTGCTATATCTTTGCCATCAAGTATCACAGCCGAGTTGAAAAGAACTATACTCAGGCAAACCGAGCTGAACCAGGAGCAACGAGCAGCACACATTTGGTACAACACCGAATAGACACTGAGGATGCAAGACCAATACGTCAACCTCCTAGGCGTTTACCATTAGCTAAGCAGACGGGGTTGCAGAAATGGATTCGACTATGGAAAAGGAAGGGTTGATTGAAGGCTCTAAGAGTCTGGGGGCGTCACCCGTTGTACTGGTTAAGAAGAAAGACGGCACCAATACATTCTGCGTGGATTATTGCCAGCTAAATTATGTCACCACGAAGGATAGCTACCCCTTGCCAAGGATTGACGACACACTGGACGCACCGTCAGGAGCACAATGGTTCTCCACACTTTATCTGAAGAGTGGCTACTGGCAAGTACAGATCCTTCCGGAGGACCGTGAGAAGACAGCCTTCACCGTGGGAAACGGGCTTTGGCAATTCACAGTAATGCCATTCAGATTGTGCAATGTTCATGCAACATTTGAGCGCCTAATGTAACGCGATTTGCTGGGACTAATATGGAAAACCTGTTTGGTCTACCTGTTCCATGTCATCGTGGTCGGCAAAACTTTTTAAGAACATCGAGATAACTTAAAGGAAGTGTTCCAAAGATTACGAAGTGCACAGCTAAGGCTAAGTCATCTCTTTAGGCCAGATGTCAAATACTTGGGACACATCATCTCATCCGAAGGGGTAAGATCAAAGCGGTGAAAAATTGGCCAGTCCCAAGAGACAAACATCAACTGAGAAGCTTTCTCGGACTCGCTACCTACTACAGGCGGTTTGTGAGGGATTTTGCTGGGATCGCAAAGAGTTTGCATCAACTAACAGAGAAGGGAAAACAATTCAAATGGTCAAGTGAATGCGAAAGAAACTTCAAAACTCTTAAGCAACAACTATGTTAGGCCCCCATACTAGCGTACCCTACTCCAGGAAAAACATTTATTGTGGATGCAGATGCCAGTAACGTCGGAATTGGAGCTGTCCTTTCGTTGATGCATGACGGGCAAGAGAAAGTAGTTTCCTACTTTAGTAAGTTGCTCTCTAAGCCGGAAAGGCACTACTGTGTCACCAGGCGGGAACTTCTTGCTTTGGTCTTGGCAACAAAGCATTTCCATAAGTACCTGTATGGACGAACATTCATTCTTCGCACAGACCATGCGTCTCTGAAGTGGTTGCTGCAATTTAAAAATCTTGAAGGACAAGTCGCAAGGTGGATTGAACGACTCCAGATGTACTACTACGAGATACAGCATCGAAAGGGAAGCCTTCACTCTAATGCGGATGCTCTATCCCGGCGACCTTGCAAATCTGATTGCAAACATTGCGCACGACAAGAAGAAAAAGATGCGGTATCCACTCAACGACTAAGAGCTGAGCCCACTGACGGTTGGAATGAAAGTGAAATGCGAAACGCCCAAAAAGAGGATCCGGATATCGAGCCAATACTCGCTTGGAAAGAACACGAAGAAAAACCAGATTGGCAGGAAATATCCAATAAAAGTCCCGAACTAAAGGCATACTGGGCACAGTGGGACTCGCTTCATGTTCAAGATGGTGTTTTGAGGCGAAGGTGGGAAAGCTCGGATGGAAAGACGTCTGTGATGCAGCTCGTTGTGCCAAGGTCGAGAGTCAGTGACGTGCTAAGGGAACTGCACGATGGAATATCCGGAGGTCACCTGGGAGTGAATAAGACGTTAGAAAAGGTGCGAGAACGTTTTTATTGGGTGCATGCCAAGGACGATGTCGAAAATTGGTGCAGAAAGTGTGTCACCTGCGCCAGTAAAGGCCCGAGGGTTAAAAATCACGGCAAAATGCAGCAATACAACGTTGGAGCGCCATTCGAGAGAATCGCAGTTGACATCGCAGGACCGTTTCCTGAAACCGAAAAGGGAAATCGCTACATCGTAAGTGGCCTGAAGCTTTCGCTATCCCTAACCAGGAAGCCAAAACCGTGATTGAGCAGATCGTTTCAAATGGGTGAGCAGATTCGGTGTACCCATGGAATTGCATGGATCAAGGGCGCAACTTCAAGTCCAAGATTTTCCAAGAGGTGTGCGAGCTACACCGCTCCGCCCACAATCGGACGGGATGGTAGAACGCTTCAACAGAACCTTGAATGAACACCTATCAAAGGACGTTGGCGACAAGCAATGCGATTGGGATAGGCAAATCCCAACCGCCTATCGGAGTGCAGGTTACACTCCATCGGAAATCCTTTTCGGTCGAACAGTCCAATTACCCAGTGAATTGATGTTTGGATCACCGCCGTCTGAAGAGAACAGAAATGATGACGAGTATGTCGCAGACCTCAGACAGAATATTAGGGACGTGCACCAAAAACCAGGGATAAGATCAAGATAGCCAGTGACCGCATGAAGACGAGGTATGATGTCAAGGCGACCACAACGGGATTCCAGGAAGGAGATCTAGTGTCGTTATATAACCCTCATAGACGGAAACGCGTATCACCCAAATTACAGCAAGACTGGGAAGGACCATATAAAGTCGTAAAACTCATCAACGATATTGTCTATCGCATTCAACAAGGAAGAGGCAAGATGCAAGTGGTTCATGTGGATCGAATACATCGCTATATTGGGCAGAATTTCGAAGAGTTTGTTCGGTACGAACAAGTTTAAGAGGGGGCTATTTTGGTATATATGTCAAGAATCCAGTGTTGCATAACTTTAGGATCATAGAAACTCTTCACGTTGGAGAGTTCAGTTATTACCCCAGTTTCAAACCAGAAGTTACGAGAAAGAACTAGAACCCGACAAATGTGGTATAAATACAGGATGAGAAACTGCGGACAATAAGTTGATTTTTGGAAAGCGATAGAAAAGGAGCTAAGTCTTAATAAGTGAAAGATAAGAGATTTGAATTGTGAAATAGTAGTGAAATCGTTTGTGAACTAATTGAAAGTAGTTTTTAAATAATAATAAATAGAGTGTTTTGAAACAGAATAACGTTGTATCATTTCGAACCCTAGCCGAAATATTACAATATTTTTACCGCTATAAGGCTCACTTATACGTAAAAATGACGTGTAATAATGAAATTGATATATTTTGTCATTTTACATTGCATATATTCTAGCTTTTGTATTATTTATTTAATATAAGTAAAGGCATGGTTGATGATATGTCCGTAAACAAAGTGGCACAGAATCCTCTCCTATTGGGGTTGTAACACCACCTGGTTTGAATTCCGAACAGCAAGATACAGTTCCAAACATTATGGAATACGCAAACGTAGACGCCGTTACGTACAAACCTCTAAATTTTTGGCTTTCATGTCCTGATCTCTGGTTCATAGCAGTGGAGGGCCAGTTCGCATTGGCGCGAAACATGTCAGACGGACGCAAGTTCTACACCTGCATTTCTTTGATGGATATTAATACATTCCAACGCGTTCGTGATATAAGGTGCATTTTATTGGCAGGTCAGTAACCAGCACAGTAAAATTAAACATTGCAAACAACAAGTCGAATGCTGGCGATAAATAAGCCAGCATTCATTGCTGCCGATAAAGTTTTAAAAATTGAAATTCAGATGGCGCAAAGTATGCTATAAGTCCGGTATTACACGGTGACTTTTGAGTTATGACTCTTTTTGACAGTTCTGTTAAAAAATTTTTTTGTGCTGTTACACGGCATCTTTTGAGTACACGACTCTTTTTGACAACTCTCTTTTATTTTTTCTTTCGCTTTAAACACAAACGATTCGCTCTCTTAAAAAAAGTTTTCAATTTTTCCCTGATTCCTTTGACCAAAGAATTTCTTCCTTTTTTTTTGCGAACCACCCTTCATGAAGAACGAATAGAAATATAGCAATATAGAAAAATAACGAAAAAGGAGAGAAGAAAAATCAAGAAGAGTCATTGAAATTTTGCCCGACGACTCACAAGGCTGGTGAATTCTCTTCTCTCTTGCACTAGTGTGAGTCGTGACTTAAAAGTCACCGTGTAATACCGGACTAAGAAATGATTTTTTTTTTTATGATGGATGCATTCGTTAATTATGTGTTTGTTTTTGCTCGAACTAAAATATTATAGAGAGAAAAATACTTTTCATCTTCAATTTCTACGTGTTTATCTTTAACTTTTTTGTGTTAATTTAAACAAATTTCTTGCTTTTGTTACTTTCTTCTTAAGTTTTAGCACACAAATATTTATTTACATGCACAGTTATACAAAATATATAGTATATTTGCGCTGAAGATTTTCGCACATGCATTTTACGAACCGAATTCTATTTGCTCAGGCCTATAAACTAAATGCGAGTTAAAAAAACATTCGCAACTTTGCGAACCCACGCGCAAGCTTATTCAACAAGTCAAATGACATTTGGAGTAAGTTAAATTGTTTTATTAGCATTGAATGCTGAGCTGGCTACTGACCTGCCAATAAACTCAAAAACACAATACTTTGTCATATGATGGATTTGGATTTTTTAGACAAAAAGCCAAATCAACTTCTCGTGACATGTTACAGCCGACAAAGTATAAGAAACTCCAAATAATTTCCAAGTGAGTAGCCTGTCAAATAGTCCTATGGCAAATTCGAATCCCAATTTGAATAGCAAAAGTTCAGATTCCCTTAGCTCATCTGCAATACCTAGCTAACAAGCGCACATCACTGAGTTATCAGCCCAACTAAGTTAGTTGAGATCGTCAGATCGAATCCAGAGAGATAGAAACCCTGGACGTCTACGAAATTCAACAAACCGTTCAAGAAATTCCATTAGTAAGGGGAAGGACATCGACCCCCATTGTTTGCAGGTACCATAACGCGCCAGCTAGAAAGCAAATGAGGGTTATAATGTGGATATATCCAGCAGTCACCTTTTTATATACGACAAGGCTAGCAACCGGCGGTATCTTACAGATACTGGTGCAGATGTATCTGTATTACCAGTTTTGAAAAATCTTGAACTCAAACCATCCGATATTAGTCTTTCGTTATTCGCTACCAACACAACTCTAGTCTGCACGCTTGGAAATAGCTAAATAAAGCTTGACTTACTATAAGGACGTATGTTTGATTGGAAATTTATACTAGCTGATGTTGATCATGTCGATTTGTTTAGTGTAAGTTTGTCCAAAGGTAAGAGCCTTAAAAAAAGCTTTTGTAGCACCCATTATACAAGTAGCACAACCAACCAATTTAAGCCCCAAATAACGCAGCACATTTTAACCAAAAGGCTGTATGCGCATATTGGAAGTATATTTACCAATTGCACTTGGTTAACAATCAAACGACATTCTTACGAGGAAACATCGTCACACTTTTCAATAAACACGTACCCCTAAAATCAAAAAGAGTTAAATTATCTTCACCTCTGTGGCTGACTCCGAATATTCTGCGGCTCGTAAAAAACTGTGATGATGCTTTTAAAAGCTGAATGAAATACGGAATTGAAGTATTTATTAACGGATATTGATCACTTCGTAATGAAGTAGTATCTAAAATTAGAACCACATGGCGGGCTTTTTATAGCAGGAAATTTAGCAGTTGCTCGTCAGGAAGAGAACTGAGGCAACAGATTCGAGAGCTTGGTCTTGGTAAATAAAAGCCGAAAGCTCCTGATAATATCAACTGTGCTTGCCTTCGACCAGTCAGGTGAAGATATCGGGGATTCATACTTTGATTTCTGCAGACTTAGCGAGGAAGATGTTGTGGAAGCTCTACTGTCTATAAAATCTAAAGCCATGGGACTCGACGAAGTGCACCCAAAATTCGTGAAACTGCTGCTTCCATATATATTACCATATATAACATTTGTTTTTAATTCCATTATAACAACATCGGTCTTTCCCTCGCAATGAAAGCAGGCCAAGGTTGTCCCCAATTTAAAGAAATCAAATTGAACTGCGGTGGAATATAGAACAATATCGATTTTTCCATTTCTATCGAAAGTCTTTGAGAAAACTGTATTATCGCTAATGCAAAAGTATCTATTAAGTAGAAAACTGATATGTGGAAACCAATCTGGCTTCCAGGCTTAGTGTAGCTGCAAGACAGCTTTGCTGTCAAGCAACAATCCTAACACAACTCGATTTTTCTAAAGCATTCGACGCAGTTAACTAAGTTCTTACTTACAAGGGATGCTGCAACGAGTTGTAGTGTAGTCTTTATACCACTATTTTTTTTCCATGTATGTTAACGAACTGTCTAGATTTGTCAAGCATTGTTCAATACTTATGTTTGCTGATGACACACAAATTCACTTGAGTCGGCATTTAAATCGTGTTGAAGATGCCCCTATGTTTATGAATGATTTACGCCTAAATGCTCAAAAGTCAAAAGCACTCGTGATACATAAAAGAAGATTGGATATATCTAATTTACTACCAATCAAACTGGCGCAAAACCCAATAGAGTATGGTGAAAACGCCAAAAACCTTGGTGTAATCTTTAATCGGACTCTTACTTGGTCTACACTTATTAATGCCACTATTGCAAACGTTTATGGTGGACTACGTGCTCTTCGGGTTGCACAGTATTTTATTCCTACCCGCACAAAACTCTTGTTGGTGAAAACCCTTCTTCTACCAATCCTGTGTTATTGTTGTGAGATATTCTGTAGTCCAGACTATGACTCACGAAGAAAACTAAATGTCGCTTTCAATAATATTGCTCGCTTCGTCTTTAGCCTAAGAAGACTTAATCACGTTTCCTCCTACTCGAAGCAGATCTGCGATGTACCTTCGACAATTTGCTTAAATATAGAACACTACCAGGTACAATTCGACCATCATCCACTGCTGCGGCGGCAATTTATCGTCTGCGATCAGCACCAGTCTTCCAACACCAATATTTTCAACTGAAGATTTCCATTTTGTTCGCCTTTGCAGCTCCAGTACATATTCCTTAGACCATCTCGACCAAAAGTGTTGTTTGATTTGAGTGAGTCTCTTCCATCTGTCAAGCAACGATACATCTTGTTGAATTGTCGGTTCTGAAATGGAGTTTAAAGGTACACCAATTAAACAATTACCTGGCGTTAGAACACTTTCATCGTTTGGATCCGGACTAAGAGCACAAAGTGGTCGAGAATTCAAAATACTCTCAACTGCCACTACTATGAGATGCTTCGTATGTCAGATACGTCAACCTGACTGTCCGATACATTGTTGTACAATTTTCCCCGAATTAAACAAGTTAAATATTGACAATTGCCGGGCTGCCGGCAGAACAAAACTTCAAAAAAAACGTTCGAACCAAAAAAACCGAACCACGCAAATGGTGGTTAAAATTCGTTTGGCGATCTGTCACTCTGGATCAGGGATGAAAAAGAAAAAGAGAAATGCCCTGGGGAAATTTGCACTGGCAGCAAATTGTTTGCTGAACCTATCGGCTGCTCAGCTGGGCTGGGTTCAGGAAAATAATTATGAAGAAAATCTTTCGCTATAAAAAAAATTCTTTGCTATAGTTAGGCGCCATGCACTTTTTTCGATCGGAAGTGCAAAACCGTATGCCGTAATGAAAATCGCAAGGAAAAATCACACAAGAAAAAAACCAAGAAGAACGTTACAAAAGGGATTTATTTCCAAAAAAAAGTTGGAACAATATTAGGCCGGGAAGCGGCAACAATACAACGTTACTTTTGAACGGGGTACAGAAGGTACCACAGAACAGAATGAACCGCTAAATGCGGAGCCCGACACTTGTATAGCGAATTTTTACGGGATGCCCAAAAAGATTCACCAGGGGTAACACGACACTATATATTATAGAAAAACCTGCGTCTAAACAATGGGTATTTATCTTTCATTCGTAAAACTACCTCCTGTGTCAGTCTTCAATTCGTCCTTGTTTCCTCCTCACTTCCTGCTCTGTTTGAAGCTTTTAGTCTTGCTCTTTTTTTTTTGGTTTTACCTCGCGCTTTCTCCTTTTTTTGTCTTCCTGTTAATCTCCTTTCTGTTAGTTAATAATTTTTTTTTTTTTTTTGGTTAGTTCTTATTATTGTTTCCCTTTTTTTTTTATATATATATTCTTTTGTTTTTATCTTCTTTTTTTGTGTAAACTTTTTGATGGTCAACTAAGAAGTGATTAACCCTATTTCATAGCTATTAGCTCGGACCGTAGGTCTCACACACACATCCCCAATCACTCGCCGTTCAGACGGGTGCAACGGCCCAATTTTGGCTTTTGTGTGCACCACTCCGCAAATTTGCTGAAGTGTGCCACCGTTTCTTGGACCACCGTTGCTTTCCCTCTCTCACACACACTCATGCACATCCCATTCTTATTTCCCACATCTGGGGAAATTTCTTCCAAGATTGGGATTTCCCTTTGGCCCGAGCTAATATTTTCCCACGACATTGGGGTTGCATTCAGCCCCAATGCAACACCAGTCCCTCTCAAAATATATTGTACAAAAAAAGGAAAAAGATAATTTGCCAATAATATTTGGCCTAACCGGTTTCCTACTTCCTGATCATTATCCGTTTCTAATAATGATCGGTTGGGGTGAAGTGAGGGCGAAACGAGGAACTACTACGACGGGCCTTTTTGGAGGAAGTTCTACTTTTGAAACGTTGCCCAATACTCACTAACGACATCCCGGTGAATCTCTTTGGTTTAGTGTTTCGGTAGTGTGGGGCACGCAGATAGGGGTTCAGTCTTTACAAAACTATTCCTTTTACAAATGTTTTTTTTTGTTCCCCGGATTGCGGTGGGTGACCGTCCGTCACCAAGTAGAGCGTCGGTGGTATCAGTTATACGCAGAGGGTTCCAGACCTTCCGTCTGGCTCTAGGCGTAAAAGGTTTGGGTGGGAGTGACCGCCCGTCACTCTCATGGAGACTCCTGTCTCTTCTTCTGGTAGACCTATTGGTTGTCCCCTCCGACAAGCATAAAAGCAGAAAGACAGAGTTCAGGAACCCACCAATTCTTCCCGCTAATATACTTCTCCAAGGAGACAACGGACATAAAGTGAACGGGTGGGGCAAAAAGTGGATCGGGCAGGAGAGACAGTGATGGAGCGGAGATGCCTTCTAAGGCTAGGGAAACTACCCGATTGGAAAGACAGCACAACACAAGGGCAAGAGCCAACGACTTTGTGAATGGCTCCTGTTTACTAAAACGTTGGACGCTGGTCTCGCGCCTTACTCCAACTGGTTACTTCAATGGACCGTCCGTCCTACCTGCTGTAGTTGATCCTTCAAGATACTAGGAGGGTGCACCAATGGCTGATGGACCCATGGCTGCCCACCACCCTTCTAGGTTTTGAAGAACCAACAGGAAAGAATGTGGATGAGTGAGGCCGAAAGGAAAGGGAAAGGGTAGAACTTGTTATGGTAAATTTTACCGCAACAAACCCCACCCTTACCTCCAAGGAAATGTACCTACCTTGCAAAGCAATTTAAGTCATTTCCAGAGGCTTCTATGGGTCAAGGATGAGAAGAACATCAGGGCCAATACACCGGTCTTAATCCCATATAAAAATACAATTAAGGTGAATCCAAACAACTACAAAAATTTTAAAGTAAATTAAAAGAAAATATACATGCAGACCTTATTCTTTAAAAAAAATCCGAAAGTAAAACTAATCTATGCAGCTCAAAATTATCAAAAAAACTTCGAAATTACCCTTACTTTACGAAAACGGTTTTAGGTCCTTACAATGCCACGTGCCGCGTTCTTTCCCGGTCTCGTCTGCTAAGACATATGTCCACGGTGATACTCTTTTTACGATTGTGTAAGGACCTATGAATTTAGGAGCTAACTTGGCTGCATAGTAATTTGCGGCATCTGATAAAACGAAGTTTCGTCGCCATACAATCTCATTCGGTAGGTACTGTGCGTCTCTCCGTCGGAGATTGTAGGCTTTCGCATACTTTTTGGTTGCCGCCTTAAGTTTGTCTCCTATGTCTTGCCTAAGTTCCCTAAATCTTTCTCCTAACTCTCCTAAATCTAAGTCCCTACTCGTTTGATGATTACTAACGGTTGGACCCTCCCTACCGTGAGTGATCATATCCCTCCCAAAGTTCGCGTAATAAGGGGTAACGCCTAAAACCTCATGTTGCGCGGTTCGTATTGCGCATGCAACTTTTGGCAGTTGGGTGTCCCAGACTCGATGATTCTCGGAGACGAATGCTCTTAATGTTGTTTTTATTATTTGATTAATGCGCTCTGCAGGATTCGCTTGTGGGTGGTAGTGAGCGGTAAACCTAAGTTGGGACCCGTAGGCTTGGCATAGCGCCGCCAGTTCCTTACTCTTAAACTGGGGACCATTGTCACAGACACAGACTGTAGGAACACCAAAAAGAAGGAACACATTATCCTCTAACTCCCTACACACCGCTTTTGCTGTTGCAGACCTCAAGACGAAAAGTTAAGGGAATTTTGTGAAATAGTCAACGACCGTCAATATATACATATGACCCCTATTCGATTTTGGGAGTGGGCCTACCAAGTCAATCGAAATCATCTGCCAAGGTTTTGAAATACCTATCCTCTCCGTCATAAGACCAGCTGGCTTGTCGTTCACTGGCTTCACCTGTTGGCAGATTTTACAATTTTTGACATATTTTGTGATGTCGCACCTCATTTTAGGCCAATAATACTTTCCTAATACCCTAGCGTAGGTCTTCCGAACCCCCATATGTCCTGATAGCGGACCATCATGACATTCCTTCAGAATTCCTAATCTAGCTGACTTCCCTACTACTAACTTCCATTCCTTACTATCTTTGTGTACTACCACGTGGTTTGACTTCACAAACTTAAAGAGGTGACCATTCTCCACTCTCTACGCTGGGAAGACTAGGGGATTTGCCTCAACTTTAGCCATCATTTTTACCACCCAAGGGTCCGATTCCGCTTCCGAGATCTCGACCACTGCCGGGACTCCGCGCGACAACATGTCGGGTACCACATGTTCTTTACCCTTTCGATGGACGATGTCAAAGTCGAATTGTTGTAGCCGGACTGCCCAACGCGCTAGTCTACCCTGCGGGTCCTTCAGATTGTTTAGCCATACCAAAGAGTAGTGATCAGTCACGACCGTGAATCGAACACCTTCGATGTACGGCCGTAACTTTTCAACCGCCCATAGCACAGCTAAACACTCCTTTTCTGTTGTCGAATAATTCCTCTCACATCTGTTCAGCGACCTGCTCAAGTAGGACACAACCTTCTCCCCTTCTTCGAAGTTTTGCGAAAGCACTGCTCCTATCCCGTAGTCCGAAGCATCCGTTTGCACCACAAAAGGTCGCTCGAAATCCGGACACGTCAATATGACACTCTTTCGCTTTCCTAAAACTTTCTTCGCAATCTGTTGTCCAAGAAAATTTCCTACTCTTCTTTAACAAATCTGTTAAAGGCCTAACTAAATTCGCGAAATTTGGTACAAACCTTCTGTACCACGACACTGTCCCTATGAAACTCCTAACTTCCTTCACGTTTTTCGGTGCAGGAATCCTAACCATGCTTTCCACTTTTTCCGGATCTACATGTAATCCGTTTCTATCGACAACATACCCCAAGAGTTTCAATGGCGGCCTACAAAAGTTGCATTTTTCCCGTCCAACTTTCAACCCTGCTCCACACAGCCGTCTAAAAACCTCTTCCAATATTTCAAGATGTTTCGCGAAAGAATTTGTGACGATGATGATATCGTCTAAGTACACAAAGACGTGTGGCTCGAGATCGGCACCGAGAACGCTGTCGATGAATCTTTGCCACGTCGCAGGTGCGTTGTGTAAGTCGAATGGCAGTCGCTTGAATTGAAAAAGGCCTCTATTTGGCACCGTGAAGGCTGTGAGCGGGCGAGATCCCTCTTCAACCGGGATCTGCCAGTAGGCCGACTTGATATCCAAAGAGGACAAGTATTTCGCGTCTCTCAGTTTTTCTAACGTTGTCGATATGTATGGCAGTGGATAAGCATCCATATCTGTTACCCTATTTAACTTCCTATAGTCTACGCAGAACCGAAACGAACCGTCTTTCTTTTTAATAAGGACTATTGGAGATGCCCAGGGACTGCTTGATTTCTCAATAACTCCTGCTTCCAGCATCTCCTTAAGTTCCTTATCTATGTGTACCTGCATTGCTGGTGAGACAGGATAATACCTTTGTTTAATCGGTTCAGCGGCCGTCCTTATCCTATGCTCTACTAAGTTCGTGCAACCTAAACCCTCCGGCATTGCTTCGAACATCTTGTCTAACACTGCTTCTAATCTTCCCAGTTCGGTCTGGTCCAGCTCTGACTTTTCCCGAAGGGCCGATATCGAGGAGACAAACTCTTGGTTCGAAAAGCTCCACATGTTATATTTTAGATCCGGGACTATTTCCCGACAGTGCCCAAAAATCTGCACCCAATATCATAACGTGTGGCAGTGTAGGGATGACAAGACATTCTACCAGCACCGATTGCTCTTGCACTACAATTGGTAGAGATACGACCCCTAAAACTTCTATACTTTCCCCATCTGCTAACCTTACTGAGCTAACTTTGCTTTTCCCTAACACTATGCCTACGCTTTTCAAAATATCCCAACCATCCCTACATACTATTGTGCGCGATGCTCCTGAATCTAATAAACCTATCAATTTAATTCCGTAAATGCTAATCCCTAAGTATGGCCTATTATCCCCCCCGCTTGCCTCTAAGGTGAAGCCTACCCGAACTTCTTCCACCAACTGGTCACCAGCAGGCGACCTACCTCCTACTTTCGACGGGGCTCCTGTCCTGCTGACCCGGGAGTCCGTCTCGCATTTCCCGAACAGTTGCTACAGTCCCTACGACTGACTCCCTGTCTTCCGCAACCATAGCAACGCTTAGGAACCGAACACCTATTGGCAAAATGACCGCCTTCCCCACAATTGAAACAACGAATGCTACTACTACTAGGGGCTGGGTTGTTCCTACTAAGAACCGCAACCCGGGCTGGTTCTTCCACCGACGCGTAAGCTAAATCAGGTTCCAGTAAATGACGACCGCGGGCACTTGGAGGTGGGGCGAACGTTTCGACGTTAGCCCTCACTGTCTCCAGCCTCCTGCCTAACGCCACCAAGTCACTTACCGACTTGGGATCCGCGAGGCCCAATTGCGTTTGGTAGAACGGCGCGAGATTCCGTTGAAGGATCGCTAATTTCCTTCTTTCGGATAGGGGATCAGATAATCTACGAAACATGTTTTCCATCGTTGCGGCGTATACGCCGATAGTTTCTTCCTTTCCCTGGGTTCGTCGTTTGATCTCGTCTAAGAGAAGATCGTCGTAATTCGGTGGAAGGAATTCTAACTTAAGTTCCATAACCAATTCCTGCCAATTACCGACATTCGCCCTAATCGTCACTCTGGATCAGGGATGAAAAAGAAAAAGAGAAATGCCCTGGGGAAATTTGCACTGGCAGCAAATTGTTTGCTGAACCTATCGGCTGCTCAGCTGGGCTGGGTTCAGGAAAATAATTATGAAGAAAATCTTTCGCTATAAAAAAAATTCTTTGCTATAGTTAGGCGCCATGCACTTTTTTCGATCGGAAGTGCAAAACCGTATGCCGTAATGAAAATCGCAAGGAAAAATCACACAAGAAAAAAACCAAGAAGAACGTTACAAAAGGGATTTATTTCCAAAAAAAAGTTGGAACAATATTAGGCAACAATACAACGTTACTTTTGAACGGGGTACAGAAGGTACCACAGAACAGAATGAACCGCTAAATGCGGAGCCCGACACTTGTAACACGACACTATATATTATAGAAAAACCTGCGTCTAAACAATGGGTACTTATCTTTCATTCGTAAAACTACCTCCTCTGTCAGTCTTCAATTCGTCCTTGTTTCCTCCTCACTTCCTGCTCTGCTTGAAGCTTTTAGTCTTGCTCTTTTTTTTTTTGGTTTTACCTCGCGCTTTCTCCTTTTTTTGTCTTCCTGTTAATCTCCTTTCTGTTAGTTAATAATTTTTTTTTGGTTAGTTCTTATTATTGTTTCCCTTTTTTTTATATACATATTCTTTTGTGTTTATCTTCTTTTTTTGTGTAAACTTTTTGATGGTCAACCAAGAAGTGATTAACCCTATTTCATAGCTATTAGCTCGGACCGTAGGTCTCACACACACATCCCCAATCACTCGCCGTTCAGACGGGTGCAACGGGCCAATTTTAGCTTTTGTGTGCACCACTCCGCAAATTTGCTGAAGTGTGCCACCGTTTCTTGGACCACCGTTGCTTTCCCTCTCTCACACACACTCATGCACATCCCATTCTTATTTCCCACATCTGGGGAAATTTCTTCCAAGATTGGGATTTCCCTTTGGCCCGAGCTAATATTTTCCCACGACATTGGGGTTGCATTCAGCCCCAATGCAACACCAGTCCCTCTCAAAATATATTGTACAAAAAAAGGAAAAAGATAATTTGCCAATAATATATGGCCTAACCGGTTTCCTACTTCCTGATCATTATCCGTTTCTAATAATGATCGGTTGGGGTGAAGTGAGGGCGAAACGAGGAACTACTACGACGGGCCTTTTTGGAGAAAGTTCTACTTTTGAAACGTTGCCCAATACTCACTAACGACATCCCGGTGAATCTCTTTGGTTTAGTGTTTCGGTAGTGTGTGGCACGCAGATAGGGGTTCAGTCTTTACAAAACTATTCCTTTTACAAATGTTTTTTTTTTGTTCCCCGGATTGCGGTGGGTGACCGTCCGTCACCAAGTAGAGCGTCGGTGGTATCAGTTATATGCAGAGGGTTCCAGACCGTCTGTCTGGCTCTAGACGTAAAGGGTTTGGGTGGGAGTGACCGCCCGTCACTCTCATGGAGACTCCTGTCTCTTCTTCTGGTAGACCTATTGGTTGTCCCCTCCGACAAGCATAAAAGCAGAAAGACAGAGTTCAGGAACCCACCAATTCTTCCCGCTAATATACTTCTCCAAGGAGACAACGGACATAAAGTGAACGGGTGGGGCAAAAAGTGGATCGGGCAGGAGAGACAGTGATGGAGAGGAGATGCCTTCTAAGTCTAGGGAAACTACCCGATTGGAAAGACAGCACAACACAAGGGCAAGAGCCGACGACTTTGTGAATGGCTCCTGTTTACTAAAACATTGGACGCTGGTCTCGCGCCTTACTCCAACTGGTTACTTCAATGGACCGTCCGTCCTACCTGCTGTAGTTAATCCTTCAAGATACTAGGAGGGTGCACCAATGGCTGATGGACCCATGGCTGCCCACCACCCTTCTAGGTTTTGAAGAACCAACAGGAAAGAATGTGGATGAGTGAGGCCGAAAGGAAAGGGAAAGGGAAGAACTTGTTGTGGTAAATTTTACCGCAACAACATGTGTGTTTTGGCGGACTTTATCGCCGCTTCCCACAAAACGCCAAGGTGTGGGGATCTGGCTGGAATGTGAATCAACCGAATGCGCTCGACAGCACACCACGATTGTATTTTGTCCTGTGTTTGCTGCTCCAAGAATAATGCACGTAGTTCGTTAAGCTCATTCCGAGCCCCAACAAAATTTGTGCCGTTGTCACATTGAATCTCGCTGCACAGTTCTCTTCGAGCGACAAATCGTTTCAGTGCTGCGATGAAGCCTTGCGTTGACAGGTCCGATACAACTTCGAGATAAGCTGCTTTTGTCGCAAAGCATATAAAGACTGCCACAAATGGCCCACAGAAATCCACGCCAAAAATGGCCAACGGCCTGGAGACGTCGATTCTACTTGCAGGTAAATTGGCCATAATTTGTTGCCTTAATTTCGGCCGGTATTTGAAGCAAGGACGGCACTTGTCACTACTTTTTTTGCCAGATGATGAGCGTTGACTATCCAGAAACGCTGCCTGATAATCGCAATTAAAGCTTGAGGACCTGCATGAAAATTAGTTTTATGTACAATAAATGGACAGCTACATTTTGAACAAAAATGGAATTTTTAGGGAGGATAGGATAAGACATTTGGAACTGTACGGAATGTTTGCATTCTGCAAACGCCCACCTACTCGAAGGAGTTCGACTGTGTGCTCAGTGTCAAGAAAGGGGTTGAGGTTACTGATAGCACTTTTTGGGCTGATCTTCTTTGTTTTCCACAAATCTCTTATTTCCTCCCGGAAATGAAACTGCTGAATGCTCCAGATCATACGAAGAAATGCGTCTTCCAATTGATCAGATGTAAGTGCCGAGCTCTGATAATTTGCGCTGTTTGGGGGGTTAGATGATTTGGCTATTCTGTTTTTCAAACTATTGTAAAATTTAATGACGTATCCGAAAATTTTATTGGTTTCTTCGAAACTATTAAATCGTGAAAATTTCTCTATAAATTTTTCAGTTTCATCTGCGTTTAATAGCAGAACAATTGATTGCTGATTTTCAACTTCCATACCTGAAATCCGTACTTTTTGCTTTGGCCAGTTTTCCTTACTCTGGTACAGAAACTGGGGTCCAGTAAACCAAATACTGTTGATAAGTTCCGAGTTCCAAGCACAACGTGATACTATATCCACCGAATTGTTTTTGGTATTGACATATTTCCAGTTGGCTGTGGGTAATAGGACTGGATTTTCGATACGTGGTTACCGACGAATATTTCCCAAGACGATGGATAAGCGGAGATCCAGCGCAATACAATTTCGGAATCTGTCCAAAGATAAATGCTTTCGATTAAAAGCTTAAGATTGGGAACTACTTTTAGAACCAACTCAACGAGCAGAGTAGCAGCACAAAGTTCCAGCTTAGGAAGAGATTTTGTTTTAATAGGAGCTACTTTCGATTTAGCGCTGAGCAGTGTACATTTAATTTCTCCGATAGTGTCGTTGATCCTCAAGTATACACAACACCCATATGCTCGCAAGGACGCATCAGAGAATCCATGTATATCAGCCCTGATCTTCCCCGAACATAGAAGTGAAATGTATCTGTCCACCTTAATGCTGTTAATATTAGATGCTTCCCGCCGAAACTCTTCCCAACGAGTTTGTATCTCCATAGGCAAAGATTCCTCCCAAATATGTTTTAGAATCCAAATGTCCTGCATGACGATTTTGCCCTTCATCACTATAGGGTTAATAAGACCTAATGGATCGAAAATTTGCGCCAACTCGGTATCGTTCTCTTGTTTATCGTTGTTGACCCATTTTCCTTTGGCTTTGCATATTGGAACTCATCCGTTTTTGGATTCCAGGTAATACCAAGGGTTTTAATGACATTGTTGTCATTTATCCTCAAGAACGAAGTGTCTGCACTATTGCTACACCATTTCCTAAGATCGAAACCCGCGCTCAACCCCTTCGGGTAGGGGTTAGAATATACCCGAGGTATGCATGCCTGTCGTAAGAGGCGACTAAAATGCACCCTCCGTATACCGAGCGCGAAGTGTATACTAATTATGCAATGAGTAAAACAAATGGAATTATTACCCCAGGTGGCAGACCAGCTATGCTGGAAAATCCACCCTCTACGGAGGTCGGCTCGATGGATTCTGGGGCGAGCCAATTATTGCATCTTATCAACCCGTTCGGAAAAAGTTCACGGGTTTCGAGATCTCCACCACCTAGATCTCCAAAACAAGAAGATAACAACAGAAGTCCAACGACATCAAAAACGTCGTCTTGTGAAGAATGGACCTCAGCGAAAATAAATAGCCTGAAAGACGAAAATACCGAACTTCGTACTAGGCTAACCAAAATGGAAGCGACATGCGAAGATCTTAAAAAAGAACTGGAAAAACTGAAAACCAAGAAAAAGTCAAACAGCGACGTTATGTCTATTGAATCTGTTAAAAATATCTACGAAACAGATGAAGAAGAGCTAGGTCGAGAAACCGACTGGATCTTGCAAAAACGCCCCGGAAAAAAGCGTAAAGCTGCGTCTTCTCCCAAAATCGTCTCTCAACGTGAAGCAAAGGGAGATGAATCGAAGAAAAATGTCAACAATAACATGAGTCCTGAAAAAATCAAAGCGGAAAAACAACGAACACCCCCGCCAATCAATGTCACTGGAGTTTCAGATTACAAGAAACTCCAAAACATATTGATGACCCTGTCGAGATCGGACTATATAGTAACATCGCGCAATAATAATGTATGGAAAGTCAACGTCAAGGACGCTGACAACTATCGCATTCTTTCTCGCAAGTTAAGCGTCGAAAAAATCCAATGGTTCACATACGAGAACAAGTGCGAAAGACCTATTCGTGTCGTCGCCAGAGGACTGCATCCGTCTTGCCCAAAAGAAGATATCGTAAGTGATTTAAAAAACAAGGGTTTTAAAATCATTGATGTCGTCAACATCGAAAAGCGAGAGAAACAAAAAATTGAAGGAAAGGATATGACAGTTAAACGTAGCCTTCCCCTCTTTATGCTAACCTTTGAGAACACTGAACATACCCAAAAAATATACGATATTAAGTCAATCCTCAACATTATTGTTAAAATTGAGCCTCGACGCAAAAACTCGAAACTGATCCCGCAGTGTAAGCAATGCCAGGAATTTAACCATACGCAAGCTTACTGCCAAAAAGAGCCTCGGTGCGTAAAATGCGCAGGTAAACACCTGTCCAAAGAATGCAACGTAAGCAAACAAACCCCTCCGACTTGTGTCAACTGCAGGGGTAAACACGTAGCAAATTTCCGTGGCTGTGAAGTAGCAAAGGAGTTGCAAAACAGACGTGACAAGTTGTTTAAGCCACAAAAAGAGAATCCCAAAACTAAAGAAAAAACATCGGGATCTGCTCAAAATATCGTTAAAAACGCCAAGGCGAAAGTGATTGATTCCAGTGTTGAAAAGAAAGCATCGGAAAAACTTACATACGCTGAAGCTACCAAGCTAAAGGCAAAAGATTCCGGAGATCCTGCTTCCCAAGTATTTTCCGTTATTCTCGCGCAGCTTGAGCAGCAAAACAAAATCAATGAACTTATTTTAGATAAGCTAAAGAAGTTTGAAAATAGGTTCAATAAAAAACGTCCTTCGCCTAAAAAATGAAAAGGGAAAAATTAAACGTACTCACCTGGAATGCAAACGGAATCTTAGAAAAACTTTATGAACTTGAGTTATTCCTAAGGAAAAACGACATTGACGTTTGTTTGGTTTCCGAAACCCACTTGAAAAATGGGTCATCTGCAAAAATTAGAGGTTTTAAAGACTACTACGCGTATCACCCTCCGGGAAACGCGAGAGGCGGATCCTCTGTATACATTAAAGAGTCTCTTGAGCACAACGAAGATATAAAAGTAGAGCTCGAGTCTGTACAACTAATTGCGGTGCGCGTAAAATCGGTACGGAACTCCTTTACTATTTCAGCCATCTACTGTCCTCCACGATTTACGCCTACAAAACATATATTTAAAAATATATTCAATTCTCTTGGATCGGCTTTTATGATTGGCGGTGATTTCAATGCCAAACACACTTTTTGGGGATCAAGATGTGTCTCCCAAAAGGGCAAAATACTCTATAAAGCATGTATGGAACACAATTGTGACTTCTATTCAACGGGCAAGCCGACTTATTGGCCAACAGACACAACGAAAATACCCGATCTTCTTCGTTGTTAAAGGAATTTGTAACTCGGATATAAACGTTGATGAAAGCTTCGATCTTTCCTCCGATCATTCTCCAGTCATACTGACAATGAACGACACGTTTATTAAAAAACAAGGACCATTAAGACTAACTGGACGAAATAAAACACGCTTAAACAGGCTCTGTAATCTGCTCAAGGAGACTCTTAAAAGTTACAGAAATTCCGAAGTAAATACATATGTTCAAAACCTGACGGCAGGAAAAGAAACAAATTACTCGCTTTGGAAAGCTTTAAAATGCTTAAAAAGGCCCAAAATCCCCGCGCCACCAATCAAGGTCGGCAATAACGAATGGGCTAAGGGGGACAAGGAAAAAGCGGAGGTTTTTGCCGACTATCTTGAAGAAATTTTCAAGCCCTCCGACGGCCCGACACTGGCACCCGGCACCAATTCTTTTAAAATAGCATATAGTAATTTTGTAATGACAAATGCAACTCTTGCTGAAATCAAAACTGTAATAAGGAAATTAAAACCAAAGAAGGCTCCGGGGTATGACCTTATTACCGGAGAAGTTCTGAAAATGCTACCCCAAAAAGCACTTATAAAGCTCTTACACATTATTAACGCGGCTCTGAGGCTTGAATACGTGCCAAGCCAGTGGAAAGTTGCAGAAGTCATTATGGTACTAAAACCAGGAAAACCTCCAAACGATAAAAAATCATACAGACCCATTTCTCTTCTACCGATCCTGTCGAAAATCTTTAAGAGGATTTTGCTTAAACGTCTTCTCCCAATTTTCGAAAACCAAAATCTTATTCCCAGCCATCAATTTGGATTTCGGACTAAGCATTCAACAATTGATCAGGTGCATAGAATTACTGATGTAATTGAAAGATCCCTGGAAGAAAAAAAGATTTGTTCGAGCGTATTTCTTGACGTCTCACAAGCTTTTGACAAAGTATGGCATGAAGGTTTGAAGTTCAAACTGCGACGAATTTTGCCATTAAAGCTTTATAATATATTGACAAGCTATTTTGAAAATAGAATATTTCGCGTTCGATACGGAAATGATGTTTCGAAATTTAAAGATATCCTAGCCGGAGTACCGCAGGGAAGCGTACTGGGCCCACTTTTGTACCTTTTATATACAAGAGATATACCACACGTCGAGGATACTGTTCTCGCTACTTTTGCTGACGACACCGCTATCTTAGCGGTTGGAGAATCAATAGAAGACTCAACGGCGAAACTCCAGACTGCTTTAAATAAAGTCTACGAGTGGACAAAGTTCTGGCGAATTACCCTTAATGAGACAAAATCTGTACATGTTGACTTCACCTACAGAAAGATAAATCACTTGCCCATTTCTATAAACTCGGTGTGTATCCCCTTTGCAAAAGAGGCTAAGTATTTGGGAATGACACTTGACGCGAAGCTTAAATGGAAAACGCATGTTAGAAAGAAACGAAAAGAACTAGAGGCCAAATACAGAGAAATGTACTGGCTACTTGGTAAACATTCCAAGCTAAGCTTAGAAAACAAGCTGCTTCTTTATAAGCAAGTGCTAAAGCCGGTGTGGACCTATGGTATACAACTCTGGGGTTGTACTAAGAAATCAAATGTAAATATAATACAAACTTTTGAAAATAAAGTGCTACGACAATTTGTGCGTGCCCCATGGTTTATAAGAAATAATGACCTGCATCGAGACCTCGGAGTTCCTTTCGTGGAAGATGAAGTCAGGAACTGCGCACGAAAACATAAAGTCCGGTTAAGCGGCCATATCAACAATACAGTCCTAGAAGTCTTGGACGAACGAAACATACTACGCCGTCTTCAAAGAACTAAACCGTTGGACCTTGCGCGATAAATTGAAACCGCATTAAGAAAGCGGAATATGTAGGGTCTTCCATTGGAAAGTGTCCTACCAATCGTGACTAACTTATGAAATAAAAACTGCGTGATAAGTTCTACTTAGTTGCGGTATTAAAATCAACAATGAAGGGAGGTGTTTTTAGTGAGTAAGAATCTCACACTACTATGAGCACGCGCTTCTGATCCTCATAGTGTCTGATGGAAGATTTTCACCTGCCCTCGCCGGGAAAAAAAAAAAAAAAAAAAAAAAAAAAAAATCGTTTTAACCTCTGAATAGATTCTTGATATGATTTCTAATGAATCCTCCAGTGATCCATGTAGAAGTCTTCATTAATTATTTTAGCACCCAACGAATACTTAGATACATTTTGATCGGCCAACATTTTGAGACACCTTGTAGCAATAAACGGGGCAGAAGTTGTGCCATGTCACAGTCCGCAAGCGATATGCGCCTACTTCCTCCTGCTCTGAGTATCTCCATAAAATACCTTGATAATTCCGATCTTCATCATGGATAAGTATCTGTCGATATATATTTGAGATGTCGGCAGTGACGACAAATGTGTACGTACGAAAACGTAGAACTAGATCATACAATTCGTCTTGAATAACTGGACCCTTTAGTAAAATGTCGTTCAATGAAAAATTTGAAGTTGTCTTGGCACTACAGTCGAAGACAACTCTTAACTTTGTAGTTAAGGAGTCAGGTCGCAGCACAAATTGATGCGGCGCAAAATATTTTATGTGATGTACTTTATCTTTAGGAACTTTTTCCATATATCCTAAGCTTTCATAATCTTTCATAAATTCAATATATTTCGCCCTGATGTCCTTATTTCTTGATAGTCTTCTCTCCAGATTAAAAAATCGCTTCTGAGCATGACCGAATGAATCAATCAATCAAACTCCCTAATTGCATTGAAAGCTGCACCCAATAGGTACTTCCTCAAGTAATTAAATTCTTGTAAGGCATCTAACGAGAGGTCCTTGTCAACTAAGCTTGTAAAGATACCTATAAAGTTTGGAAACTCCGAAAATTTGCCAGAAAACGTTGGTAAAGCTACACGCTGCAACTTCGACCAGGATGCAGGCTGTTGTGCCACAAACGAAGTATTCAACCCGTCCGCAATTGTGCAACTACCCTTCCGGCCCAACAACAGTGATTGAATTAACGATTTCGTCGACACATAAATATCCTCCAATTCAACTCTATGCTTTAATTTTTCTTCCCCGACGATATAACTTCTCTCCAACGACAATTGCACGTTTAAACCCTGTTTAAAATACGAGTAGGACTCAATTATGCCCAAACGACATTCTTACTCTGCACAAGACATAGTAGGACCTTTCGCAGTAATTAAATTCTTGATTCTAGTTATATTTAGTGGAAGACCGAATGACTTTCAACTCAGCATTTGATCGCTGTAGTGGAATTTCTAACCTCCCGCCCGCAAGCTCTCCTCCTTTTGCAACATCCTCTTGGTTAGCCATAATGTCAAGCGATTCAAACAATTATATATAAACCCAATGAAAATTGTCTCTGACACCAGCAAATTACTGTTGGGGAAATTCCAGCGAACACGTTGAATCCAAGATGTACCACCGAACAATTGCAGTAAAATCAACAAATTAATTTTCCTTCTGAAGCATAATTTCTTCCAAAGCGACCAACAACGATTTATCCCTCAACGATGTGACAGCAGCGGCTGAAGCAGTAATGGGAGCTTTTCAACAACGAAATTGATTGGTAGAAAGCAAAGTCAACAACGAAAAAAAACTTCTTAACCAATGAGCTTTCACCATCGATTTGCATTACATAGATCGAATTTCTAGCTTTGGGGATTTTATCTCATGAGATACCAATTATTCACCAATTATTGCGATGCAATAAATTATGGATGAATTTTATGTATGTACTTAAATGGACAAACCCAAAAAATGAAAGCGAGAAGAATGCACGGCAAGTAAGATCTTTTATGGATTTTATTATGCTTGGTTTTTATGCCTTCATTTTTTTTTTGTTTTTTGCAAATATGATGACGTGTATACATACATACATACATACATAATTTCCCTCGATGTAATCGCGATGATTGATGATGATGATAAAATGGTGATATGTAATTGATGTATGGGAATCAAACTATTCCCGGGTTTCGGCACCAAAAAATGTTCACAATAGTTTTTGGGACTTCGACTATTTAAATGAGATTTGAAAGAAAACACACAAATTTCTGACGGTGGAATCGACTAACTTTATTGGAGCGGTCTGATCAAAAAAGGCGCCGAATCGTTTCTTCTCATTTCTAAGGTACAAAATCTGTTATACAATTTTAGAATTCGGCCCTGTACATATACATATGTTGGAAATATTGGTAAATTGTTCTTAATTCTTTAGTCATTCACAATTTTAAATTCATTTTAATTCAAGAGTAATAAAAATAATAATAATAAGAGTACGATATAATCCTGTTACAATCATGTGGTATAATATATGTAAAATCGATAATGTATAAACACGATATATTTTGTGAAATTAAATTAAGATCCTATTCACTTTTGCGCATAATGACCTAATATAATCCTAAGGTTTGCAAAATCTAAAAGATCGTTGTTATCTTACTACTGTAAGCAATATTTGGAGTAATAAATTGAATTGAATTGAAGGGCAGCCGATTTTCGCAACTCAGTCATGTGAGATTTAAATTTTGTTATATTTACATCGATGATTTGTTAATAGCCTTCAAAGATAAGGAAACCCATCTAAAGCATCTGGAAACCTTATTTAAACGGTTACAAGAAGCAAAATTGGCTGTCAACATTTCTAAAAGCGTATTCGTACACCCGCCGTAGATTTTCTCGGACATAGAGTAGATACATTAGAAATCCAACCGCAGTGCAGTTAAGTTGAGGTCATCAAAACCTGTTTCTGGAATTGTTTAATTTTAATCGACAATTTCTATTAAATGCGGCCGGGGCTCAGTACTTATGCCCCGAAGCAAAACCTTGTAAGGCATCACGTAGACAGCTGAAGCACCTAGATCAAATAGCACAATACACCTCCTCCGGTACAGATCTTTCAGGGCAATACAGCGTGATAGCGGATGCACTCTCAATGGTAGATGAAATTAACGTCACAGAAACTTTAGACTACGAGAGAATAGCATTAGAGCAAGAGCATGAGTTACAAGAGTTACGGAAAGGGGGAGGATTGACAGAATTTAAGCTATTCCTGGTAATGGAAATGGAAAAATGACTCTACTGCAAGGCATAAAATGGAAAAATCGTAAAACCGCTTTTGAACTTATCCACAACCTGTCGCACGCAGGAAACCGCGCTAGTATTAAAGAAGGTAAAAGGAGATTTATATGGAGCTCTATCGATAAAGATGTAAGAAACTGGGCGAAAAGTTGCACTCCGTGTCAAAGATGTAAGGTGACCAAACATGTGGAAAGTTCTGTTGAAAAATTTCACAACATGGGCGAACGACTCGAAACCATTCATCTCGATACATCAGGTATTATCAGACCACTACCCACGCCAGAGAACTACCAGTATTGCGTGACCGTTATCGACCGATTCACCCGTTGGCCTGAAGAATATCCAGTTTGCGACATCAGGCAGAGACGTTGGCTGTAGTTTTAAGCCGAGAATTGCAGTACCGGCAACAATCATAAAGGATCAAGGCAGATATTTCAAGTTCCACCTGTTCATACAATTGGTTGTGAGTTGGCATCAAACATTTAAAGCCGCAATAATGGGCCACAAGGATAAGCAATGGACACAAACATTACATTGAGTGTTAATCATGGACTTGTATAATTTATTTTATAAAAGAAAAGCCACACACTTGATTCAAAGGTTAACAGAAGAATGTTACGAGTATTTTATTTTAGTGTGTTTAACATTATACTTTACGGTTTTGACATTTGACTTTTGTTTTGTTTTGAAAATTTAGGTGGAGAGTTGGAGACTTTTACAATAGTGTAGACTTATAGTTGCATGAGTTTTTTTTTAAATATGTAGTCTTGTATGACATTTGAATTAAAAAAATATATATTTAATTAAGTTATATTTGTTTGGGTCTTCTGAATGTGTTGTATTAGAGGGCAAGGGGCATAGTTTGGATATCGAACTTTTGAATTCGGTGTGCTGTGTCTTTAACGTAACCACGCGAGTGAGTTGATCTCGTCCTGGATGTTTGTCGATTATACGCGCTAATGTCCACTTAAGTGATGGAAGCCATTCATCCTTGACCAGCATTAGGTCTCCTATTTCAGGTTGTGATTAAATTTTCTGACATTTTGGTCGCTGTTGAAGTCGCGATAAGTATTCGGAGCTCCATTGTTTCCAGAAAACTTGATATAATCTTTGGATCCATTGGTATCTACGAGTATCCAAGTTATTATGTATTATATCGCTGAGATCCGGCTCTGGTATGCTTGATAGTTGTTTTCCAACAAGAAACTGCGCGGGTGTTAGTGCGATGAAGTCGTCAGGATCTGTAGTCATGGGGCAAAGAGTCCGGGAATTCAGGCACGCTTCTATCTGACAGAGAAGCGTGGAGAGTTCCTCAAATGTAAAGACCTCTTGTCCAATGATGCGTTTAAGGTGGTACTTGATGGACTTAACACCTTCTTCCCATAATCCACCGAAATGAGGGGAAGCAGGTGAAGTAAATTTCCACTTAGTGCCATCTTTCGCTAACGTTTCTGCGATCTCCTTCCAGGCTATTGTTGCTTTTTGTAAGAGCTTCTGCAATTCCTTGTTGGCTCCCACAAAATTGGTACCACAGTCACTAAACATACGTAAACACAGGCCTCTTGTGCAGTGAACCTCCTTAATGCTGCAGTGAAGGCTTTAGTAGTCATATCGCTTACCAACTCGATATGTATTGCCTTCCTGGCCAAACATATAAAAACCGCAAGGTACTCCTTGAAGGTCTTAGAACATGGGCCTTTCCATGCCTTTACATCGATGGGGCCGGCATAATCAACCCCTGTGTTTGTAAATGCTTGTGCAATGCGGATTCTTTCTGCTGGTAGGTTACTCGTTTTTATTGGAAAGGTTTGGCTCTAAAACGATAGCAGATAATGCAAGAATGAATCCGGTGTTTGACACTGTTTTTAAATTTTAAAATCCAGTATTTGTTACGCAGGTAAGATATTGTTTGCTGGATTGCTTCGTGTAACATCTTCACATGCGCGTCATTTATTAAGAGTTTGGTAAGATGATGGTTACCGTGGAGGATAATTGGGTTCTGCTGTTTAAATGTGAGAGTGGAATTTTGCAACCCACCTTCAACCCTCAGTAGGCCATCACAATCTCGGAACGGATTTAGGGATTGCAATGTTTTGGGCTTTGCTCTAGTCTTGATTGCTGCAACATCTTCAGAGAAAGTCTCGTGCTGTGATATTTTTATCGCCAGGGACAAGGCTGCATTTATTTTGTTCTGGGGAAAGTATTAAAAAATTCCTAATAACAGGTGATTTTTTTGAATTTGATATAAATCTTATACGAAATGCTATTGTATAGTTCTTAATATTTTTTCTAGTTTAGAAATGGAAAGAATAAGAGTGCTAAAATTGTTCTCTTGTATTTGGGAACAGTGTTCTCTAATGCACTTCTCTTCCTCATTTGTCGTGAAATGTACTGGCTGAAGTGGGCAGGCATAATCCCATCACTTTTGTAAAAACGTTGGTCCATTCCACCAAAGTTATTTGCTTCCAAATCAGATGGTATCAAGCCCCATGAAGCGAGATCAGCTGGATTAGATTGGGTTGGAATGTGTTTCCATATACGACGGTTAGTCAACCTCTGGATCTCGGTAACACGGTTGCTGACGAAAGTTGTTTATTTTGATGGTTGTGCAGAAATCCAGGCTAATGTAATCGTCGAGTCAGTCCACGCTACACATTTAATGCTATTGAGATTGAGTGCTTTGCACGCATAGTCGATCAGTTTAACTAAAAGCACTGCTCCACATAACTTGAGTCGCGGCAGAGATATTGTTTTCAATGGAGCTACCTCCGTTTTTGTCATTAATAGGTCATGTGAGTGTTGCTTTGCCCGTCTAACACCCATAAGTATAAAACTGCCCTATATGCTCTCTGAGACGCGTGGCTGAAGTAATGCATTTTCAGGTACTGTTGTGTATAGTGTGTATGGATTCATCGTAGTATTTTGATGCGCTCGATGAGCGGAAGCTCCTGGCGAAGGATGTCCCAAGCCTTCTTGAAATCCGGTGGTATTTGGCTGTCCCAATCAATGCCGAGCTTCCATAACCACTTCATGCCTAAAGCTTTGATGTGTTAGGATAATCCTAAAGGCAAATCGAAGTCAAATTCTCGTTGGTTTTGGGGTATTTGATCTAGAACCTGATCCGTGTAGCTTGTGCATTTTCGTAAGTGAAAACCGTTGACAACAAAAGATTTCTTACCTATTCCCTTTTCAATAAAACCTTCTCGATCGAATCTGCTCCTGATATTAAGTCATCGACGTACATGTCGTCTCGAATGATTCTGGAACCAAGAAGATGTGTTTTTTTCATCTTCAGCTAACTTTTTAAAACTGTAATGGCAAGGTACGGTGTAGAACTTGTGTGGAATGTGACTGTTTTAAGTCGAAATACCTTAAGTGTGTCCTCCTTCCTCCGCCAATACATGAGTTGGTAGCACGAGTCTCTGTCATTCGTGCGGACCTGTCAATATCAGCGACAAAGGTAAAATAGTGTTTTCTCCATCTTGAAATAATATCTATGATATTGCTTTGTGTTTTAGGTCCTGTTAGAAGATATTCATTCAAGGGTGTTCCATCCGATGTTTTTGCCGTGTCGTCAAGACTACTCTAAGCTTAGTAGTCGAACTGGACTCCTTGAACACCGCGTGATGGGATACAAAGTAGTGATATGGTGTCTTCAAGACTTCGTCCGAGAAAACATCGACTTTCTCCATAGGATCCAGCGGTGAATACTCTTTGGCGCATTTTGTATATTCGGCTTGTAGTGTAGGGTTATGTTCAAAACGTCTCTCCAGTTGCAGTAACCTACGCAAGGCGCCTCCTTTCGAGGATCCAAGCGCAGGGCAACTTCCTTCCTTAAACGATAGTGCTACTTCGTAGCGTCCGTCTATCGTGCGCTTGATTTTTCTGTTGAACTGTAGTTCGCAGGCTGCATCTTCATCTGCTTCGGGTATACTAAATGGAGATTCCTCTATCTCCCAAAATCTTTTCAGCTGATTGTCGAGATCGAGCATAGAAATAAGGCTCCTAATGCTTCCGATTGGATTTGCGAGAACTCTACCTAGTAAAATCCAGCCAAGTTGGGTTATCTAAGCAATGCGTAAGGCCGTCTCCTCGACGTATTTCTGATACTACAAGGTCACAGAACACATCGCTGCCTAAAAGTAAATCAACTTTTAATTGTCTGTAGAACCCAGGATCATCCAGAATTAAGTCTTTGATTGGCTCCACTTGTTTGGTGTCAAGTCGTATTCCGGAATAATACCCGTTAAAGATTTAAGAACGAATGCACGAGCGTTTGTTTCAAATGGTGAGAACAATGAACCAATTTTAATATTAATATAATTGCGACAAATTACCTTGGTCTTCCACCCCGAGTGAGCTTGAAACGTATTAGTTAGGTTACTTGTAGGTGGAGATAATTGTGTGTCTTATGTTATTCTGTGTGATGTTATTGTTAGAGTGTGGGATGATTGAATTATGTGTGTGTGTGTTTGAGTGATGTGGTTTGTGGCAGAAGTGCCATCGGATCCTGCTAGGGCACTGGTGCGTAGAATGGCTATAAGCTAAAAAGTTTTTACATACCCTTTCATGTATCAACTTTCCAAAAATCAACTTATCGTCCCCAATTTCTCATCCTGTATTTATACCACATTTGTCGGGTTCTAGTTCTTTCTCGTAACCTCTGGTTTGAAACTGGGGTAATAACTGAACTCTCCAACGTGGAGAGTTTGTATGATCCTAAAGTTATGCAACGCTGGATTCTTGATTTAATCACATATATACCAGAGTATATTAGGATCGAAACTCAATGCTGAACCGGCAGGTCCAAATTCTGTAAGGAATGGCGGCATTCAGTTGATGCATCAAGGAGTCCCTTAAGTCTAGTTGAATCTTCCTGCGTGACCAAAATAAATCTTATATTGGATGTTTACTAGAATGCGCTCGTGGCCGTACCGGGATGTGAGGATTTCCCATGCCTTTTCGCAATTTTCTTTATCGATGCTGAGGTGTTGAAATAGCCGTTCAGCTTCGTCCGCTAAGCTTGACTTCAGATAATGAAGCTTCTCAATTTCTGATAAGGATTTGTTGTTGTGGATTAATGAAACGAAAAGATCATGGAAAGTCCTCCAGTTTGGGTAGTTACCGGAAAAAAAATGGTATATTAATTTTTAGCAACCTGAATTCACGTTTTCTTGATTGAGATATATTTTCCCCAGCTTACCGGTACTCCCGTTGTTGCAGTTAGTTTTTCCATTGCATCTAATAGTTCAGCTGTGTATTCTAAATAAATCTCCCTTATTTTTCATAAATGGCTTCCAATTCTTCGAGCTTGACATTTCCTGCTGCAACAATTCCTTCAGCGTTGTATCCGGTGCTCGCCTTGTAATTGGTTTAAAGAATTGTGATCCGTCGTCATAAATAATTGTTTGTCCCCTGGTGTTCCGACCTCTTGCGAAAGTTGCTGTGATCTCTTGTGCTCTGTGCAAGAGTGTTCTTTTGTAGTTTCTCTAACGAACTCATCCTTAGTACTCGCAGACGTAAGAAAAAAAATGTATTTCTTAATTTTCAAACAATTATTTATTTTTTATTAATTGTAAATATAGCTACAGGAACCCCCAGCGAGGCAGTGATAAACTGGGAGTTAGATTAAAAAAAAGGGGAAAAAATCACAGAATTCCGATGAAGCGGTTTGCTTGTAATACACCGTTGGCAATGCGGGGCAGGTGCGCTTCCAAATGCAAAAAAAAAAAACTTCCAAAAATGAAAAAAAAATGTTGATAATGCGGTAATGTGAAGCTGTTTCTGTAAGATGAGCACTTCAACCATAGTAGTAGCTTAACAGTAGCTGCCAAGACCTATCAGGAGACGGTTGGGTCGGTTCGGTAACTGCGTCAACAGTTAAATGAAGATAAAATAGCAGATATATTGGAAAATGAAGACGAGTTTTCTCCGAACAATACAGACTCTGAAGAGAAAGATTGTGTTATTGAAGACAATGTGAGAAGTGACATTGGAGTGGTGGACTACATAAGTGATACAAATCCGATAAACAGTCTAGAAGAGGACCTCAAGAACCCTAACTCTTCTTCAGGAGCGGCTTATATTTAAGTAACACCATCGATTTCACACAGAATTATTACTTTACCTCAGCGTTCAATTCGTGGAAAAAAAAAACTACATATGGTCTACAATAAAAGAACGATCCACGGGCAGAACCTCAGCTTTAAATATTGTACGCACAAATAGAGGACCCACTCGTATGTGTAGAAATATTGTCGAACCTTTGCTTTGCTTTCTCAATACTCACATTGACGGCTGTAATGAAAGACAACCATCTTTCTACTGACGAACTGTTCAATGCCTCATTCTCTGGCACTCAATATGTTTCTGTAATGAGCCGCGAGAGATTCGAATTTTTGTTGAGGTGTTTGAGAATGGACGATAAATTAAAAAGACCAATTTTACGTCAAGAAGATGCTTTCATACCTGTGAGAAAAATATGGCAGATTTTTCAACTAATGTAGACTATCCTACGTACCTGGCACTAACTTGACTGTAGATAAACAGCTGTTGGGTTTTTGCGGTCGTTATCCTTCCCGCATGTACATACTCAATAAACCGAATAGATATGGAATAAAATTTCCAGTGATATGTGAAGCTTCCACAAAGTACATGGTAGATGCTATACCTAACCTCGGTCTGCCATTAGGCGAGTTTTATGTAAAGGAGTTAGCTTAAACAATACACGGAACAAATATAAATATTACCTGCGACAACTGGTTCACGTCTGTTCCACTAGCTAAGAGTTTGCTAAGGACTCCATACAATCTAACTTAAGTGGGAGCCATCAGGTCTCACGTTCGCGTCCGGTGGGTTCTTCAATATTTTGTTTTGATGTGCCTTTGACATTGCTATCCTATAAACCCAGGCCATCCAAGATGGTATTCTTATTATCATCACGCGATGAAGATGCCGTAATTAATCAAAGTAGTGGAAAGCCGGGTATGATATTGTTTTATAACAAAACAAAAGGAGGCGTCGATTCTTTCGACCAAATGTGTTCATCTATGTCTTCTAAAAGGAAGACTAATAGGTGGCCAATGGCTGTATTTTACGGCATGCTGAATATGGCCTTCGGGAATTCCTATATTATATACTGTCACAATAAACTGGCTGTAAAAGAAAAACCACTAGCCGACAAGATTATATGAAAAAGTTGAGCACCAACTTGACAGCGCCGTGGATGCAAAAACGTCTGGAGGCACCTACATTGAAGCGGAACTTACGTGATAATATAACAAATATATTGAAAACTGTCCGACAGGCAGAAACAGATACTTCCTGTGATAAGCCAGAACCAAAGAAACAACGTCATTGAGGGTGTTGCTCGTATAAAATAAGGGGCTTGACCAAAGCACAGTGCTCCAATTGAACAAAAGAAATATGCGGAGAACATAATATTGATATTTGTCAAGAATGCGTATAAAGACTTTTTTTATAGTTTATATCTTCTATTGATAAGAATTGTTTTAATTCTAAGAATGTGAATTTAAATATCCTTACTTTTTTTTAAATATTAAAATGTAAGAACAACTGTGAAGGATCTCATTTTTTGTTAAATTTCTTATGTTTCCAAAGTTATCATCGTAAAAGTATAAATAAAATGTTATTAGACTATAATATAATTGAACCGATTTTGTACCTCAATTGATAGAGAGACAACCCCTACTACCTCTATGCTTTTCCCGTCCGCTAAAGCGACGGACCTAACTTTGTTTTTTCCTTAACTAAGCCCTAAGTCTTTAACTATTCTCCATCCCTCACCCCCTATGATAGTGCGAGAAGCGCCACTATCTAAAAGACCTAAGATCCCTATACCATAAATACTAACTCCTACATATGGACGCCTATCCCTACCGTTTGCCTTCAAGCTAAAACCTTAGTGAACTACTGAGTTCCTCAATCGATCTCCAGCAGGCAACCTACTTCCTCCAGTCCTTCTGACCCGGAAGTCCGTTGCGCGTTTCCCGATGAGCCACTGCATCGTCGGCATTGCCGCCGTGTCACTCCTTGCGCTCCACGCTCGTAGCAGCTGAACACGTATTTGAAAAATGACCATCCCCATTACAGTTGGAGCAGCGAATTGGTGCACGCGTTTGGTTGCCCTTGTTGACAACTGACATTCGTGGTTCCTCCACGTTGACGTAGGCCAAATCTGGCTCCATCAAACGACGCGACCTCGGATTCGGTGGCAGAGCAAACGTTTCTACGTTAGCCCGCACCATCTCCAACCTTCGACCCAATTTAACCAAATCTGCAACACACTTCGGGTCTTCCAGCTCAAGTTGTTGCTGGTAAAAGGGGGCCAGGTTTCTCTGAATGATGGCAAACTTTCGCCGCTCCGTTAGCGGTTCCGAAAGCCTGCCAAATATATTCTGAATTACCGCTACATATACCCCTATCGACTCATTGCTTCCCTGGGTACGATGCCTTGGGAAGGAAAAAACTCCAGTTTCAATTCCGCCACTAACTCTTACCAAGATGAGACCGACAACCTAACAGCCCTAAGCTAAATAATCGCCTTCCCTGAGAAAAGTTCAACAGCAGACCTAAACAATTGAGCTTCAGTCACCCCTCTTGCTTGACTGAGTTCCTCCACCCGCTCCAAAAATGAATTCACCGAAGCACCACAGCGTTCCCCCGTGAACTTCAAATCCCACTTGGCTAGGTTTTCCCCACCTCGCAATCGGCAAGCGTTCGCTCTGTTCAACAGTAGTTGCGTAGAAACCGGTTTCTTCCGCAACGGCAGACGTCTCTGGTGACCTCACAACGCAGACTGGTGTTCTGTCCGTAGCTTGTTGCTGCTGGTAGGTCGACCTTTTTTGCCGGATCCCGTCTTGTAAATGTTCACCCCTCGTTGGCTGTGATGGTCGGTTCTTGACGAGCCTCGAGCACGTTGGCTCTTGCTCGTCCTCGTCGCCTACCTCGCCCTCATCGTCGGAATCCTCTTCTGTACCGCCGGCCAACTCCCCGCCTAGTACAATCAGCCTATGTCTGAGAGTACATTTCTCCTCGATCTCCTCAGGAGAAATGTCTCTCGCCCTATCAAACCTACTAAGAGCCCATTCGATTTTAGTAAGAACCTTCAAGTATTCTTTCGACTTAGGACTACTTGGAAATTCTTCCAAGAGCTCTCCTATCTGCTTAATCTTAGCTACCAAGGCATCCCGGTTCTCTACAAACGTAAATTTGTAGAACGGGCCTGAGTTTAGGGACCCTCTGCGTTCCAGCATATGAGCGGATCTCAACGACTTCCACATGGCGTCCAGGGTGCCAATGGGAAGACCGCGAGCCTCCATCTCGTACGCCATTTCATCCACTGAGAGCCTATTGATGTTAAAAGCCATCTAACTACCACAAAACTAGCAATAAACTACTAAAACTACGAAAACCAACGAAAATCAAGCCGAAGTTCTCGCTCTCGAAAAATCTTTAAAGTAATAAAAAGAACAAAAGAAAAACGCAGCACCAATGTAGATTAATTCCCAGGATGTCGAAGAAACAACCTGAACGTAAATAACACAAAGAGTGTATTGCCACACTAGAACCACAAATAAAACCCGAAATCACACAGGCAAAAATCGCAATGGAAAAGAAAAAAAAAACAGACCCACGCCGTTGAATAATAAAATTAAATGTAAAGACGAAAGAAACCGTCAAACAAATGTAAAGACGCTCAAAAAAAGGGTGGGTGATCGCACTTAATATCAATAAAAAAAGACAAAACTCCCACGAAAAAAGTGAATGCTCACACTGAGTCTTTAAAAATAAAACAAAAAAAAAAAAAAAATCACCCCAACACAAAATCGCGCAAAATAAAAATATGTAAAGATATGTTAATATGAACGTGTATATGTATGCAGGTATGCAAATAAATTTATGTATATATATTTATAAAAAACCAATTACAAAAAACCAAAATCGCACAAAAATATTTAAAAAAAATATATATACGTAAATATGTACGTTTGTATATGTATGTATGAATGTGTCCACATTTATGTTTATATATTTATTTGTCGAAAATGCAATGGATCCACTTGGAAGTGGATAAGAGCAAGAAAACTCAAAAAAAGTAAAAAAAAGACACCTACTTGGGTACCTGGTACTTCCCAGGTATAGGAATCCTAAAGCTAGCTCCTACTGTTTTGTCCCACAGGTACTTATTCTCTTTGTTTTCCTAGTTTCTCAATTTTCCTCTGCTGTTACTCTTTTCCCAACTTGTTGCACTAGCACTTGTACTCCTAAAAACAAACACAAAAGTATCAAAACTTCTAAGATAAAACCACAAACAAACAAACTACTTCCCTAATTATACTACCGCGACTGAATACAAAAATTCCGGGAAAACTAAATTTCGACCGAAAATTATAAAAAAAAATCGAAGGAATTGAAAACAAAACCGGCAAACAAAATTTCAAAAAAAAGCCCCACGTCCGGCGACAATTGTTATGATTAATTCCCGGCAACTGTCAGCTGTTTTTCACTGGGAATTTTCACTGATTCCCACTGTGGGTTCGCTTAACCTCCAGGCGGCGCGTTAATGGCAGCTAAACCTGGGCACAAAATAAAAAAAACACCGAAGTTGAGCGCCACGTGATTTTTGGGGAAAATCACGAAACCTCCACTGAAAAACTGAAAGCCCGAGTTGGAAAAAAAAATGAAATTCTTCCCCGAAAAAAAGGAACAACAAAAAAAGGAGCAGTAAGGTTTCTCCGGTCCGTTGGAGGGCGACGATTTATTGAAAAAAAAGAAGAAATGAACGGCACACTCGTCGCTAGAGTGACCCGCTATTTAAACAGTCCTGAACGATTAAAAAAACAAACTAACGGGTCGCGTGCCTCGTCTTTTCCCGAGAATTTTCCACGCACGCGCGGCCTACAGGAGTATTTATTTTTTTTCTCAATTAAAGAAAAACGATTTTTTTTTCTATGCTACACTGCACTATACTTAGCTGAATTTCTATCTCCTGTCGGTTATGCACCTTCCCTCTCAGTCCTGCTATTCCTTTTCCTATCCCGATCCACTTCCTTTCTTCTTATAATCCTTTTTCCCCTTCGATACGCCAGAACCATAAAACTCGCGATTTTACTTTAAAAAAAAAAATTTACTACACTGATTACTTCCTTACCACAAAGAAAAATTGCCTCTCGCAATTCCAAAAAAACGCACAATAAAAAAACCTTTCTGGGTTCTATACTTGCTGGTTGTCACCATAAATGAACTAACATAGATGGCAAACTCTACTACTACAGCTGCAAGTCTGGACCTTTTTCACAAATACACTGTAAGTGAATCACCAACACTAATCCAAGCCTGATACCTGTCAAAAAAGCTAAAATGACAGCAAATTTCGCGTAACATCCACTAGGTACTCGTATAAAAAAAGCAAACATAAAAGAAAAAGTACGAGTATTATAACGTGGTCAATATTTATTTCAAGGTGGTGAAAAAGTGAATATAGTAGAACATATGAAAAAATACTTTTGTTTTGCTTTAAGTGTACCAAAAAATGATGGTTTCAGAACTAAATTAGTAAGAGACCTTAAAATCATAATTTAAAAGATTTATTTCAAGATATAAATGAATTGCAAATCGGCTTATCAGAAAACGTAAAATGGTATTGTAAGTCAATTGTGTCAGCTTTAAGTATATTTAGGAGCTCTGCACAATTTTTTTGTTGTTGTTTGACACGCATTAAGTAAACATTGTAGTTTTATTAAGTAAAACGATCCAATAAATTATAAATTATTATTTTTATCGTTTTTAAGTTTTTCAAGAAAATATTTGTCGACTCGTTTAATTTAAAAATTGCAAGAATGTTATTTATTTTTATTTACGATAAATAATAAAAAGAGTGGTGCTTTTGATGTTTTTTACCCGGAATAGCAAACGTGTACCAATATTGTTTAACTAATAAGATTTATTGATTTAGATTTAGTTTTTCTCTTTCTTTTTCTTTCTTATTGCAATGAATGCAAAAACTGAGTAACGAATTGGGAATTTGGTGAAAAATGAATGGCACAAAATTGTTTAAAAGTATTTACTAACGAGTCCCTAAACAAAAAAATACCAATCAGATTTGAAAAGCATTATTTTGCAAAATCTACGTCTTTTTGTCCAATGGCAATGGATCTTGGAATAGAAGTAAACTGCTGTTTGAAATAAAACACCGATAAATAGTTGGTTTTTTAGTACTCGTAGTTTATTTGAAAATAAATACATAAGTACTAATATAATTTTGCATGCACTTTAATTTTTTCTTACTCTTTTGCAATAATTTCGTCGCTTGAGTTCTGACCGACAAATCATGCAATAATCGCGCATTTTAAAATTCATATTTTTCATATTTTAAAATCAATTTCACAAAAGGTTTGCGTTGAGTTAGATTTCACAAATAAAAGTATTTAAAGTGATCATTAATCATTTTCATGCATTTATAAGAAATTAAAACAATAATCAGAAATTATGTATTCTTAATCTATTCATATTTCGGATATTCTAAGCTTATAAATTAATATTTTTCGGAACAGACCCCTCTGATAAAAACATTCATGGTGAACCAAAAAATTTGCCCACACCGTGGTGAAATGAAGAAATGGCAATACTTGACTAAAGAAGGAGCAAAACTGTAAGTGAAAAAAATTATTTCCTTTGTATTTAATAAATAAATAAGTTTTTATTTACTAAACAGGTGCTTTTGCTGGAAAGCTACCTGCCCCACGCGAACGTTATTTGAAACGGAAACTACTTGATAAGGTTACTAAGTAGTAGTCGATAAGAAGGGAGGTGTGTTTTAGTGAGTAAGAATCTCACACTACTATGAGCAACGGGTTCATAGTGTCTATGAAGATTTTCACACCTACCCACC
The DNA here is from genome assembly GCA_928272305.1 of Volucella inflata. Classification (NCBI taxonomy): domain Eukaryota; kingdom Metazoa; phylum Arthropoda; class Insecta; order Diptera; family Syrphidae; genus Volucella; species Volucella inflata. The sequence goes on from OV743716.1 coordinate 72,924,355, forward strand.
AAAAAAAAAAAAAAAAATTTATATATCAACTAATATGACAAACTGGAAGAAATGCAGTTAAGGATGCAATATGCATGTGCATTTGTATTTACCGCCCAGGATGCAAGGAATCCAGGTAAGTTTGCATTATGCATGGAAAAAAAAAATTGTTTGCAAAATAATATTACCGGGGTGGATTAAAAAGTAAAACAATTTTTTTTCCACTTGCCTGGTATGTGTATATATTTGCATTTATTAATTATTTTTTCTCATTGACAGAAGCTAGATGATGAACACAATTCTTTGCATTTTTTGCGGTTTTTTGCCGGGAACCTGAGCCTCAAATATACTCGTAAATTTAATGGTTCGTGAAAAAAAAATTACAACAGTTTTTGTTCTTTTTGCTTGTGTACTTTGTTTAAAAGAAGTTAATTTATGTTATGTTAACTTTTGTTATGTGAGTGAATCTGTAAAGTGAAAATGAAGAATGGGTGCAATAGGCCTCCTGGGGAAACCGAACACCCAAACAAAAAAAATCGGTTAAAGCGCCGCTATGCATACCTCAAGGGTGGTTTGGAATTGCATTATCAAAAGAAATAAATAAACACAATTTTTTTAAGGAAATTTATTTATTTTATTTATGATATAAGAAAATCAAACAAAAAATACATACTTTGTTTTAAAACTGTAAAACACCATATTTTTTTTTTGATTTCCACTCTTCAGACGGATTCACCAAGATGTTGGAACTGCAAATGTTGAATCTGCGAAAGAAAAGCATTAAATTCACGGCTTAATCGATACAATTGCATTTTACTCACATGTCTTTAGTTAATTAGGGTTGTTTCCACTCTTCCAAAGCATTTGCCAAGATGTTGAATAGTAAAATTATTCTGCAAAATAAGAAGTTCGATTAATTAGTTTCAAATTAAAATAGTTTTACTTACTGAAAAGGAAACAAACGTAAACAAACTATTCCAACTGCTTTTGCCACAAAAAACCAATCCGTTGGTGGCAGCAGAATTTTGTAGAATATTGTTTCTTCTTGTTGTAGATGTCTTCAGATTCCCTTTTTTGTTGTCCTGAAAAATATAAAAAAGCAATTTATTGACGTAAAAAAAAAAAAATTTTGACGTTCACACGTATTCACGGACAGTTTTCACACGGATAGAGGCCCTCAGAAGAAACCGGTTTCTGGAACGGCCGATATCTGGAAAGTTTGCCATCTGTGTTAGTTCATTTATGGTTGTCACAAAAGTGACTTCCAGATCTTTTCTCCTTCCACAAACTCCCGCCAGACGCACACACACGTTCATTTGGCTCTAGTGAACCCCACAACAGGGTTTCTAGCTACACGATAAATAAGCCAGCGCAAATTCAGATGGCGCAATGTATGATATAAGGAATGATTTCGTTTTCTGAAGGATGCATTTGTTCATTAAGTGTTTGTTTTTACTCGAACAAAAAAATAATAGAGAGAAAAATACTCGTACTTTTCATCTTAAATTTGTACATGTTTAAGTTTAATTTTTTTGTGAAATTTAAACAAATATCTTGCTTTGGTTAGTTCATTCTTAAGTACATTAAATACATTAAATACTATTTGCTCAGGCATATAAACGAAATGCGAGTTAAAAAAACATTCTTAACTTTGCGACACCACCCGCAAGCTTATTCAACAAGTCAAATGAGAGAGAGTTAAATTGTTCTATTGGCATTGAATGCTGAGCTGGCTACTGACCAGGACTTCCAGTCAAGATATGATGTCAAAAAACTGCAGATAGTTGATCTTTTTGGCGACAGAGTCCACAAGGAAGTATGGAATAGAAATTGCTATCGCAAACCCACCTGTTTTAAAGTAGACTCCGGATCCAGTTACACATTACTTCCAAACAATCGGTTTAAAGAATTACAATTGAGAACTCAATTTAAACCATCTCATATAAAATTCAGAACATATGATGCAGGAATCGTCACACCAGTAGGAGTCGCCAGTGTTCCAGTTAAATATAAAAATATAATATATAAATATAATGAAAAACTAATAATTGCTCTGTATTACGAGTAGTTTTTCTGAATGGATTTTCACCTATAATTGGAAGAACTTGAATTCGTCACCCAAACATCAGTCTTCATGAAATCGACAAAATCATCACTCAGCCTACTAAACCTAGCAGTCAAAATGTCTTACAGGTAAGATCAATTGATCAATTTCAAAATGTTTTTCTAAAAATATGCGAACCGTCAGTTGGGAAAATTCCTGGTGTTACGTGCTCGTTACAACTAAGAGGCAATGCCAGACTTGTTCTTATTAAATCTAGAACTATTCCTTTTGCGATTAGAGACAAAATTGTAGAACAACCTTCTACGCTCACAAAGAAAGGAGTTATGATGCCAATTGAAAAAATTGATTGGGGTTCCCCTATCGTAGCCGTGCCCAAACCAGATGGCAATATAAGACTATGTTTCGACTATAAAGTTGCGGTAAATAAACAACTAACGGCCGCACACTATCCTATTCCTCGGACCAACGAACTGGTAAATAATCTGAGAAACTCGAGATTTTTTGTAAACTAGACTTGTATAAAGCTTATCTTCACGAAGAAGTTGACGAGGAGAGTACATTATTTCAAACTATTTCAACACATCAAGGCACTATAGCAAGTTCATACCAAACCATTCAACACTAACAGCACCAATACGAAAACTTCTTGGCAAGGATTCAAAACTGTATTGGTCGCCGAGTTGTGAATCCTAACTCATCAAACTGAAGAATCACATTGCGAGTGAACAAACCCTTGGGTTTGAATCCGGAAGGAGTTGCTGCGGTACTTTCTCACGTCACTGAAGATAATGTCGAAAAGCCTATATGTTTTGTGTCAAAATTCCTCGCACAAGCGGAAAACAATTATAGTCTAATTGACCGTGAAGCTTTGGCCATTGTGTTTGCGCTAGACCGACTGTATTCATACCTATACGGCAAAAAATGTATGGGTATCACAGATAGTAAACCTTTGGTAAGAATATTTCACCATAACAGGAATTTATTTATTGAGGTATGCTGCATATTTATCAAATTTCAACTACGAAATTGTAGATCGAAATGCCGATCAAAATGTAAATGCCGACTACTTTTCCAGAGACCCAGTCAATGAAGCATCTAAAGTCGAACTTTCCACGATCGATGAAGAAATTTTCCAAATCATGTCTTAGATGCTCAACTGTATATCGACTAGAGGTCTGCAATGAATGCCTTGAAACCAGTTTCAAGACATTCATTTTATTTCAGGTACACTTCATTACTGCACTAACAGCTTGAAAAGTAAAATGAATGAATCACCTGATACCTGTTTACTGTGTGAGTATTGCACCCGTTTTAAACTAAACACTTAGTGCAGTGTACTCATAAAGAACGAGTATTCACAAATAGGTATAAAAAGTGAACACTACACCGAGTACACCGAGTGCACCGAGTACACCAAGTATTAATTTATATGTACTTATGTTTGTTACAAGCAAAAGGCTAGCTTTTTAAATGACAGAATAACGGGAAGTAGCGATTAAAAATAGGAGGGGCAATAGAAAAAGGCAGAATGATGACAATAGGTATATAATTGTAATAAAATAAAAAAAAATAGATATATTGTTTTTAAATATTTTTTACGACAGTTTTTTCAAATTTCAATTTGATTTATATTGGAGTGTAGAAACATTATTTGATACATTTAACGGAGGGTCGGCCGTATTCTACAGCTTTTGCGACGTTTTGGTAAGGTGGGGTTTCTAGCCCGCTTATGATAGTATTAACCTCTTCAGAGTCTAATATGTTGCTATTTACTATCCCTGTCTATCCATTTGACAGTCCCCAATAATTTAATTTTCTCCCTCTTTTAGTATAAGTATCTTGTCAAGTAAGTCATGTCTAAGTTTCTTAGATTCTCCCTTCTGTAAGGCGTTATTGTAGTAGTCGATCATTTTGTTAACCTTGTTCATAACCTCATGCGTTGCGTCAAACAACTCGTTAACTTTGTACTGATGCTCATTGTTCTTTGCTAAGTCAGTCTGTGTTTGTAAGAGTTTGTCCCAGTCAGTTGCATCAGGGGAACCCGCCCGCCGTTTCCAGGCAGTCCCAATCCAATTTATGGATCTTACTCTTCTCGCTCGTGGGTCACGAAATTCTCTTAAGCGATCCTTGGTCTGGTTTAGGTGATAGTTTAAAACCAGATGAGTTTCTTCATCCCATACACGCTTCGTAACAACTGTTGGGTTTGTTGTACAAGTCCGTCGTAAAATTTTAAATCAATAACATGGATAAGCTTAAAGTACCCATTCATCATCCAGGCGTCACCTTCCCTAGCTGTCACGATTGGCGGTTTGTATGAAAAAATATGCAAGGCTTTAGAGGGAACCAACAAAACTAAACTGTAATACAAATTTGTTATTTTATTTAAAGATAAGATCATTATTACAAACATAAAAGCTTAACCTTAGTATTGTATATGAAACTAATAGTACTATCATCAAGCGATATTTTTTGGTATCCTTTTTGACCGCCTAGGGACGGAGAATGGAGTGAATGAATGAATGACAGGAAGGGTGAGTGATGAGTGCAAACAAAGTAAACAAAACCCGTTTTGGGTTTCCATTCCATTCTGAATTTAAATCTATATGTTAGGAAACTGAGTGAATGACTTTGCCAAGGAAATGTGTAAACAAACTGATTAAACGACAAGAACTGTGTCTTAAAATATATGTATATGAAAATGACAGCCTTTATCAGAAACAAATATTTATTTGGAACCCTTTCCGCAAATTTATCGTAAGTAACAAATAATTAATTTTACAGGAAACGTTTTTTTCTGTGTATTATAAGCAAAGGGGCGATTTCTGCTTTTAATCATGTTTGTGCCAATAGAAGTCGGTGACATTAATTGAGATATTTTTCTCAAGCAATGAAAGCAGTTTTTTTTCGTTTGCGATATTTTCGCTGCCATGCTGCGATGGCGATGGCGCGATAGTTAGCTCATCACGGGTTCGCTTCATGGCTGGGACATCAACAATTTTTCAAATCGCCATCACCCTTTCGGCGGGCAATGGCAAACTCCCGAAAGTAAGATTGTAGACAATCCTTCTAAGGAGTGCCGTTCGGACTCGGCGATAAGCTGTAGGCCCCGCTCAGATGTGACAATAATGACAACATGAGCAACACAAATGAGTGTCTAGAAGCTAGGCCATGGCCCACACCGGGCTGCCAGCGCCACAGTGTTTTATTTTGTTTGCTCTTAAATTTGTGAAAAAGTTTGGGGCGCTTTCGATAAAAGGATTAAAGGCCAATAAAGATTTTATTCGAAATCAAAATAACATTTCTTTTATTTCTTTATGGAATATAATAACATGGGATGATCGCCGAAGGTCGTATGTACCTACATATATAGTATGTACCTATCTACAACCGATTCCTACAACTATAATTCAAATATTCTTTTCCACGTCACCCAAGGAGGTAGAATATAAAACGCTTTTTTTACGGTGCTCCCTGTTCGCTTAGTCCTTGCTCTTTAATAAGTACTAGCGAAATAAAAATATTCATAAAATAAATAGAAACTATCCATTAAAATAAAAGAAGTTTCAATCAAGTGTTCTTCGTGTCGTTTTTTTTGTAAATTGGCTTTCAAAAAGTGTTTGCATACTTTTGACATAAGCTTCAAATGCTAGAGAAGGAAAAGTTAACTTTCCAAATTCTGATGATGTGTCATAAGCTCGTAATTTTATTAACAGGGCTTGTTCTCGAAATCTGTCTGTTTTGTCTATCATGAACAGAGTGCAGTTTTCACAATAAAGTTTCTTATGCAACTAAAAGCTGCAAACCCGGCATAAAATGTAAGTGCGACTTCTTGCAGCTTCTGTGATAGAACTATTTCTGTCTCATTGGCTTCACCATCAAAATTATCATCGCAACTATTGGTATGGTACTCAATACTGCTCATAATATCTTTTCCCTTGAAATGATCTTCTTGTCATCACACTTAAGACCTCGCAATCAGCTTCAGGCAATAACGACTCAGCCCCAAAATCTTCGTAACTTGAATTTTCTGGCCACTTTAAATTTTTGAAAATAATTTACTTCAAATTACGAATAAATCTGTGTGCTGAAGTGTGCTGGTTCGTGTGATCCCCTATTTGTTCGAGTCATTGAAAATAAATTTTCTGCAACATCGGTATTAAGATGTGCTATTAGAAGGAATTGCTGGTCATTTTAAGTTTTTCCCATATTTGTTATATAGCAAGTAAAGTTTGTAGTAACCCGCCAAAGCAATATGGCTTCTTCATCTTACCGGTAGATTCCCATAACGATATCCACTACCTAGCAGTTTTAATGAACTGCAGAGTCTCGCTATGTATTGAAATAGGGTGTCGATTAGGGTTGCTTGTATTTAAACTGTAACTGTTACAGTTATCGAAAAGTTCATACATTTAGCATAAAAAGGCTGCCGTTGAGGCAGCAATCTTCTTATCGCCTTTATTTTTAAAATAATTTGCTCACATTGCGTTACAGACTCCAGCAGCAACATTAGCACTAAAAACTTGGGCAGCCCATTTTACTGACAATTTTTCAAAGTTGTTCGGGATTAAATGACTCTTGGTTAGCTTAAGGCACACTTCAAAGATGTTCTTGGTATCCTGTTGAAAAGGTTTGACGACGATTCCCCATGAAACAATATCTTCAGATATTATAATTGGATTTTTAAGCAAACAATTTCGCACACTTTTGAATAAGTGAGGGTAGTCATATAGAAGACAAATTCGTTGATTTTCAATATGAAAAAAGGCTTGTTTTCGTTTGTCCCAAGTAATTTGTATGCTCTTCTATTATTGCTGCCTTGGCCACAACAAACAGCAATAACTTGCAGTCCACACTATAAAGTTTTTGATATTGTTAATTTCAATATCTCGGCAATTGCATCACCTTCCGGTCATCCTATATAATAAGATGTGGTTTCCTTCCAATTTTTATTTGATCCAGTAAGGGTAAAAAGCATTACTTTGGAGGCTACAGTGGCGCGTCTACCCAGCTCCCCGAAGTCAGAAAAGCCATATACCGTCTCATTTTTAGTGTTGTAATCAAGTTCAGGTTTTATTGCCATTTTATAAAAAAATTAATACGCACGTTTTGTCTATGCTTGACATCGTTTCTACCTTGCTCTTTAAAAGATTAATCATTCGGTTTGAAGAACCGACTTGTAAACTTATGGAAGTATGCCATCGATAGATTGTGCTTATAGATGGTACACCAAATCCCGAGCTTACCATATGGGAATATAATGAGGGAGACTTATTAAAAAACTTCAAACAAAAATCTTTTTCGCCACTGCAAGGAAGAGAAAAACACATAGCAGACATGATGAGCGCAATTTCAGCATTCATGTACAAAATCGATTAATGTAAGAGGCAGTTAGAGGAGAATTTTCAACATTTTTCATTATTCGTTTACTCTCCTTTTGGACGCTGATTATCTTACCGAGTATAATCCAACTCAACATTTGGAGCTATTCCAACATGTTGCCAACATGTTTTGTATGGAACCTCTCTTTATTTTGGTCAAAAATCCATTCGTAAATATCGATGTTTCCAAACTAGCCTCATTAATGTAAACTCATTGCTTCATAAACAAAGTGCGGAAAATAAAAGCGACTAGGTTTTCAAGCTAATGGATCCTGTTAAATACAAAAACATACGACACTGTGCACTCATAATTGAAGCATTTTTCGGGCCAACATATTTATGTGAACGTGCCTTCTCTCAAAAAGTAAATTAAACTAAGTACAGAAGTGTGTTAACAAACGACCACGTCAAAAATTTTATGATTTTGGGTTGCACAGATGATTACCAACCACACTTTAAGGAGCTATATGAAAACGTAAACAGCAAAGTAAAATAACAAATAAAAAGTTTCTTTTTATCTCAATTTGTTCTTTCTTTTTTAAACTCGGTGGAGCCCGCGTAGCATATCAAAATTTTCAAAATAGCCCTTGGAGCAACACTAGTTGGGCATCACTGCTTTAACCAAACATCCCTTCTACGATCTTTAGGAATTTTAAAAAATGACAAAGAAAATATTCTTTTTATATTGTTACAATCTTTGTATGAACATTTAGACATTCTGAAAATCAAAAATGACGGAAACTAGAACTGCACTGCCAATGGCTCAGGCCGATGAGTTATTCGCAATGCAATAAACACACACACCGCAGGCATAGGTGAATTGTTTTATTTGTTTAAAATAAGCAAAAATAAATGTGCTATGTGTGTGTGTATTTTTTTGGAGTGCATTTATTTCGCTTCATTTTTATCATCATTCAGATTTACGTGCAGAAGGATCGTGCACCTGCCAGAGCAACTGACAGTGTAGCACTGCGTTGGGTTAGCCCGACGAGTTATTCACATTGCAAAGTATCTACGTACCTTACTCGACACAGCACGATGTTTGAGTGGAGTGGGTTTGTGCATAGAGAGTTACTGGCATGGGATTGGTTAGATTAGAGCGGAATTGTGTTATGCAATGCCTTATGAGTGCATTTGCATATGGAGATTGTTGAGGCCAAAAAGCGTAAGATTTTTGTGGTACTCAGCTAAGGGTGTCTACTTGGGCCGATAGAGGCACTATCATCGATATCCTCAAGTGATAGTACTATTGGTTTCATATGCTCTGACCTCACTCACATATGTGTGTTACATATAAATGTTACAAATACAGAAATTGTTATACAATTTGTAATTTTTTCATGATATAGGGAAACATTCCCCTTCTTTTATCTTTTTTTTGCGGCTCAAACGATTTAATTGTTTTTTTTTGGACATTAATATTTTTTAGATTAGGTTTGTGAATTTTCCTATCACTATCTGTCGTTACTGTAAAGCGATTATTCTTTGCCACAATTTCTTTTTTAAACAAGGGCTTGTTTTTCCGTATGATTCGTTTAATGGCGAAGTAAATCATTTACCCTTCGCGACACTCCATGGGTTTTCCTCTTTTTAAATTTAACCTTATATTTCCAGCTTCCATTTTCGCTTAATAATGCCCCTAAGATCCTTATTGTTGGCAAGTCAAGGTGTAACACCAGAGTCCGAGTATATAAAATTCGTTTCGAATGTCGCTCGAATAGCTGCGGACAGGCGATTCAACTACGACAGAGACGTCGCACACGTCAGTGCGGAGCGTATTCGGTTTAATAGGGCGGTCTGGAGTCGTGGCACCAATAATTTTGGTGGCTTGCAGAAGAAGGGGAAGCTCCATCGTCGAATTACTCCAGTACTAGGTAGCTTCGTTAGGGAGCTAAGTGGGTCCGCCTAATTTTTAGTCATGGTCGGCTTACATAGGTAGGATTAGGGTAGATTTAAGAACAAAAATTATAAAAAAAAAAAAAAAAAAAAAAAAAAACAACAGAGGTGGGTAACTCTCTGTAGAAAAAGTGATATCCACACCACACCAATAAAAAATAAGGAATAATACCTACACAATAAGTAGGTTAAGTAGGCTTAGGATTTATTTTTAAGTAAGTGTTAGTTTATAAGTTTTATAATAATAAGAGTAAAAAGTGTCCATTTACTACCTTTTTACTCAATAAAATTTATTTTCTTAGTTTATGTTTTAAATTAATGTTATGGAAAAAAAAGTACTGTAGGGAACGTCGAAAGACATGTAGATTATTATACTTAAATTGTCCGCATAGGGCCAGTAAGTTAGAATAAGATAATTTTAAGTTAATTAACCCTTTCGACCCCAACTCTTTTCCTGCGCCTTGAAGTTAATCAAGTTGTATTTAATTAAAAAGTAATCAAGTCGCCATGCCCATCCGTTTGGGCGCTACCGGAAGTTGCTTATAAGCAACGTTGGGCAACGATGGTATGTAAGACAAATTTTTTTTTCAATGAAAACCGAGTACAATTTTATTTGCAAATTTTTAGAAATTAAGTATGATAGGTTAAAAAACAGTTTTTATTATTATTACGGCAAAGTTGCACATTACACTTAAGGCATTTGGTCATAGGAGTTCCTTTTTTGCACAACCTGCAACGCCCTTTTTCTTCAAATACTACCGAATATTCCACTTTGTCGTAACGCTGCGAGTCTGGAGGATTCGGCTGGAACCTGTACTTTTTTGTCTGTTTCGAAGACACACCGCTCGACGGAGAGCCCAGTGATGATATCGGGCTATCCCTATCTACATTCGATGGTTGACCTCTTTTTGTTTTAATTGAAGAAGAGGTAGTAGATTGCACAAGTACATCAGAAATTTTCAATTGAAATTTTAGTAGAGAAATATGTTTCTGAATTTGTATAGATGTTCCTAATCACCAATAAAAGATTCGTATGTACCCCTCTCTTAGGTGGTGGTTGACCTTGTAGAGTTCCATTAGAATAGCTGCCTGTGTGATCAAATCAATAGGTTGAGTTTCAAAAAAGGTGTATAAATAGTAGTCTACTGGTGTCATCACTTTCTCAACTTTCAATGTTTTATATTCTTCCCAAATATTCGTTGGGGCTTCAAATGGCCTTGGAATCCACTTGAGTGTCTTCAAATTAATTTTTTCAAAGCATGTATCAACAAGAGTGCATGGTTTCTAGTTTCTCCTCTTTCCACGATCCCTTCCAAATTCATCTCCATCACCGCAGAAATGTCTTCAGTCTCTTTCTACGTCACTAGAGAGATACCAATCAAAGTTTAAAATTCGCTTGACAAGCCTTTATCTTGCGGTCTCATATCGAAAGACAAAAAACTGTATAATCACAATTGTCCGATGTTGCCCACAAGCAAATTAATAACTTTAAAAAGCACTCATCTGATAATTATATAATAAAAAACAAATCTGATTTTTGCTGAAATCTATTTCATTAATACACTTTTAGTTTTTGTTATTATAGGTATTAACAAAATGAATTACACATTTCAATACCTATTTCGAATTTTACACAAATATTTTCTCCGATGCAACTGCAGTCTATTGAACATAATTTCCCTAAATGATTTTCAAATGAGCTTTTATTTCATTACATTTTGAGTATTTGAGTAGACACATACAGCTTTTGTTATCATTGCGAATCGGCAGACAAAAACAAAAGGGACGCTTACCGTTAAACAATCAAAATTGCTCTCAGGCAACGTTGGGGTCAAATGGGTTAAGCTTATTTTTAAGCGTTTTTTTGTCTAGCATGTAAGAATCAATTAAAAGTCTGCAATGAATGTCTTGAAACCAGTTCCAAGGCATTCATTTTATTTCAGGTACACTTCATAACTGCTGTAACAGCTTGAAAACTAAAATGAATGAATCACCTGATACCTGTTTACTGTGTGAGTATTGCACCCGTTTTAAACTATACACTTAGTGCAGGGTACTCATAAAGAATGGGTATTCACAAATAGGTATCCATAAATAAAGTGAAGACTACACTGAGTATTAATTTATACTTATGTTTGTTGCAAGCAAAAGGCGAGCTTTTTAAATGACAGAATAACGGGAAATAGCGATTAGAAAAGGAGGGGCAATGGAAAAAGGCAGAATGATGACAATAGGTATGTAATTGTAATAAAATAAAAAAATAGATTTATTGCTTTTTAAATATTTTTTATGACAGCTCTTTGAGATCCTTACAAATTTCAATTTGATTTATATTGGAGTATCGAAACATTATTTGATTAACCAAAGCTAAGTCGGATCCAAATAAACAACGTTTTTTTTCCCGAAATTAATATTCTGGCTGGAGAAAAGATGCACTACTTGATGGCGTAGCTAATATTTTGCAACTAACTTTAAAGAAAAATGCTAATTCAACTTAGTGCAGGTGCCACTACTGCAAAACATCAAAATCTTCATGAAAAATTGCATTGACGTTTTCATATGCGAGTATACGATGGCATTTTATATGGAATGTGATATCCACCAAATGACCACCGCGGCTTTTCGGTGTGCACCACGTAAATTTTGATGACCGCATAAATTTCACCCAGTATTATTGTTGGCGTTGGTTATGTTGGCTTTTAAAGCATCAATAGTCTGTGGCTTATCCCCACAATCGCGTGATTTAACGTGACCCAAAACAAAGAAGTCTTATGACATTAAAACACACAACTTGATTGCCAGTTGACATTGCCGAAAATCAAAATAACCATGCTGTCGAACTTGTCGTGCAAAACATCTACTGCAAGCGCTGAGTGGTGTAGAACCACTCGTCATTGGGATCATATCTTCCAATTTAAGCCAATTAAGTTACAAGGTAACATCTTATTTTGAAATTCCAGAGTGTGCGTACCAAAGGTCCTGCAATCCAAAATATTACACGAACTTCATATTACACATCCAGGAATCGTCCGCATGAAGCAACTAGCGAGACGATATTGCTACTGGCCAAACATCGACAGGGATATTGGACGAGTAATACGTTCTTGCCAATCCTTTGCACTAAATCAGGCCCCCATTCACCATTGGGAAGAGCCTAAAGAAAATTTGTTTCATTGCACATGGATTATGCCGGCCCAAAAAATGAGAAATACCATTTGATACTAACCGACGCCAAATCTAAGTGGCCAGAAATCAAAGATATTCACTGAGCCCAGGACACAGCAACAACGTTCAAATTGTTTAGAGAATTATTTTGCTTCCATGGATACCCACAGTTCTTAATTTCGGATAACGCCAATATCTTTAAAAATCCATTATTTCTAAATTATTGTTAAGAACGAGGCATATTTCAAATCTTTACAGCGCCAGGTCACCCATCCACTAATAGATTAGCAGAGTGGTATGTGCTAACCCTCAAACAGAAATTCAATAAAATGGAAATGAGAAATGATTCAAAACACACAATTAAAGTTCATCAAATATTGCAAGTATTCAGAGCGACACCGTTGACTTGTGGAAAGAGTCCAGCAGGACTATACCTTCACCGTCCTATATGCATTCGTCTGGATGCAACCAGGCCTACTAAGCAATTACCAAAAACAGTTGCACGGGATGGGGTACTTCGAAGTCTTAAGGTGGAAGAACGCGTAATAGCTCAAGTATATCGTAACATTAGAAAATCTTGGGAATTCGGTTTCATTACAAACGGATTGGACTTTATGCATTACATTGTAAAGTTGGATAATGGGCATATACTTAAACGACATATCGACCAACTCAGGTATGTTTCAGTTCAAGCATTCAATTCCAACTGTCTGCGAAATTCCAGAGAATAAGCCGATTCCTCAAATACCGCGGAGACCTACATTTGCTGAAGATGACGTTATAGTGCATCGGCCCCGTGTTCAAGAACCAGAAAATCCTGTTCCTACTATAGCACCCACATGTCCTGCGGTTCAAGTTTCAGGATCTGCACCTTCAGTCACCATAATATAAACCAGGTCTAGAATGTTTTGTATTTACCCTATGTAGTTTGGTATGTTGTATATACACCTTAAGTTATTTGACAGATAGTCAGTTTTGTGAATTCAAAAATGGCAATGAAATAAAACTCGTACTTTTTAATAAAAGTCTATGTCTATAATTCCAGGCTTTTTTTTAAAACGAATAACTAATTGTCAAAATCTTTAACAGATATCCAGATTCAAAAATTCAAGGCATAAGTAACAATTTACTTGTTTATGAGTTTTTTTTTTGTTAGGAAAAAATATGCGAAGTAGGCGTGGTAGCTGGTGTACAGAATGATAAATTTTTAATATAACTTTAGTAAATGGAATATAATTGGAAACTTATAGCACGTTAACACCGACCCGAAGTTCAACATTTCGAAATAAAATTTCGGAATTTCATTTCACCGTTAACATTGATCGAATAACTTTTATATGGCAGCTGCTGTCGTCCCACTTCCTCCTTTTTAATACCTTTTTTGGTTAATGCATATAGTCGTTACTGATTGTAAATATTGGAACAGCTGACTTCTTTCAAAGTTGTTTTTCTCAGCGCTTTAACGTGCGCTGAATGGCGTGCGGAATAATTGAAAAGGTTTGTTCGACTTAACAACCTTCTAAATGCAGAGACGAAATGCAGCATTTCGCTGAAAATCAACATTTCGAAATGCTAGAAATTGTATGGAGCATTTTGGCTGAAATGTTGAATTTTTCCGAAATGCTGAATATCGGATCGGTGTAGACGTGCTATTAAAATGTAAGGAAAGTAAATATGTAGCAAATTATGTAGAAAAGATGCTTAAACACTACTACTGGGTTATTATACCTTCGTTGAAGTGTAGGCTTTTGTTCTATTGAGATCCTTAAAACGGCAATGCTGCTTTGCACTAAGTCGGCTGCGCCCCACGTAGTCTCACGTAACGATTTGCTTTAGGCACAATCGTAGTCGTTCTTTTGTTGTCCCATGGAATCACTCGTAGCGATTAGCTTTAGGCATAATCGTTGCTATGCAGCGCTGATATTTGGAATACGCCTGCAATTTGCTGCTTGCAATCTTATAGAACTGGCAGTGAGTAACGGTTGGCACGTGGTAGAATAACAACTGGTTAGGGTATGCTCAATATTAGCGCGAGGCAAAAACAAAATGAAATTATGACTCCGGGGTCAAAATGATCACGTTTAAGGGTACCACCACAAACTCCTTGAAGCGATTCAAATTTAACGTTAACTGATTATTCACTTGTTTGCGGAACTTTCCATATAAACATCTCTCTCTTCTGTTCAACTGTACTTTTAAAGGGATAGAAAATTGTATGCTTCTTTGATCCTACATATGCAAGGTGTGGAATGTGAAGGAGACATCATTGTTGATAAATTAAAAAAAGCAAAAAAAAGGTGGATTAGCAAAAATTTGTCATTATTCAAGATGTCTTGTTATGAAGTAAACATACTTTTTTTATATAGCCATTTGAAATGTCATTTGAAATATCACAGTGAGAGAAAAGGAAATATTGTGGAATTTGATAAATCCGTATTACGAGAATGTGAGGAAGAAGTGGTATGCAACGTTGAGCCTGATTCACAATGCAGCATGAGAGCGAGACAAGTCTCGCGCGAGTTGTCAAAAAAAGTTTCGATGAATGCAAATGTATGAAACAACACACAATGACGCGACACTAGTTCTATCGCAACGTGTTCTTTTCGAAAAATTGAAAAAAAATTTTCAGTAACCATGGTTGTGAAGTCAATGTGTAGTTGTGAATTAAGTGTCAATGTTCCCGGCTGATGTTTGACAATCAATCGTATTGTGTTTGCTAGAGCAGCATGAACCCCTTCAAAATCGATGACAGCACCAGCAGAGGCAGGTTCAAATTGTGTTATATGTTTATCTAAACTTTCTTTCGGAAGCCTAGCATGGTAAATCATATACATGGGGTCATTCATTTCGCATTTTCAAGTTGGTAACGCTGGCATTTGACACCTGCCAAACTCAGCTGTCATTTGAAGTGTCATAATATTAGTTGAATATTTACCATTTACAATAACAGGTCGCTTACGAATCGAACAACGCGTTAAAATTATTAAAACTTACTACAAAAGTGGTAATTCAAACGTAGCCACTTTTCGCGTCCAATTATGGCTTTAATACGTGAGAAGATTCCTGGTGGCGCAATTTAAAGTTTTGGCAACGTCAATTGGCTACCAAGATCATACGATTTAATACCGTTAAATTTTTAAATTAAAAGACAAGGCTAACGCGAATTATTACTGAACTCCGGATGCATTAAAAACTAACATTACTCAAGTTATGACCGAGAAACCGCCCGAAATATGCGAAGAAGTGGTCAATAATAACCTCAAAAGAATCGCATGGTGCGAACCCGAGGCGGCCATTTTGATGATATTGTTTTTCACACTTAATGGCAAAGTCCAAACTTTAAAACGAGATAAAATTTTCATAAAGAATGTATCGCTGTGTGTCTTTTATTTAGCTTAAATTTTCAGACCCATAATAGGCGAACGGACCCGTACGACTATGGACGTAAATACGCGATTACAAGTGATTTGTATCTCGCACCCATAATGTCGGATTGCTTGGTTTCGTCGATTTGTTGTTCACTTTTGCTTTCGTACATAAATTATGATCAGGATCGCATTTCGTACGAAAATTTGACAGCTAAGCGTCTTTTGAATTTAGTAATTCAAAAAGCTGTTTTTTTTTGGGGAAAAAGGAGTAATTTCTTTCAAAAACATTTATATGTATTTGATTATCAAAATCATCCAAAGTGCTTTTACTGTGGATTTGTGCCTTTTTCTTCCGAAGTGAATTGCAGAAAGTTCGTGTGTGGGAAATTAAATCCGGTTCCAAAATTTGTTACAGTAATTATTGGGTTAAAAATGGCGACATCATATAAGTAAGTTTAAAAATAGTTAGTAGTGAAGTGTTTAGAAATTTTGGTTCGAACAGAATCGTGCTCTCAAAAATGTAAACAAAACACTTGTGGAACATAAAGAAATTGTCCTGTTGTTTTTCTTCCTTTCACAATTTAGTGAAAAGTGAATAATAGAAAGTTGTGTCTTAGATGGCAACGATTAGTATAAGGCCTCCTAGAAGTAGCATCTTCCGACAGGTGCTGGTTGTTTAAATAACGAGAATGAGCCTCTGCAGCCGAACATCTTGCAACTCTGCTAATAAGCCCTACTTCACGCCTCCCCGTGACGCCATCTGCGAATCTCACTAGATTGCGAAGTGAAGGGGACAGTTGGCGAGTTTCCATAAATCAGGATTAGTGTCGGAAAAACAAAACAAGACCTTATTCGGACTACTCCGACATATTTGGAGCTCCGACATATTTGGAGGATTTCCAGGACTTAGTCAGGGTCTTGGAAAAGAGATGGTGGCGGACGAGCTCTATATGGGCCAACAGCAGCGCTCACATCCCGGAACGGGTTACTGGCTTCGGTGTAACCGACATAGGACGAGGGTCCTAGGGGCATTAAAAATGGAACTGTTCCTCCAGGTTGAGGGTTGTGCCGCCGGGGTAACTGCCAGGCCATTTACAAAAAAAAAGAAGTTACGAAGTATCAAGAAGCCTCGGATATGGACGGTTCTACTGTTAACAACCCACGCAAACGATTAAAGGACAATGAGCTTCGGATATGCACGTGGAATATTAGATCCCTGAATAGACCACGTGCAGCCGAGCAACTAGCGGGGGCCCTAGACTGCTGCAAAGCAAACATTACCGCCATTCAAGAAATGCGATGGGATGGGCCAGACGGTTAGCGCTTATTTGGATGCGGATTTGTTGTCGGAGGCAGACTAAGACAAGATGTCCTCAGCTTCCGGCATGTGAGCGAGAGCCTCTTAGCAATCCGCATCATGGCTAAATTCGCCAACATTAGACTTATATGCACGCATACCCCTACAGAAGAGAAGGATGGCAACACCAAGAATGCCTTCTATGAGCTCCTTAAAAAGACCTATGAGCAATGCCCTAGCTACGACATTAAAAATGTCCTCGGTGATTTCAATGCAAAGCTAGGAAGAGAGGGTATCTTTGGTGGAACAATCGGAAAATATAGCCTGCACAACACCACCTCCGATAACGGATTCAGGCTAATCGACTTTTCGTCGGGGCGAAACATTGTCGTTGCTAGCACGCGGTTCCCTAAACTCGACATACACAAGGGGACTTGGAGAACTTCTGATCAATCAACAGTCAACCAGATTGATAATATTGCGATCGACGCAAGATACTCCTCCAGTATTATGAATGTCCGTACGTCCCGAGGAGCCAACATCGACTCGGACCATTACCTTGTTGTAGCCAAGGTACGGTTGCGGATATCCAAAACTACGCCAAGACATACTAATGCTGTGAGAAAATTCAACGCCAGACGGCTACAACCGCAAAAGATCGCCTAGTCCTTTTTCGTCCGAGTGTAGAATTGGGAAAGACCATTTCTGGAGGCTTGAAAAAGCGGCGATAACGGACCAAATACCGCTGTCAGGCAGAATCAATCTTTCAACCTGGACAATTCCGTCCACGCGATCTGGATGAAGTGAAGATAGCTACAATATATCGAAGCTTAAGTCCAACAAAGCTGCTGGAGCGGATCAGTGTGGCTTTGGGCCAGGAAATTCCACCATCGACCAGATATTCACACTACGGCAGATCCTGGAGAAGACCCATGAGCTTCAGATCTATTCACACCACCTATTCATCGATTTTAAGGCCGCGTATGACAGCATCTATAGAGACGAGCTATATAGAACAATGTCTAGTTTTGGCATCCCTGCCAATCTCATCTGTCTGTGTAGGATGACGATGGAGAATGCACGCTGCTCCATCAATTTCGGTAAAGATCTCAACGAGACCTTTGATAACCCACGAGCAAACACAAGTGGCACTATCTTTCAAAAGTCCATCCAACTACTCGTATACGCCGACAATATTGACATAATCAGGAGAAAGCAGCGTGATGTCAGTGGCGCTTTCACGAGTATTGAGATGAAAGCGGCGAAAATGGGTTTTGCGGTCAATGAGGGCACTTCCAAGTTTATGCTGTCAAGCAAAAAGGGCAACCAATAAAGAGGTCTCGGGCAGAACGTCACCCTCGACAGATATAATTTTGAGGTAGTTAAGGACTTTGTCTACCTACGCTCTGCTATAAATACAGACAAAGGCATCAGCGCTGAGATCAAACGAAGAATAACTCTTGCCAACAGCTGTTTCTTTGGGCTAAGAAGGCAATTGAGTGGCAAAGCCCTCTCTCGGACAACAAAAGTCACCCTTTATAAGACCTTAATAATCCCGGTCCTGCTCTATGGCGCAGAGGCATGGACATTATCAAAGATGGTTGCGGGTGTTCTTCGTTGTTTCGAGAGAAAAATTCTTCGGGCGATCTTCGGTCCCGTCTGCATTGACGGTGAGTGGAGGAGGACATACAACCACGAACTGAATGGACTGTACAGCGACATGGACCTAGCCAGAAGAGTGAAGATTCAAATACTGAGATGGCTGGGTCATGTAGAGCACATGGACAACAATGCTCCGGTCCGAAAAGTCTTTGAATCCGCTCCCGACGGACAGCGCAGTAGAGGAAGGCCAAGACTTAGGTGGCGCACGGAAGTGGAAGAGGACCTCAGCCAACTTAGCGTGCGAAACTGGAGGCAGCTAGCCAGGGATCGAGCTGGCTGGAGAAGCTTGTTGACCGAGGTCCAGGTCCAGCCCGGACTGTAGCGCCACTTAAAGTAAGTAAGTAAGAAAGTTGTGTTTTAATATATAGTTAGACCAAACAATACCCGAGACAGTGAAATGCGACTTTAAATTTCCATAGGTAGTATTCTACTATTTCTATATTGTTTAAAGCACGAAATTTCTAACAATTTACAAGCATTTATTTCAGAAATAACATATTTGTTTTCGACATTTTACTTCAACAAGTATTAGAAACATTAATTGCTTTAAAACAATTTTTCAATTTTAATCCGCACCGAATTAAAACACAAAAACAAAACAAATGACAACATGTCCTGACAAATTGATTCGTCTTCAAACTCCTATTATGGGCAACTTGTCCACTTGAAGTAACGTAAAGAAATTTTTCGTCCAGTTCTGACAGTAGCTTCAGTTTACTTTCGCCTATTACGGTTGAGTCTTAACTTTCGAAATCGAAAAATGAATGACACCTTATCATAATAAGATGGGAGTTGGTATTGCTGATAGTTCACACGTACATGTTCAGGGTAACCTTACTTGGATAGAGTGAAGCAGTGGAAGGCAATTTTGGCAACATTCGAAATCTGGAAAGTTTTCTATCTTGCTAAGTTAAAGTATGCTAGAAAGTTTGTTATATTGTTATGTGTCGCGGTCTACATTTGATTATATAGCATAGTTTTCAAGCCTCTGTATTCAAAATTATATTAGGTTAAAAAATTGCTTAAAATGAAGAAAGGGAGTTTTAGAATAATAGCATGGGATTATATGCTGTTGTGTGGACAAATAATTTCAGTTCAATTTTCCGTTTATTTTTTTTTGTCTTCACTGATGTTATTTCTTGCTTTGACTTTTGGCAGTAAATACACGACTTCATTCATATTTCTTTACCGAGTAATGATATGACAGCATCTGATATGCAAATACTTATCTACATCTATACATATATATTTTTTATTGTTTGTTACAGGTTATTAAATTTTCTGAATTTGATGGAAAACTTATTGTAGCTGCGTTTATTGTTAACGCATTCTTTTCGGCTGTCCTGCTGCGATGTATTGTTAAAAGAGCGAAACAGTGTTTAGATTTTAGGTAAGGAAATTTAAGGTGGAATTTTACTTGACTGAATCGTTTCCATATTGTAATTTTGCTTACCTTTGCATAGTTAAGGTCAAAAAAAGGTGTGACTTTAATTTTCTTCCAAATATATTTGAGTGTAAAATTGCTTCGTAAGTTTTCAGACAGAGTACAAATTAATCAAGTCTGCGGCTACAGAATATCGCAGTGTATTGTACAACTTTAAATGAATATTATCGGAATATTGAGCTTAATTCATTTTAATCCAATTAAATTCATTTATGTATTTCTACTATAACAAAATTCTAACGGATAAAGTAATGCTATGATCATGGTGTTGAAAGGAATAAACAAATAAAAATTTGACTTTGGATTTATCAAAATTGTTTTGCATAAATTGACAAAAGTCTTAAAAATGTTAAAAGTTCTGTGTTAAGCTAAATAAGGAACGGGTTCCACTCGATCGCCGAATTTAAGCATTCGATCCTGTTAGTGCTAACATGAGGGACCCCCTTCGTTGGCATTGAAAACACATGCAGTAGGTACTATGAACTATTTTTCAGTGAACAGAGTATTGCGTATGCCTTATAAAAAAAAAAAAAAACACGCGCTGGCAGCCCGGTATGGGCCATGGCCTAGCTTCTTGACACAACATTTGTGTTGTGTTGCTCATGTTGTCATTTTTGTCACATCTACATCTGGGCGGGTCGTACGGCTCATCGCCGAATCCGAACGGCGCTCCTTAGAGACTTTCATAGGCAATCTTATTTTAAGGTGTTTGCCATTGCCCGCCGAAAGGGTGGTGACGATTCGAAAAATTGTTTGCGATGCCGAGGATCGAACCACGGACCCTCTGCGTAATAGTCTAATGAGCTACCCATCGCGCCATCGCCACCACCACCACCACCATCCGGATTCGTTCACTTTTGCTTTCGTACGTAAATTGCGATCAGGATCAGGATTTGATAGCTAAGCATCTGTTGAATTTAATATCTAATTCAAAATGGTATCGTCTTCAAAAACATTAATATTAGAAGGAAATACATATTTAATTATCAAAGTCATCCAAAATGCCTTTACTGTGGATTTGTGCCTTGTTTTTACTAGTGTTGAGTGGTGAATTCCAGAGAGCTTGTGTGTGGGAATAAATTGCTGTTAAAAAATTAAATTCGGTTTGAAATAAAATTTGGAAAATTTGTTAAAATAATTGTTGTTTCTAATATGTGTTGAGTTAAAATGTCGACATCAAATATGTAAGTTTAGAAATAATGTGGTTGGGAAGTGTAGAATTGAGTAGAATGGTGCTTTTAAAAATGTAAACAAAGGACTTGGGGAACATAAAGAAATTGTTGTGCTGTTTTTGCCTCTTTCAATATTTAGTGAAAAGTGTATAATAGAAAGTTTTGTTTTGATATATAATTAAACAAGTCAATAAAGATAATATCCGAGACATTGAAATGCGGCTGAAAATTTCCATAGATTGAATCCTACTTTGTGCTACACAAGTGATTTGCTTACAATTTTTAAAGCACGAAATTTCTAAACACTTTGCAAGCACCCGTTTCACAACTTACATATTTGTTGTCGACATTTTTACTTAACACGTATTAGAAACAACAACTACTTTAAGAATTTTTTAATTTATATCGCTATCAGGCAGAATGAAACTTTCAACTTGGACGATGTAGGCCAACAATTTCGTCCACTCGACCTGGATGCAATAAAGATAAAAATATCTAAGCTTAAGTTTAACAAACTGGCGGGAGCGTGTTTGCCAAAACTCGTGCCAAACTCTTCAAAGCGGCAGGAGATGACTTGGTAAGGACCATACACCAACTGAATGGAACCTCAGCATTATTTGTCCGATCTTTAATGAAGAAGACAACTGTGCCAGCTATAGAGGCATCAGTCTTCTTAACATCGCAAACAAGATCTTATCTGCCGCAATATGTGATCGACTGGAGCCGTTCGGCAACAAACTGATAGGTTTATATCAGTGTGCCTTTAGGTCAGGATAGTCTACCATCGACCAAAAATTCACACTACAGCAGATTTTCAAGAAAACCCATGACCTTCCGGTTGATTTCAAGGCTGCATATGACAGCATCCATAGAGACGAGCTATACGGAGAAATGTCTGCCAAACTCGTCCGTCTTCATTCATTTCTTTTTTAATGCATTTTTATTTCAAAAATTCAATGACGTACACGCTACACAAAAAAATGCTCACAAATTAGCTTAAATAACTTAAAAAACAATCTTACTCTAACTTACTGGCCCCATGCGGGCACTCTTAGTTCAACATTACATTTAACCTATGTCTTTCAACGTAGCGTACAGAAGTTTTCTTATTATTATCTTTTAAATATAATGAAAACTAACAAAACAACTTTCAAGAAACTTAGTGAATGGACTTTTCTTAATAAATGCGAGTATATAATAAAACTTACAACTAAATTTAAAAACTACATATGTATAACTTTTAAACCTACTTAACTTACTTATACTAACTTATTATTGTAAATATTATACAATTTTTTTTTTTGTATGGATCACCATAATTGTTACCCGTCTCGTTTTCTATTGTTTTGTAATGTTTTTTTTTTTATTTTTTATTTATTTTTTTTATTTTTATTTCTTTTTATATGTATAAATATACCTATATATATATATTTTTAAAACTAACTTTACCCTACCTAAACCTATGTAAGCTGGCCACGGCTAAAAAAAAAATTAAGCTGATCAACTCTGCTCCCTAATGGAGCTACCTTGCACTAGAGGAATTCGACGATGGAAGGTTCCCCTTCTTCCGTAAGCCACCAAAATTGTTGGTGCTGCCGAGCAACATCCCTCTTGTCGCAACTCCCTACCGCCCTACTTAACCGGAGACGCTCCGCACTGCTGCGTGCGACGTCTCTATCGTAGTTGAGTCTCCTGTCACCAGCAGTTCTATCTTGGATCAGACTTTTCTGTCGAGGTAGAGGAACGCTTCTGGAGGAATAAAGCCGTTAAAGCGAACTCTCTCGTGATAAATATTATTGGGGTAGTAAGCCCCCAAGATCAGGTTATTCGACGAGGTTATTGCTCTTGCAATGTGCATTCGAATCAATTTAATATCAAAAGGAAGTCAATGCACTACCACTTGAGCCTCGGCCACCCACACCCTGAACACACAAAATGAGGCACAGAAGGTGTAAAGTTATGCGAAGAAATTGACCAAACTCCATACAAGGAGGTGGCGTTGCAATCTTCGTATGAAAAGGTACACGTTTTAAACAAATAAACAGTCCTGTAGTGCCTAGGTTTCAGGTGCTAGAAGCATGCATCACGTATATCCCTCTCCGTAGTGGAAAGGTGTTACACATGGTTTCTGTTTATGCACATAAGGCAATCCACCCTATTCATTTCAGAGCTCGAGACACTTTTCCGATTTCTGAGACTGGAATTGGAGGAAACATATTTTATTATCGGCGGAGATTTCAACGCCAAACATAGCGATTGGGGAGATAATACACCAAACACTAGAGGGAACCTACTATTCAATTGGTGAGGTCACCACAGTGTGATGTATAGACTCGGCCTAAAAGTGACGTATTATCCGTCGTTTCCTAGACACGGCTGCTTTTTGAATCTCCTGTTGTCTGACACACGAATACAACTGACATGTTCGAACCAACACTTTTGTGTATGACAGTGAAAATTGCCGTCTTAGTACCGAAATCAGAACGACAGTGCGGAATTGGATGAATTTGTTTAAAGGCATTCCTCAACTATAGTAGGGTGCGTTGGACACACTTTTTCAGGACACTGACAAGATCACTCTCCTCGAATTCGATCTATCCACCGTCCAACAGAAATCTGTCAAATGGGGAGATTGACAGGTACCTAAAACTAATGGAGGAGAAAATAAAGCGAACAATGGACAAAACAGTACCTCGGTATCAATACACTGACAACAAAGACTTCCACAATTCAACTATAGACGCACTGCACCAACATAAAACTAGACTGCTGTCAAGACTAAAAACCTTGTACAGACAGTTTACTGACATAACCCGGAGATCTTGACATTAAATTCGTCGATCAACAACCTCCAAACATTAATAAAAGAAAATTACAAGACTTCTGTAGGTTTGTATTGGAAAACTAGAATTCAGGCTGTAAACACCGCCAAACGAATATGTTCACGAAACTAAATAAAATTGTTCGGAGGAAAGATCAAAACGACCTTTCATGGATGCTTAAAAATCGCCCAAACGACGGACAATAAGCGCATACTTTCAACAGCAGGCATAGATCCAAATGAGGCTGTTGATGATGACAACTTCTTTGTGATCGAAGATCTGCAGGAAAAGGTCGATGCTATAGGAGCGACTTTCCAGTAAGTGTTCAAGACAAACGACATCACTGGTCCGAACCACGACCTGGAAAATCGAGTCCTTGTGCACATTTTCTACCTTCGTAATGAAATAATGAAATGGTGAATCGAGAACTCAGGTTTCACCCAGTTCAGTGACGAGAATATGGCAAATAATGTTATCGCCAATGAAAGGGAACCACCCCCGTTCATTTCGAAGGAAGAGCTTCAAACGATCTTCGACACAATTAGAAGGAAGAAATCAGTGGAAACTGATGGAATACGGAACATTGGGCTTCGATATCTCCCACTAGAAGCGGTGGACATTTATACCACCCTGTTTAACAATGCAATGTATAATGCACATTATCCAACGCATTGGAAAACTGCGGTGGTACATCCCATCCCCAAAAGGGATAAAGACACCTCCAATCCGGCGAATCTCCGGTCGATCAGTTTCCTTCCAAACATCAGTAAGGTTTTCGAAAAGTCATCAATAGAGTCCTGAAAAGAGGGGTGTAGGACAGAAATATAGTTCTGGATAATCAATTCGGTTTCACGGCGAGGAACGATGTTATTCATGCCGCGTCTAAACTGGTTTCTGGTATCCAACGGAACAAAGCCAGGAACCAATGTACTGGTGCCTGCCTGATTGTCTTGAAGAAGGCCATCGATACCTTATTTTTAGAAGGACTCTTCTACAAGCTAAACAGGCTAAGTATTAGTAAACCACTGCTGTATATTCTTTTCAATATGCTCACCGATAGACAGTTCATCGTGAAGGATGGCGATATGACTTCTACTGGAACATTTTACATTAAAAATGGTCTGCATCAAATTGCGGTCAATTCGCCAATCCTTTTCGGCATTTACACAAGTGATCTGATATGTTCACTTCACCATACCATAGCGTACGAAGACAACTTAATAAAAGGTTATAAACATTCTTTTGCAACGTGATTTCGATAAAATTAACAAACATTGCGACGACGGGAAGTTGAAGATAAACCGTCAGCAGTCCAAAACCATTTTGTTTAGGATGTCTTTGTCTGGGGCCTCTGTGGATACCAGAAAGAATTGGCGAAAGTTTCAGATGGCGGAACAACACTGGCAGCCACTTGCTTGTCGAAATGTAGTCAGATACCTTGGTATCTTACTTGATCAATATCTGTATTCTAACAAACATATAGATGTTCCTCTGGGCAGGGCCAAAGGGGCTTTTGCCCTTACAAAGAGCCTGTTTTATAGACGGAAACTCGAGTACGTATTTACTCCCTTTTCTTTCAAGTTATGTAAAATGGAGTTTTCAAAACTATACGCAAAATATTTGGACGGCCGAATATAGAATGGAGTGCGAACAAGTGGAATGGGATCTAAACCAACTTGGAGTGCAGCACTGCTGGAATCAGCTGGTGAAAGAGATTGAAAAACCATATTATGAAAGCGTATCTATATGCCGGAATCGGGTGGAAGTTTGGAAAAATATTGAGGTTTTGTATTTTTGTGGACCGAAGAGGTTTTACACGTTCACACAGTACACTGAATAGAATCATATAGCCGACATTAGGCAAACAGACGGACGAGTTTGGCAGGGATGTCAAGACTAAACATCGCTCTATAAATGCTGTCATAGGCAGCTTTAAAATCGATAAGCAGGTGGTGGGTATCGATCTGGACTTCTTGGTTTTTCTCCAGGATCTGCCGGAGTGTGGAAATCTGATCGATTGTGGACTTTTCTGGCGTGCAACCGCACTGAGAGTGTCCAATCAGGTTGTTTACGACGTGTTCAATCAAATCAATCCCAGAAGAAACATGTTCTTATCAGTGGTTTTGTCAAATGAGTCCGGGCTTGCCCCCGTGCGACTTTTTTTAATGCCCAAACTCAAAACGTACGTTAAGAGTAAGGGTTCGGCACGGTAGAAAATTTTGGGACATACCACGTATTTATTCGAATATATGTACATAGTATTATCTATATATATACTTATACTTAAGTAAAGGCGGCGTAAGTACAGAATTGAAAAACTAATTCTAAGAAATCACATGTTTTGACAAATTATATTGTAGTTAAAGCACCCTAACTTAAGTAGTTTTCAGAGGACACGAGCGAGGAAGTGGCAGGACATCGACCCCCACGCTCCCAACCCTCCAATAATCGTTGTCAATTTATCATGTCGGCTTACTTACATTTTTAAGCGTTCATTACATTTTGCAATTTTTTTATTTTATTTCTGGGAATCGTGTTTTTATTTCTGTTCTTATCAAGGACCCATTTACAATTTTTCCAGAGCAATACAATTATTAGGAAATTTATTAAATTAATCTTGTGCTCGTAACATACACTAGAGGTATCAAACCATTTCGGAAAATTCATATTTATTGCCTTTATACATTCTTTGATTATGTTTTCTCTTAAATTGGATGCAAAAGGCAGTTTTTTAAAGTATGCGGAGAATATTTGTGTATGAAGACGGCATACCTGAAAATATTTTTCGGTGGGCCACAAGAGAACTGTATTTTCTTTCGAATTCTCATATTCTTTTAATTTTATTAGTATTTCTGTTAGATTGAAATCGTGCTTGTCTTTTAACATTTCTCCTGCACAATTTTCATATATTTTATTCATCTTTTTTATTATTTTGAAATAGCAGTATCCTGCAACATATCTAATAGCAATGTCGTTGATTTGCGGTACCTTAACTGATACTGCGTTTTCATCTAATGGGTTAATTATATTGTTAGTATTCATGTTATGTTCAAAACAGTTTTCATTGTGAAGAATATTCTCTTACAGTTTGCTCCTCTGTATCATTCTGCAAAACGGCATTACAATCCACCTGCAAGTATTCCGAATCGCCTTCCTCGCAATTGGATCATTCCGATTTAAATAGAAATTTAATCGATATAACTTTGGCTATCAATGAGCTAAATTCAGCAACACTGGGGTTACTTTTATTTATGTTCCGCGCTCTTATTTTCCCAAATAAGTTTTCTAATGGATCTTAATAAAATTTATTTACATAAATGTTATATAAATCATCATGATTCATGAATAACGTTTCCCTTATTCTTAAAACGCTCCCTATAGTTAGAGCCAAACCTTTGAAACAGAATGATCTATTTGTTGTGTTAATGGGTTTAATATTTAATATATAATCCTTCATTTCTAATTTTTTTTAATAAATTCAGCTGTAGATTTTGCAAATTTTCAATTCCACAGGATACAGATCTGCTTAGAACCTGTGCCTCCAGCTTCACCTTCATCTTTTGAAATTGATCGCAGCAAATAGCTCTTACATTTAATTTCAAATCTGCGCATATATCAAGGCTGTTATATCCCTCAACTTCAAGCTCTTTGGTGGGTATATTGCTCCGATAAACGACGTGATATAAAACTTGCTTAAAATTTCCACATAGGCTCCGAATCATAAAGACGCATGCAGACGTAGCGTATGAATTATATCTTTGATTTCTTCCGTAATCAACAAAACCTTCAATTCCATCTTAAAATTTATTATAGGTTAGATCCGTCTGAAGGCTCATCTCGTCAAATATAACCACAACTTCTTTTTCTTTTGGTGGTATTTTCGCGGTTATTTCCTTAATTTCCTGCATAACATTTCTATTTAAGCCAGGTGACAGACTTTTAATTTTAATCCATCTGTGCAGTGAAGATGGATGCGGCAAGTGCATCTCAAGTTGATCCCGCAAAAAGTTGTATCCGGCAGCTGAACGAAAAAATACGAGGGCGGGTCAATAAGTCCGTGACTTTTGGATTAAAACACAGATTTTTTGATAAAAAAATAATTTTATTTTTTAACGTAGTCTCCCTTGAGCTCTATACACTTTGTCCAACGCTTCTCCAATTTTTTTATCCCTTCCAAAAAAAATGATTTGTCGAGGTCCTCAAAATAGGCCTTTGTTTGCGAGATGACTTCATCATTGGAGTCAAATCTTTTTCCACCAAGCCATTTCTTCAGGTTTGGGAACAAGAAGTAGTCGCTCGGGGCCAAATCTGGAGAATAGGGTGGATGAGGGAGCAATTCATAGCCCAATTCATGGATTTTTGCCATTTCAACTGCACATGTGTGCACCCTTGCATTGTCTTGGCCAAATGAGGTCGTTTTTTTTTTCAAATCGTCATTGAATCGGTCCAATAAGTTGGCATAATATTCCCCATTGATTGTTCTTCCCTTTTGAAGGTAGTCAATGTGGATTATCCCGCGTGCATCCCAAAAAACAGTCGCCATAACTTTATTGGCTGACAAACCCACCTTGGCCTTCTTTGGCGCCGATTCACCCTTAGAAACCCACTGTTTTGACTGTTGTTTGTTCTCTGGTGTGTTGTTCTCTCCTATGCACTGCGAAATCCATTTCTCCTCTTTGGTGTGTTCATTTTTACCCTGTGATAAGGTGAGCTTCGAAAATATCATAGCATTTTGATGAATATCAAGCAATGAATCGATTTTCTCTAGCCTTTTCTTGTACTCTTTTAAACGACGAATTTTCTTTAATATATTTAGTTTCGATTTTCTATTTTCTTTAATAGTTATTCTCAAGACATTGTTCAATTTCTTGAGCTTTTCAATTCTCCTAAAGTAAAAAGATTGCCTTTTTACATGAGCCTCACAATTGGCGCAAGCAAATTCAATGTAATCATTGAATTTTGTCCTTGATAAATTCTTAGAAGCAAAGTTTGGTTCTCCTATTGTAGCTTCATTCGAACTCAGTTTTAAATCTTTGTAATTTTTATACGTAATCTTAGCTTTGACTGCATCAAAGCAAACAGAATCGTCTTCAGAGTTCGGAACACTCTCGCTTCGTTTTAAAAAGAGAGAGGGATAAGCATTTGTTTATAAATATTTTTTTCCCAATAAGCCATTTTCAAAATGTTTGCTGCAAATGTAAGGTTTTGTAAGGCATTTTATATGTTCACGAGACTCGTCCGTCAAAGCTAACCATTCATCATATTTAAAAGTGCCTTTTTTAGGGAAACGAAATAATTTCCTATCCGAAAACTCATTTTCGGTTGCACAGCAATTCAATTCAATTACTATTCTATTATGTACATACTTATTATTATTTATATGCACTGCAGAGTAATAACACGACTAATATTTTGCTTGTCAAACAAAATACCAATTCATGAAAAATTATGTAATTTCCTGTTGCAGTCGAATGAAAACAAACAGCCAAGTCTTTATACCCCTTCCCGCAAGCCCCTTGCACATGATTTTCATATTCCCTGTGCAACTGCCCACAACTTGTGGTGAGAGAAAAAAATCTTTCAGTAAACAAAGCAAAAAAGAGAGAAAATAAAAAAGCTTTATATTTCTCCGAAAGGTCGTGTCGGCTCGACGAGTGTCGGCCAGCCAACCAAAAGTGAACCATTTTTTTCTACAGGCAGGAGACATCTGTATAGATTTATTATCTGTGGTATTATGATCGACAGTATCAAAAGCTTTCGTAATGTCAATGAAAAGAGCCGCAGTCAGATTTCTGCAGTTAAAACTATCATAAATATTTGTGCGGAAATTTGACAGGGCTCCTTCAGTTAAAGAACCCGAGCGAAAACCAAATTGGTACTTGCTAAACAAATTATTTAAACCTAACAATTCAATTTTGCCTTTCGACGTACCGTATAGATGTTTATTTTTTATTTTTACATTAGATAAAATTAGAGGTAAGAAAACATTTTTTTTTTAATTTAAAAACTTAGTAAATTAACATTTTTTATTTTAATATAAAACTTAAGACTAAAAACTACCTAAAAATAAATCTTAATCTACTTTGCCTACTTAAACTATCTTATTGTATAAGTATTATTTCAAAAATGTTCTTTTTTTTTGGCGTGGTGTGGATAACCACTTTATTCAGAGAGAACTATCAACCTCTGTTGTTTTTTTTATTTTTTTTTATTTCTTATTTTTTCTATTCAGTTTTTTTTATTTTTATAATTTTTGTTCTTAAACCTACTTTAAGCCTACCTACACCTATGTAAGCCGGCCATGTCTAAAAACATATGTAGACTCACTCTGCTCCCTAAAGAAGGTATCAAGTAGTGGACGAATTCGACAATGGACATTCCGCCCTACTAAACCGGAGACGCTCCGCACTGCCTTGTGCGACGTCTCTGTAGTAGTTGAGTCGCCTGTCCGCAGCTGTTAGAGCGACGTGGAAAATTAACGGCACCGCTAATCTATCCTGGATCAGACTTTTTATCTAGGTAGAGGAATGCTTCTGGAGGAATAAAGCCGTCAAAGCGAACTCGCTCGTGATATAAATAATTGGGATAGTAGCCCACGGAGATCAGGATGTTCGACGAGGTCATTGCTCTTGCAATGTGCCTTCGAATCAATTTAATAACAAAATTGTCCACCCGTATTAGGTTCACCATATTGTACAAGACCTCGTTAGGACAGAATTTTATGTACCCAGACTCTGGTGTTCTGTATAAGCGAAGACAAGCCCTAAGGCAAGCCCTCTCAAACACCCGAATCTTTTCCAAAAGTCTTGCTCTCACGTTGAACCGCGCGGGACAACCAAATGTAAGCATAGGCCGAATAAGGGCCATGGGCAGATCACCTTAACTCTCATGGGATCTAAGCCTGCTGCTAAAAGTACTCGTATGTTTTCGTTGTTTGTCTTTCGGGCGATTTTTAGGCATGAAAGTTCGTTTTGATCTTTCCTCCGAAATATTTTATTTATTTGCGGGAACATATTCGGGTTGCTGGTGTCTGCAGCCTGAATTCTGTTGTTCCAGTACAAACTTATAGAAGCTCTTTAATTTTCTTTTATTAATGTTTGGAGGTTTTTGATCAACGACTTTAATGTCATGATCTCCGGGTTATGTCTGTCAGTAAACTCTCTGTACAAGGTTTTTAGTCTTGACAGCAGTCTACTTTTACATCGGTGCAGTGCGTCAATAGTTGCATTGCGGAATAGGTCTTCGCAGTGAGTGTATTTGTAACGTGGTATCGTTTTGTTCATTATTCGTCTGATTGTCTAGTCCATTAGTTTTAGGTACCTGTCAATCTCCTCGTTTGACAGATTTCTGTTGGACGGTGGGTAGAGCGAATTCGAGGAGAGTGCTCTTGTCAGTGTCCTGGAGAAATGTGTCCAACGCACCCTACTATAGTTGTAGGAATGCCTTTGAACACACTCCTACAATTCCGTTCGGAACGGACTATCCTTCGAGCCGGTATATCAAACCATCCAGTTTGCTATCGGGAGTTAGATGAACCAGAGAGAACGGTAGTTTCCGTTCCCCCATTTGGCTCTAGCTGTGTTGAATGGCTTGACCCCTACGAACTTGAGCTCTTCGCACTCTTTCTCTTTGAGCAGTGCGAGGAGCTCCTCCGGATCAGTTGACGGTTCTATCCCCCGCTGCAGCATTTTTTGCAGGTGAAGGAGAAGAACTCCGTCCCCGAATCCCTAAGTAAATTTTTTATTTTTTTGGTAGCGCTCCACTGCATTGCAAGTGGATCGCATGCCTACCTGCACTTAATCTCTTAATGAAAAAATTACAGCTTATGGCCGACTTACATAATTCTATGGTGTAATTCAATTCTACTTTAAACATGTAAATTGGGGGAACTTTTTGTCAGCTTGTTGTCTGCTGCTGTTGTTGTTGCTGTTTCTGTTGCTCATGTTGCTGTTGCTGCTTCTGCTGCTGTTGTTGTTGTTGCTGTTTTTGGGGCTGCCTTAGTTTTTGCTGTCTTTGCTTGTACACCCCTTCTTCGTCCTCTGACTCTGAAGCAGCCAGAGATACGAAGGTATTTTCTATACCCATATAGTGGCCTTCCCCACACGGCTTAGTCTGACTCAGCTGCTGCTCTTGATGACTTTGTTGGCGAATCTACCCTTACTTTGCCTGTCAACTTCTCGGTAGAATTTTAAAGGAAAGGCGCTTTACGAGGTTTGCAGTTGGCTTTAGCTTCCTCCTCCTCTTTGTTGTAGTTGATGTTGCTGTTGTTGTTGTGGACTGCTTATGGAGGACTGGTTTTGCGGTTTGATCATCAGATGACAACTTGCCATCTTCTGAACCCACTATTGGAATAGCGGACCGCTCGCTTCCAATCATCTTCCGGAAAACACTTTCTTTTGTCTACTAACATTTTTATTTTATAATTTGAAAAGAAAAATAAAAGACGTACTAATTTTCTCGGGAATCGAATCCACGACCCCTGTCTCTCGGTCCACCAGCACTACGTTTTTAATTTTTTTCGTTTTTAATGCATTTTTATTTAATTAAATTCAGGAATTCTTACAACCAAGATAAAAAACGCTTAAAAATTAGCTTAATTAACCTAAAATTATCTTATTCTAACTTACGGGCTCCATGCGGGCACCCTATGTTAAACACAACACTTAATCTATGTCTTTCGACGTTTCTTACAGTACTTTTTTTTACTTTTTTTTTGCATTAATTAAAACTAAGAAAATGAATTTTATTTTAAGAACTTGGTACATGGACTTGTTGGTAATCTTATTATAAAACTTCGAGACTTAAACTTATACATAACTACCTAAAACTAACTTCTACAGCTACTAAGCCTACTGAAACTATCTTACTGTATAAGTATTATTTTTTATTCAATAGAAAGTTACTTGACATTCACCCATCTCTATTCTCTTTTTAATTCTTTTTTTTTTTTATATTTTTTTATTTAAATTTTTTTTTTTTTTTTTTTTCTTAAAGCTATCCTACTCCTATTAAAATAAACGCAGGCCGCCCATGACTAAAAACAAGGCAGACCGACTCGGTTCCCTAACGAAGCTAGCTAGTATTAGAGGAATTCGACAAGGGAGCTTCCTCTTCTGCAAGCCACCGAAATTGTTGGTGCTGCCGAGCAGCATCCCTAATGTCGCGACTCTCTACCGCCCTACTAAACCAGAGACGCCTATCATTACTTAATCTTTTGATAAAAAAGTGATTGCCAATGGCCGACCTACAAAGATCAGTGGTTTCTTTTAATTGCATTTTATAGGTGTTGATTTGTTTCATCCTTTGCTTGATCTCTCTGTGTTGTTGGTGTTGTTGTTGTTATTTCTGCTGCTGCTGCTGTTGCTGCTGCTTCTGCTGACATTGTTGTTTATTCTGTTGTATATTCTGTTGTTGTTTCTGCTGTTTATGTTTTTGTTGTGAATGAGGTTGTGAATTTATTTTTGTTATTTGCTGCGCCGGTTTCAGCATTATTTGTTGTTTTGATGACTGCTGTTGTATTTGTTGTTGTGGTGACTTTTCACTTGTGTTTTGTTGTTGTTGTGGGCTCTGAAGTTGTTGCCTTGCCTCCTTCTCCATTCTTGCCATATGTTTGGCTTTGATTTCGAGCACTCGTTGTTGTAGCAGTTGTATGCTGCCTGAACTGTTCTTCCTCGTTTTCAGATTTTGTGGCTGCAAGAGAAGCGAAACTGTTGCTTCCTCCCATATAGTGTCTCTCTCCCTCGTCTGATACATATGGGTATTCTTCATCCGACTCATGTTGGTGTTTAGCTGCTGCAGATATTGTTGCCCATTCCGTTACTTTAACCGGCAGCTTTTCGGTTGAGGCAGAAAGGGAGAGGCGCTTATCGGCTTAAGAAATGGTTTTTACCTTCCTTCTTCTCTTTGCCGCAGTTTGTTTTTCTGCTGACGACTTGCCATCAGCGCTAATGGCTCAACCATCACCTGATTTGTGATATTTTTTAACTTTTTATTTTAATTTCACTTTTAGGAAAAAAAAAAAATCTTTGTTCTCCGCCGAGATTTGAACTCGTGCTGCACACACTTGAGTTCATACACCACTCCTACTACGCTAACTTGAACCTTAAAAGGGAACTGTCTAAATTAGAATTAAAAGAAAAGTTTTTTTTTATTTCAGTAAAGAAACTGAGACACATCTGTACACTTTGAAAGTCAATGAACGACTGACTCGTGCGTCTTTGGAGGATGACTATGGAGAATGTACGCTGCTCCATCAAGAGCAAGATCTCACCGAGACCTTCGATGTGAAAAAAGGATTAAGACAAGGCGATTCGCTGGCATGCGATTTCTTCAACATCATACATAAAAGAATAGTGCAAAACTCACGTGCAAACACAAGAGGCAAAATCGTTCAAAACTCCGTCCAATTACCCTCATGCGCCGATGATATTGAATTATTTGGCAGAAGGCAGTGTGAATTCAGTGACGCTTCCAGCGAAAATGGGTGACGATCAAGTATATGCTGTCAAGCAAAGAGGACATTCAACACCGACGGCTCAGACGGAACGTCACCTTGGACAGATATAACTTTGAGTAAGTTAAGGACTTTGTCTACTTAGCTCCGTTATAAACTGAGACAACGAAGCCATGGCTGAGATCAAACGATCTTTTCAGTAGCTGCTTTTTTGGGCTAAGAAAACAATTGACTAGCAAAGCCCTCTCTCGAACAACATAACTTACCCTATATAAGACTTTAATAATCCCAGTCCCGTACTGTACAGCGAGATCGACGACTGAGGTGGCTGAGTCATATAGAGCAAATGGACGCCAACGCCCCGGTTCCAATCCAATCTTCCCCCGAGACTCAGGTGGCGCACGCAAGTGGAATGAGACCTCAGCGGGTTTAGCTTGAGAAACTGGAGTTAGCTAGCAAAGGATCGTGCTGGCTGCAGACGCTTGTTGACAGAGGCCCAGGTCCACCCCGGACTGAAGCGCCAGGATACTTTATAGTGATGTTAGTTTGGCCCTTCCTAACCTAACTCGTCCAGAGTTATCAAAGTTTATGGCGTCATCATGAAGCTTGTTGTCACCAATATCCACCAGTGGAAAATTATAGATAAGTTTAATAGGCGAATACTTTTTTGTTGTGTCGATCCTCGTGTTTATAGCCCTTTGGAGTTCACGGAGTTTGGAGTCCCAATTTTTCGCATCACTCGATGAAGTCCGTAAATACGCCAAAATACTCTGATTTAACAGCTATCTTTATATGATATTACGCCAATTACGTTTGTCGTTTTTGACTAACAATGACTTGATTTCGACCGACGCTAAAGATTCCACATTCCGTTTGGCGTATTTGTATTTTGTAGTAGACATATTTCCGACTTCAACTGCTATTCTGCTTGGCGGATGGCGGGGCGGTAAATGCCATTTTGAGTCGTGTAAAAAAAAAATAAACGACTTGTAGTTGTTTATTTGCTTTTAAATGTGTTTCATGCGTTCTCTGAATTAAGGTGCTTATGTTATTAAGGAGTTTATTTTTGACTAAATAAATAAAAATCAGGTAACCTTTTCATTATCCTACTAAACCTTAGCAAAACTTTTTAAATTACATGGATTTTAGGTTTGATTTTAAAGGATGCATTTATTGAAGGATGTGACGATGCAATTCGTATGGACCCAGATTGCCTTTCACTTTCTTTTTTTTATCCCTGCAGTATTGGACGAATATGTAGATATTTTAAACATTTAAGAAAATATTTGCCTAAACTATTTAATATAAAAACATACTTCATGTCTGGCAAATTAAAGTGATTTGACTTAGTTCGCAGCGTTTTCTTACTTAAACGTCTTCATCTTCGCTACTGTTATTAAAATGCCCAACTAGTGACATTTTGTTTTAATTCATCTCAAAAAAACGATAATAAAAAAATAAAAGATCTGTCGAAAACAAATCTAGTACACATCTAGTCTGTCGAATAAATTGTAGAATCTAGATTTTCAATCGATACGACCCGACATTCCCGATTCCCGATAAACGTAATTGGGGTGATTAATTACAATATCCTTCAAACAACGCTGAGATGAAGGCCGTTCCTCTGTCAGTAACGAATGGTACCAAATGATCCATATGTAATTACTCAAAACCGCGGAATGTCCATTCCATACAACTGGCATTCCTTCTCTTTAGGTTGACGGCTAAAACAGCATTCAATACATGACTTGAGAAATTCCTTTACAAAGTTACGAACCCTAATAAACCAAAAATGTTGTGAAATTCGTTTTATGGTCCCATCAACAGTAGGGTGTCCAACGAGTCATAGTCTTACGACTCGCCATCGTATACCAGAGGGGATCACAAGTAGAAGTTTATTTTCGTCTTACTTACTTAAGGTGGCGCTACAGTTCGGGTCGGACCTGGGCCTCAATCAACAAGCGTCTACAGCTAGCTCAATATTTTGCTAGCTGCCTCCAGTTGCGTACGCTAAGTTGGGTGAGGTCCCCTTCACTTGCGTGCGCCACCTGAGTTTCGGTCTTTCTCTACTGCGCTGTCCCTCGAGGACGGATTCGAAGACTTGGTGTTCATCCGCTCTACATGATCCAGCCATCTTAGTCATTGGATCTTCACTCTTCTGGGTAGGTCGATGTCGCTGTACACTCCATACAGTTCGTCTTTGTATCTCCTCCTCCACTCACTCACTCACCGTCAATGCCTTCTTAGCCCAAAGAAGCAGCGATTGGCAAGAGTTATTCTTCGTTTGATCTCAGCGCTGGTGTCGTCTGAATTCATAGCGGAGCCTAGGTAGACAAAGTCCTTCTTCTTCTTATCCTTTTATTAACCCTTTCTTCGTTATAGGAACTTATGCGTAACGAGTGTCCCATTTTTACTGCATTGCTGCTGCTCCGCTTATGGGGTTGGCTAATATCGCAGACCGCGGAACGCGTCTGCATACTGCTCGGTCCTGGATCGTTTCAGTGGTTAGCCCGAGTCGTTGTTGTGCATTTGCCATATGAAATCCAGGAATTCTTTT
The DNA here is from genome assembly GCA_928272305.1 of Volucella inflata. NCBI lineage: Eukaryota > Metazoa > Arthropoda > Insecta > Diptera > Syrphidae > Volucella > Volucella inflata. Next base: position 72,961,613 of record OV743716.1, read on the forward strand.
TCCGAACTCGTTTTCTTATAGTTGGAGTGACCGTAGTTGATGGTGCCTTTTTAACCGGATTTTCCGCAATCTTCTTTGAACGTGGCAATACCAGCTTATTCTATTCGCCTCAAGCCGTTCGGTTACCGAATTCTTTATATTACGACTTCCTCTTATACGCGTAGACCTAATGCAATCGCGTTTAGTGACTCCACTAGACATCCTTAACATGTTCATTTCCGCTACCGTCATTTTGTTTTTAAACGCTTCGTACATTGTCCAGCACTGAGAACCGAAAACGTACACTGAGAACCATTTTATCCACCCCACACTCTGTGGCTTACGTCGTTGTCACATTTCGCTTCCATGTTAACGATTGATCCTAAGTACTTAAAGATAGTGCTATACGGAAGAACTGTTCCTTCTAACATTATATCCGGAACAGGTCGCAACGGATGCGCAAATGGGCACGTCAAATGCTCCGTCTTTGAACGACTTATTTTAAACCCGTTTCATTCTAGTGCATTTTGCCATGATTCTAAGGCGTTCTCCAAATCTTCGACGTTATCGCTTAGTATTAATGCGTCGTCAGCGAAGAGAATTGGCGTTACATTTGCTTTGCGCATGCAGTCTTTTAAAAGAAAGTCGAATACTAGTTAAAGAGGAAAGGACTAAGTACGCTTCCTTGGTGCACTCCGTCATTAACTGGAAATTCTCTCGTTAGTACAGCAGAGCTTTTAACCGCAGTTTTCACGTTTCCGTACATGTCTTGTATTATTCTAACATACGTTTCCGGTACCTTTTGAGACCTCAGCGCGGCCCATATGAGATCACTAGGCACTCGATCGAATGTTTTCTCGCGGTCAAAATTCCATATGTAAATCATTAGACGAATCTCTGTGCTTTTCCATTATTATTCGTAGGCTTTGGATAGGGGCCACCGTTGATCTTCCTTCAACAAATCCACACTGGCTATTATCGAGCTTTATTATTTGCCGAAGACGTTCGACGATTTTCATCGCGTGTGACATCACCTTGATTGAACGGTAGTTGTCGCATTCTCAAATGTCGCCTTTTCCTTTGTATAATGGGACCAAGAAGCTACTTCTCCATTGATTCGGCATAGGTTGTCCACATTTTAATTTATTGAAAAGTTTCGATAGCTATTCGCTGCCGATTCCCTCCATCTTCGACCAAAACTCTGATGGAATGCTGTCTGGTCCCGCCGCTTTCCCCCGCTTCATTTTTCCGATTGCTAAACTTATTTCTTCGATTGAAAAGTCCGAAACCGTAGGCACAATATCAGGAGGAAACTGTTTGTTAAGCAACTCCTTGCAGTATTCAAGCCACCGGTCACAAATTTCCTTTTCATTTGTTAGTAAGCGATCGCCTGCATTGTTGATGTATTTCGGCGAGGTTATTTCCATCGAATTTTTTCGCCTCTGTGCAGCGAGCTTAAAAATAGTTGGCGCTTTAGTATTGTACGACGCTTGAACTTCTTGTATAGCTTGTCTTCTATCTGCCGATTGTGAGGATATTTTTTCCAACTCCTGATACAGGTTTTCCGCTGCTGCAGGTCGAGTTCGAGCCAGGACTTTCTTTGTGATCTTTTTAAGATATCGTCGCTCAGATCGCATTTTGTCCACGCTTGAAATGCATTCTTCTTGTCGGCTACATCTCGTTTGGTTTCGTCATCCCACCACCATGTTTCTTTGCCGACGTGATGGTATCTCGATATAGTCCCCAGAAGGGACTTTGCGAGTGTTATGCATTCCTCGTGTATGCTGTTCCACATTTCTTGCGGGCTAAGTGAGTCTGCGATACTGTTTATATTTCGAAGTGCTTCTTTAGCTAGTGGGATAAATCTTGCGCCTCGTTCCTTCGATAGAATATACCACCGGATTTTAGGCTTTCCAAACGAAGCTCGTGTTCTCGGTGGTTCCGCTGTGAAAAATTCTGTAATGAGCAGGCGGCGTTAGCTTACTAGCGATTCTCCAAGTATTACTCCACAGTCCTTAACACGGTTTCTCATCGACATTTTGCAGAGGTGATAATCTATTTGCGTTTCGTGGCCCCCGCTGCTATAGGTGATAAGATGTCGTTGTCCTTAACTACCTCAAAGTTATACCTGCCGACGGTGACGTTCTGTGTCCTTTCTATTTGACAGCATATACTTAGTCTTGCCCTCATTGACCGCTAAATCCATTTTCGCCGCTTCCTTCTCAATACTTGCAAAGGCGCCTCTGATATCACGCTGCTTCCTTCCAATAATGTCAATATCGTCGGCGTATGAGAGTAATTGGACGGACTTTTGAAAGATAGTGCCTCTTGTGTTTGCTCGTGAGTTTTGCACTATTCCTTCAAGTACGATGTTTAAAAAATCGCATGACGGCGCATCGCCTTTTCTAAATCCTTTCTGGACATCAAAGGTCTCGGTGAGATATTTACCGACCTTGATGGAGCAGCTCGCATTCTCCATCGTCATCCTGCACAAACGGACGAGTTTGGCAGGGATGCCAAAACTAGACATTGCTCTATATAGCCCGTCTCTATAGATGCTGTCATACGCGGCCTTAAAACCGATGAATAGGTGGTGTGTATCGATATGAAACTCATGGGTCTTCTCCAAGACCGTAGTGTGAATATTTGGTCGGTGGTGGACTTTCCTGGCCTGAAGCCACACTGATATGGACCTATCAGGTTGTTGACAAACGGCTTCAAGCGTTCACACAATACGGCAGATAAGATTTTGTATGAGATGTTAAGGGGACTGATGCCTCAGTTCAGAAGGTCTCCTTTCTTGAGAATCGAACAAACAACGCTGAGATTTCATTCATCGGGCATACTTAACAGATGAGTTGGTGTATGCTCCTCACCAAGTCATCGCCTGCCGCTTTGAAGAGCTCGACAGTCAGGCCGTCCGCTCCAGCAGCTTTGTTGGACTGCAGCTTAGATATTGCTATCTTCACTTCATCTAGGTCGGGAGGAAGGAATTGTTTGTCTGCATCGTCCACGTTGAAAGGTTCATTCTGCCTGACAACGGTATTTATTTCGTCATCGCCGTTATACAGTCTACAGTATAAATGTAATTTTTCCATGTTCTCAGCATCTACTACGATGTTCCCTTGTTCATCTCTACAGGCTTCGGTTTGGGGTTTGTGTCTATGGCATTTTTTTGTAACCTTTTAGTTAAACTTCCGAATCTTATTCCTGGAGTAGCATCTCTCAATTTCCTCGACCGCGTGCTTGTCATGCTCTTTCTTTTCTCTCTTGAGTAGCCGGTGTTTGTTTCTCCTCTTGTGCTCATATAGCTCATGAGCAGCTCTTGTCTTGTCGTTGACGCTGCTTTTCCAATAATAATGTCTATTATCTGAAGCAATTTTGGATCTTTTCCTTAATCTATACGATTAACTGTTCGTTGCTTTGGAAACGGGATAGAATATGATTTCTCTTCGATTGCTTTGTGTAACGGCAGATTTATTTTCATTTTAATGGAGACACACTCCGATATCTTTATGGTTTTCTCAGAAAAATCCCGCGGAGATGAATTTAAAAGGCTGAATAATTTTTAATTTTTCGTCACAGTCATAGAATAACACTCGACGCGGTAACATCGTTCAACTAACAATGTTCTGATTCTCTTTTGTGCTATCCCGTTACTCAAAATTCTTATTCAAACTGTTCTTTTTCTTATCCCCTTCTCACACGTGTGTTCAAACTAAAACCAATAACAAGTTTAATAAATTAAACAACAGTGCCATGGCCTCTGTGCAACGTGTGCCTTCGGGCAATCGTTTTAGGGATCTAATCCTGATCGTCCACCCGATCCAAAAACCAAGTGAATAAAAATAAAAAACAATATTTCCCTTTTGAAAATGGATGTGTACTTAGTATTTTCCTGCTCAAAAAAGCAATTGATGGAATAAGTTCTCAATATGATCAAAAAATCCCAACTTCGAGACTGAAGTCTACTCGTTCCCGCTAGATCAAAGAAAATTGCCGATCTATTTTTATCAAAAAAAATCACTCCAATTTATGCCCTATTGCTGTGTTGTTACAGAGTCAACTAAATTAATCAAAAGGTACTGTGTATGCTCCATACCTTAACAACTTCCCCGAAAGTGAACAATTAGCTGAAATGAAATCACAAGGAGTGACGGACGTTCTTAAATTTAAGAAAACTGTAAACGATAATCAACTCCCTACCGGTTTAGCCTTGTTCACATTCAACCTCTTCCGACCTCCTACCACTCTCAACATTGGAAGGTATAACATTCAAGTTAGGGAATACTTCCCAAACCCAATGCGTTGCCAAAAGTGTCAGTTTTTAGGGCACACAACGAAAAGATGCACCAGCGAACCCTTATGCGTTAATTTCAACATAAATCCACACGCACCTCAGGAATGCACTCGCACATACTGCGCCAATTGCGGTAAGAATCACCCAGCTTCTTCTAAGTCATGTCCACGATACCAACAAGCCAACGAAACAATAAAAATTAAAACAACTCGTAAATGCAGTATGGCTGAAGCCAAACAAATTTACAAAGAGCAAAACCCTTCTACTTTTTTTCCTCTGACGTTTTCAACCGTGGCAAAAATTGCTCTGTCAAAACAATAACGATTCCGTTCCAGGTAAACAATACTCAAAATCCATCGAATCGTACACTTGACACGCAAACACTCTCGGAAAATTCTTCATCGAAAGACGCCGCAATGATAACTCCCATCCATCCAAGAATACTCGTATCTCACAAGTTCATCACGAACATACAAAAGTAATGACTTCATGAACACACCTCACTCCTGTTGGAATTATATTAGCAAAGTGGCAAGACTGATTTAAAAGAGATACATAAATGAAGTAGCATATGAACATTTCTTTCTTTTTCGTTAAGTTATTATAACTCTTTTGTTATTATACATAACTCCTTCTTCCTTCAGTCCTAAGCGCGTATTTTGTAACAGGAACAAATTTAATAAAGTATCCCACATAAAGGTATAAAACTTATTTTATTTTTTTGGCCCAACAGGTTATGGGCCCAGGCCAGAACAATTAAAAAAAAAAAAAAAAAGAATAGCTGCGCACATATGTATGCTTATTACTGCGAACTTGGCGGGCAGTGCAGTAAGAATCGAGCTATTAAACTCGGAAAACTACGACACGTGGAAGTTACAAATGCGGGCGATTCTGTTGAAGAATGATTTGTGGGGATACGTCGATGGAAGTATACCATGCCCTTAAGTAGAAGACAAAGGAGGAGCAAATATAAGAACATGGAAGCATTACGATGCGATGGCATGCGCGGATATAACTAGCAATGAGTCCATCGGAACTAGGACTTATAAAGGATGGACAAACATCGAGACAAATTTGGGAAATGCTAAAAGGCACCTACCAGTCAAAAGAAAAGCCGCTCTACTAAAGAAGGTGGCACTTTCGAGAATGAATGAAGGTGAAAAAGTGCGTGGTAACGAATTTTTCGAATCAGTTTGCAGACTAAAAGAAATCGGTGTTGTTGTTGGTGATGAGCTTCTGGCGATTCTTCTATTATATAGCTTACCAGATTCGTTTGAGACATTTCGATGTGCTCTGGAAACAAGAGACGAACTCCCATCAGCAGATGTACTTCGCGTGAAAATTCTCGAAGAATACGAGTCTCGAATTGCAAAAGAGGGAAGTAGAGATCATGAGACGATGTATACAAAAAGTTTTAACGAAAGGAAACAAACAGAAAAGAAAGACACTAATTTCGGTAAGAAATTTTAAAAGAATTTTGTATCATCTAAAGAGAGAAAAGAACGACAAGGTTCTTGCTACCGATGTGGAAAGGTCGGTCATTTCGCGCGAAATTGCTTCTCCAAGTTGTCATCGAAAGAATTACAGTGTGCGAAAAAAGCAGAAGATGAATCAGAAGAGTTGGCTTGGAGTGTTGCAGACACTACTCTTTTCACAAGAAAAGGACAACAATAATGGCTGGTGCCTGGATAGTGGTTGCACTGCTCACATGACATGGGAAAGAAAAAACATTAAAAATTTGACGTTTATGAATAAACAATTGAATTTAGCTAACAATAATAAAACTACAATTACAGGTACAACAAATGTTTCTCTTCTGGTAGATGAAAAAAGAAAAATTAATTTTTCAAATGTTCTATACGTATCGGACTTGAGAACGAATTTGCTATCTGTATCAAAATTTACAGACGAAGGATGGAAAGTGAATTTTAATAAAAATGATGCGGTTGTGACAGACGCAAACGATGAAATTATGTTACGAGCAAAGAGGGAAGGAAATTTATTATGTCATGCAAAACCACGATTCCGCGAACACCGTCGTCGAAAACAGAGATACACAAATGGAGGTTTGGCGCCGAAGATTAGGTCATTTGAATGAACGCGATCTGAAAATAATGATAAAAAGGCATATGGTGTAATTTCTGTTTGAAATCATCTTGCTCCCGAATGAGAAGCATTTTTCATAGGACCGCACACATCGCTATGGATTACTTCTAAAAGATCTGTAGCCCTTTCTCTCTTTGCTTGCGGAAAACTTGAACGCACCTGTTTCTCACTAAGACAAGTTTCGCATCTTGACAACTTTGAATTGCTATTCACACCTATCCTCCTCCTTAGGATCATTAAAATTCTAACATCTTCCAGGTAAAGATCTTCAAATCATTGCTTTTTTTTCAAGCTATGAGTACTTTGATTCTTAGAGATTGTCAGAGAAATATCAGAATCTTGAGGCGAGAGTTTTTAAAGACTTCAAAATTGTATCTCCGAGGAGAATACACCTTTCAGCAATAATTAAGGCTCCATTAAGTTGTCTTCCAGTTATAGACAATCACTGATGATCAGCAGCAAAAAAGTTGTTTAGTAAGAGGTGCATTCCGGGTCCCTCTGGGAATTCGGATGGCTTGATTTTCGATCAACAGACGCACACTCGAACCGAACTTTTGACCAACCCCCACCCTCTGATAAACGATATTTCAAACCTTTGTTCAAATGTTAAACAATCACTTAAGGTTCTCCAATGGAACCTGAATGGATTTTATAACAGTTATCACGAATTACAAATCCTCATCAATGATATCAAACCATGTGCAATATCTCTGCAAGAAACACATATCAAACAAAATTTTCAACCTTATTGTCCAAAACAATACTCCTCTCGCTTTCATAACTTAACCTCCAATACTTCCTCTAAACAAGGAGTTTCTTTTCTTGTACACAGATCTATTCTCCCCAACTTTATCAAAATCAACTCAAATATAGCAGCCATAGGAGTACAAATAGAATTAAACATTAAACCCACTGTTAGCTGTATATACTCGTACATCCCCCCAGAACAAAAATTCTCTCACAATAACCTCGATCGTATTTTAAAAGGTATCAATAACCCCATCATCCTTACCGGTGATTTTTACTCATGGAGCCCCTCATGGGGTTCGAGCAGATGTAATAGGCGGGGTAAAATGCAATAGTTGAGCACTTTGCCACTAATTTCGGTATTGCTATCTTACATGATGGTCGGCCGACACACTTATCGACACATAAAACATTCACACACGTTGACCTTACCCTCGTTACATCATCTCTCGTTCCAAACTCCACATGGTCCATCTCCGATCACCTACATTGAAGTGACCATTTTCCGAACACCTCGACCATTTCTCTAGGCAAGAATATAACACCCATAAAACTGCAAAAACGATTTATCTTGGATAAAGCAAATTGGGAAATATTTCAATCAACTCTCAAAAGAAATTTCACAAAGGAAAACTTTTGCAATATTAATCAAGAAGCTGCTGCCTTTTTATACAAAAATGTATTACATCCGCAGCAAACACGGCTATCCAACAGTCAACAAACAAGACTTACAAAACGGTTGTTCCCTGGTGGAACGAAGAAGTAGGTGCCTTCCGCCAAACTCAACAAAGAGCCTAGAGACTCTTGGAAAAGAAGTTTCGTAAAGCTGTAAAAGCAGAAAAAATTGCAAGTTTTGAAAAATTCACCTCGAACATTAATCCAAACTCAATGACAAAAAAAAAAACTGATATAAAAACCTTCACTGGAAACTATGTGCCTCACTCGATCAAAGTTATCAGGAATGAAACAAAGAATATTACGTGCTTAAGGGAAATTGTCGAATTTGTTGCGAAAACATGGGAACAGTCCAGTGACGATTCAAATTTCCATCCCACTTTCATAATAGAAAAGCACTCTGATATCTCCGGGTACCCCCCAATATCGCTTCTCCCGTGTTCAGGTAAAATTTAAGAGAAAATAATATCCAAGCGTTTGCTTTGGTTCCTTGAAAAAAATAACTTACACCAAGAGAACTTTAAAAAGAGAACGCAGAACTATCGACGCACTTCTCCATTTGGACGAAATTATTACCTCATCTCCCTCTGCAAAAAAACACGTCTCAATGCTGCTAATCGATTTCGAGAAAGCCTTTGTTCATTGGCATACATGATGAAACAATTGATCAAATGCAAAATTGGGCCCACAATTTTGAGTTACATTAAATGCTTTTTAATAATAATAATAATAATAATAATAATACAATATTTCAAAAACTTTACTATCAACTTGAAGTACAATCAAAACATATATGAATGGAACTCGACTTCGTTCATATGGCCACCGCGGGCACGTTTGTAGTGGTCGATTCGTTGGACCCAATTTTCAACGACTCGACTCGACTCGACATTTCGGCCGAAACGGCCGCTATTTCGCGTTCAATGTTGGCTCTGAGCTCTTTCAACGTCGTCGGGTTGTTGGCATAAATCAATGACTTAACGTAGCCCCTCAGAAAGTAGTGAAGCGGCGTTAAATCGCACGGCCGCCTCAAAAATGAGCTTCGTCACTGAAGATGATTTTGCGATGAAATTCACCATCTTGGTGCATCTTCTCCAGAACCCAATCTTCGTCGCTTCAAATGGTCCATTGGCTTCAATTCTTGAGTCAGCTTGATTTTGTATGGGTGCAAACCAAGATCCTTAAGCTAAATACGCCATAATGTGGTCTGAGCGATGCCCAATTCTTGAGAACGCCGTGGAATTGACTGATTTGGATCGTTTGCTACGGACGCCTGAACGGCAACGATATTTTCGACACTTCGACCAACCCGTTGTCTCACTGACACGGCAACATCACACAACGAATATGTAGACTCAAATTTTTGCACTAAATTTGTTATTGCCTGTCTACTAGGGCGAGAATTACGAATTAATTAAGTTGCAGTCACCAACTCCGAATTTCGGTAGAAAATTTTTATAATTTGCAGACGTTGCTCGTTCGTGTAATTTGCCATGATGAAAATGTTGAATTTACTGAATAAATTGACAGTTTGATGATTAGTGAAAGAGTGCGTTCACAAATTAAATTTAAAGTTGTCAAGTCCGTATTGGAAAACCCGATAGTTTACTCCAGTTGCAAAGAATTAATTCTCCAAAAACCTTTTAGAATGTGGGTAATACTCAGGCTCAGAACTTTTAATACGAAAGTTTGAAATTTTACACTTACGAGTATGTAAAAAATATAATTGCAATAAAAATATCTCCGTACAATTAAATAACACAAATATAACACAAACCTACTGTTAAAGATTGAATCAAGATTGCTTATTTAAATACTTATGAAACAAAAAATTACTTAAATACTAATGTAAATTTTGAAATTTCTATTTGCCTAATTTCTTTTAACCTTTATGTATGTTAACTTAGACCGATCCTAATTTACCTTATCATATAATTAATTGTTCTTTTTAATCGAATTGGACTTGTCAAATATAAATCCGTGGTAGTTGCTGTTATCATTTATCGAAACCAGTTTCCATCGTATACACATTCAAAGCATCATTAACCTATTAACATGTACATTCATTTTCTTAGACTCAATAAATAATAAGTCAGTCTTTGGCTGAGTGTCTGAAGATACGGACGTCTTTATTTGTGCGTGTGCTCGTTACATGGTGCCGAAACCCGGGACGGGATTTATAATATCAAATTAAATAGAAAAATAATAATAATAAATAAAATGTCGCTAAAGCCACCGAAAATTTCATCGTATGAAACAACAAAGCAATGAAGCATTTGAAGATTTTTTCAAAAAACTACAAGAGCAAGTAAGAAAATGTTCATACGGTACCAACGCTGAGGAATTTGTCACCGATCAAATCGTGCTGGGAATACACTGTGAGGAAACAAGACAGAAACTATGGCTTGAAGACAATCTTACGTTGAATAGAGCGAAGAAAATTTGTAGAGCTGCCGAAAGAGTTAGCAAGCAAATTTGTGAATTGAATCACGAAAGCAGAACCTCGATAACAAGCGCAGGAGTAAATAAGATAGACAGAGAAAATACTTACGATTGTTCACGCTGCGGTAATGAGCACGGCTATAGGAACTGTGCATCATACAATAAAAAGTGTCATGCATGTGGTCGTAAAGGTCATTTTCAGTCAAAGTGTCGCCAAAAAACTAACGGATGAGAAAACGAGCAACAAGAAAAAACGCAAGCATAAGTCTGAATCAGGAAAAATATATACTTTGTCGAGTGACAACGAGACACACGAAAGTAATAGTGACAGCTCCGACGATTACAGATTTGTTGGGTCAATTTTGACAAAGCAGGTAAACTCAATTGACGACGACAAGTAGTGTGCAACAGTGAAGTTTGGCAAACGTAAACTCACACTTAAACTCGACACCGGTGCTTATTGTAATGTGTTGTCTGAGCAAACAGCAAAAACACTAGGAGTAAGCGTTGGAAAATCACAAACGAAACGTCTAATAGCTTACAACAACGGTAGCATCAAAGTGATAGGAGAGGCGAAAATTCCTTGCAAGTACAAACAATCCGAGAAAATAGTGACATTAATGATCTTAAGTGAGGACCTTCAACCGATACTTGGCCGGAACATGTGTGAAAAAATGGGATTCATAGCACGGGTCAACCAGATTGTTAATGGAATCCAAAAATTGGGATGCTGCAAGGAATTTGAGTACGATATCGACTTCATTGAGAACCAACAATTCAAAATTATTCCAGCTCGACGCGTGCCTTATGCGATACGTGATCGCATCAAAAATGAACTTAAGCGAATGGTAAATATGGGCGTCATCGAACGAATCAGCGAACCAACACCAGCAGTGAGCCCAATGCTAATTGTAAACAAAAGAAAATTGAGAGTCTGCATGAATCCTACGGAGTTAAAAGAAATATCCGGCGAAGGCATTACCCATTTAAAACTGTAGAGGAGATCGCAGCCAAAACAAACGGTAGCAGATTTTTTACTAAGTTAGATTGCGAAAAGGGCTTCTGGCAATTGAAAGTGACTGATCGTACCTTCAAATATCTAACGTTTTCGACTCCCTTGGGTCGATACCGATACTTGCGGATGCCTTTTGGAATATCATGAAGTTATGAACCAAACTCTGAAGGGGATTGATAACGTTGAAGTGGCGATGGTCGACATTTTTATACATGCACCTACGACGGAAGAGTTACAAAAAGTCACTAAAGAAGTAACACATCGCTTAAAAAACATGGGATTCACCTCAAACAAAGAAAAATGTAAGTATAACCAAACCACAGTTAAATTTCTTGGTCATATATTCACAGAAAAGGGATACCAAGCCGACAATGACAAAATAGAAGCCATCAATAGATTGAAAACGCCGACAAATATAAAGGAACTTCAACGTGTACTTGGGATGGTTACCTACCTAGGGAAGTTCATTAACAACCTGTCAGAACTAACCGAACCGCTGCGAGGACTGCTACCCAAGGACACTTCGTGGAGCTGGAACATCAAGCAGCATTGGATACTTTAACAACAACACCAGTGCTCGCCTACTACGATGTTAACAAAAGCATCAAATTGTCCGTCGACGCGAGTAGCAAATCGATGGGCGCTCGTCTAATGCAAAGTGGTAGGCCAGTTGCCTACGCCACCCGAGCATTAACTATGTCTCAACAGAATCCACCACAATATCCAATATCCAATATCCATAAGGAAATATGCGCCATTCAAACAAGATATAACGTTTGAGGATGGACTATTGCTGAAAGGAAGCAAAATCATAGTTCCGAAATGCGAGACAGAAAATATGATTCAAGAGACGCATTTGGGTCACGTGGGTATTACAAAATCTATCCAGTGCGCTCGCCAAACACTATTTTGGTACGGTCAAGCTAAGGACATCAACAACTATGTAGAACGATGTGCAGTATGCCAACAAACACAACGAGCAAACCAGCGGGAACCAATGATTATGCGTCAAATACCAGAATATCCATTCCAATTAGTGTCCTCGGATATTTTCAGATTCCGTGGAGACGATTTTTTGCTGATCGCTGACCCCTGTTCAGGTTTTATAGATTTCCGAAAGCTTAAATCTTCAACGTCGTCAGAGGTGATCTTGGTTTTACGGCAATGGTTTTCGCTTCACGGCATTCCCGAGATTTTCGAGTCAGATGGTGGTACACAGTACACAAGTGCAGCGTTCCCGAAATTTGCCAAAGATTGGGGATTCACACATCGAACGTCTTCACCACACTATCCGAGGTCCAATGGGTTCGCTGAACGAAACGTGCAAACGGCAAAGGGTATTCTTAAGCGGTGCTATCTCGATAATACAGATCCATACCTAGCAATGCTAAAGCTTCGTAACACGCCACGAAACGAAGTATTGAAATCTCCGAGCCAACGACTATTTAGCAGGCGGACGCGAACCACAATCTCTATCAATCAGTATAGAGACACTTAAACCAGAGGTAGTAAGGAAAGTTCCTGAGGAACTAGCAGAACTTCGGCTGAACCAAAAATGTTATGTAGACCGAGTAGCAATATTTACACCACCATTGACTGTTGGAGACCAGGTGCGCCTACAGACAGGAAATCGCGAATGGAAGGGCGCTAAAGTTGTCGAAGAAACGTAGTATCCTCGATCGGTTATGGTGGAAGCAAACAACAGAAAACGATACAGAAGAAATACATTCCATCTACATAAAACAAAAGCCATCATTCAGTCACCAACAATATCAACAGACGTAACAAATCCAACTGTAAAATCAGTGCCTAACGATCCAGGTCAATCTACTTGGAGCCCTCGTACAGAAACTCTTACAGATAACACCTCGGCAATTCAACATGATCCTGATCTATCGCCGAAGAAAGATATGGACGTATTATAAGACCGGTCGTTCGTTACGGTACATCAGAGTAAAAGTTTAAGATATCCAATGTAACTTATAAATGCATTCCTACTATATTTTAGTACCTAATTGCATACATGCATGTACATATTTAAACAGATATTGTCGTAGTACTCGTATAAAGTTTGAATTATTATTTTATTTTATTTTTTCTTTTGCCATTATACATACTTTTACTTAAATAAACATTCCCTTTTTGCTTTATGTTATCGTACATTAGCCAAATATTATAGTATTATATTGTTATTTAGGTATTAGGTAACATTAACTTCAAACTTTTTGGGCCCGTTATCCGTTATTCCCTTGCATATCAGCGCTGACGCCTCGCAGTTTCAAGCTTCTGTAAGCGCACTGTTATAGAGACATTTATTATTTCCTACGCTCTCCTCGACTTTATTGATTCGCCACTTGCCTCGCTGTTTAGTTTGTGTTAAGCCTATTCGATTTTACAATAACACTGATAAAAAAAATCTGAATATTTCATAATGGCTAATAAGTTAAGACATTGTATTAACGACTCTGATAAGTTTTGTTACATTTGTGGAGAATATAATATTTTCAAAGATCAGCGAAAATTAATAAATAAAAATAATGTGATCCGCTTGTATTTTGCTTACTTCAATATTGAAATTTGCAATCAAGGTAAAGTGGGGGCGCCTCATAGTGTATGTAAAATGTGCATTGAAAACTTGCGACGATGGGAGAAAGGTGCACATTAATCTTTGAAATTTGGAGAACCGATGATTTGGCGAGAACAAAAAAAGTCATCATAACATGTGTTACTTCTGTATGACAAGTACAGTGGGCATCAACAAAAACAATCGCCACAAATGGAAATATCCTTATATTTCTTTAGCAATAGGACCAATTTCTCATTCAGAAGACGTTCCAATATCAGTTTTCATCAGCTATCACAATGTTAGGGGGAAGAAATAAAAGGATCTAGTGCTTCTCAAGTAAGCGATGACTTTGAATGCTCTGTAGAAACAACGAAGCCTAAAACATTTTCACAAAACAAGCTTAATGATCTCATCAGAGAATTAGATCTTTCAAAGGGAGCTGTTAGCATCAAAATGAGATCAAAACATATTGCAATTTTTTTTTTCTGGTGAAAATTTTGTGTATTGCAGTGATGTGAGAGACTTACTGGCTTTCATGGGCTTGGAGACCTATCGGGCAAGTGACTGGCGTCGCTTTATTGACAGCAGTAAAAGAAGTCTCATGGCAATAAACATGTTCCTATTTCAATTGCCCATTCTACTTGTATGAAAGAATATGTAGTAATTTCAGTTCTGTTGCAGAAAATAAAATATGTCGAACATAAATGGGTGATCTGTGTCGATTTGAAGATAGTTAATTTTTTGTTAAGCCAACAAAGTGGCTATCCATGTCTTATTCGTCTTTGGGACTGAAGAGCAAAATCAAGCCACTGGATACAAAAATTGGCCTGTGAGAGATGCTATGGTCGTTTGTGAAAGCAGTGTGATAAATGAGCCTAGAATGATTCATTTTACCGCTCTTGGACATAAAATTGGAGCTAACGAAACAATTTGTGAAGCTCTGGACAAAAATGGACAATGTTTTCAGTATATCTCTCAGAAATTTTTTGGATTAAGTGATGAAAAGTTAAAAGCAGACATATTTGATGGACCTCAAATAATTTTATTAATTAAATGCTTTACTAATTTTGAGGCATCTATGACTGAATTAGAACAACTTGCGTTGAAATCTTTTGTAACAGTTGTACAAATTTTTCTCGGAAATTACGAGTATAAGGCTAATGACTATGAAAGTTAGTTAAGTAAATGCTTTTTAACTTTAAAAATGTTGGCTGTAATATGAGCATAAAAGTACCCTATCTCCATAGACATATAGATCAGAAGAACAAGGAGAATGCTTCCATTAAGATATAAAAACAATGGAGAACAGGTATCAAGGAAGACGGGAAGTTCATATGATGGCAGACTATTGCTGGGGAATTATGCGTGATTGTCCAAGACAACTTCACTCTAGAAAATAAAACCGTATTTTTTAAAAATTAAATCTTTTTTTCCATCTCATAAATTAGAGCTGATACAAAAAAAAACACAACACTTTTTAAATCACCTTATTAGATATACTTAAAAACAGGTCTTAAATCCTAGGCACCAAAATGTGTGTAGGGCTGTGTTATCAATCCAAACTTTTCTAAAATACTTGGGGTTATATTCGATTCCAAATTAACTTTTAAAAATCATTGTATTAAGTTATAAAAGGCCCTTAACACTAGAGTTAACCTAGTAAAATACCTTTCATCTAAGAAAAGCAATTGTAATATAAATACTATCATTATCGTAATAAAATCTGTAATTTTATCAAAAATCGACTATGGTTTAGCAATATAGTATATTGTAAATGTTCGAAATCATCAACTCAACTCATCACAACACCGTAGCATGCAGCCACGAGGGCCTTTCGTACAATTCCAAACTTAGTTACTGACGCTGGATTACCACATATTTCAGAAAGAATTCAATAACATACCACGTGTACGATACATAAATTAAATTCTTCCAAAATGTCACCCATTCACAGCGAAGTCAAAACAATTCTATTTGGATCTCCTGTTGTTTGACACACGAATACAACTGACAGGTACGAACCAACAAACTGCAAACTGTCTTCGCACTTTTGTGTATGACAGTGACCATTGCGGTCTTAGTACCGAAATAACCGTGCCAAACGACTGCGGAATTGGATGAGTATGTTCAAAGGCATTCCTACAACTATAGTAGGGTGCGTTGGACAAACTTCGCCAGGACATTGACGAGAGAACTCTCCTCGAACTCGCTTCACCTGCCGTCCAATTGGAATCTGTCAAACGAGGAGATTGATAGGTATCTGAAGAGAAATGGATACGATACCTCGGTATCAACATACCGAAGACGAGGACATATTCGGCAATGCCACGCACTGCACGACTACTATATGAACTAAAAACCTTGTACAGACAGTTTACTGACAGATATAACCCTAAGATCATGACACTGAAGTCGTTGATCAAAAACCTCCAAACATTAATAAAAGACAATTACAGGTCGTCTGTAAGTTTGTATTGGAACAATAAAGTCCGGGCTGTAAACACTAGCAACCCGAATATGTTTCGGCAAATAAGTGAAATATTTCGGAGGAAAGACCAAAACGATCTTCCATGCCTTAACAAATACTGACAACAGCAGGCGCGGATCCAGGAGAAGCGGTAGATGATGAAAACTTCTTCGTGGCCGAAGATCCGCAGGAAAATATTGAGACCGTAGAAGCAATTTTCAGGAAGTATACAAGGCAAATGCTGTCACTAGTTGTAACCACGACCTGGAAGATCAGCTTCTTTTGTACAATTCATACCTTCAAAGTAATGCCATCGCTGACGAAGGGGATGGCAACGATTAGTATAAGGCCTCGTAGAAGTAGCATCTTCCGACAGGTGCTGGTTCTTTAAATGACGAGAATGAGCCTCTGCAGCCGAACATCTTGCAGCTCTGTTAATAAGGCCTACTTCACGCCTCCCCGTGGCACCATCTGGGAATCTCACTAGAGCTCACTAGAGATTGCGAAGTGAATGGGGCAAATGACGAGTTTCCTGCGCCACACATCAGGATAAGTGTCGGAAAAACAAAACAAGACCTTATCCGGACAACTCCGACATATTTAGAGCTCAGGCTGGTAAGGATTTCCAGGGCTTAGTCAGGGTCTTGGAAAAGAGATGGTGGCGGACGAGCCCTATATGGGCCAACGGCAGCGCTCACATCCCGAAACGGGCTACTGGCTTCGGTGTAACCGACCCCTCGTCCTAAGGGCATTGAAAATGGAACTGGCCTTCCAGGCTGGGGGTTGTGCCGCCGGGGTAACTGCTCCGCCATTTAAAATAAAACATAAGTTACGAAGCATCAACAAGCCTCGGATATGGACGGATCTACTGTTGACAACCCACGCAGACGATTTAAGGACAATGAGCTTCGGATATGCACGTGGAATGTTAGATCCCTTAATGGACCACGTGCAGCCCAGCAACTAACAGAGGCCCAAGAGTGCCTCCTGCAAAGCAGACATAACCGCCATTCAAGAAATGCGATGGGATGGGCCGTACAAAAAGAAGATGAAAAACTGCTATATCTACTATGGCAATTGCTATCGACGGCAAAAGCAGCGCTTATTTGGATGCGGATTCGCTGTCGTAAGCAGTCTAAGACAAGAAGTCCTCAGCTTCCGGCATGTGAGCGAGCGCCTCGTACCAATCCGCATCAAGGCTAAATTCGCCAACGTTAGCCTTATATGCGCGCATGTGTCTCTTAATCTCTTAAGAGGTCCAATGCCGCCAGCATCAAGCATCGCCATCATAGACGCTGCTTCTGGACCTGGTTCGATGACGAATGCCGGCAAGCACATGCAGCTAAGCAAAAAGCACGCAATGAGGCACTGCAAAAAAAGACCAGAGCTGCTCATGAGCTCTATGAGCGGAAGAGGAGAGACGAACACCGGTTTCTCAGGAGGAAGAAGAAAGAGCATGAGAAGCGCGCGATCGAGGAAATTGAGAGATGCTCCTCCAGAAATGAGGTTCGGAAGTCTTACCAAAAGGTAAAAATAACATGCCGCGGAAACAAACCCCGAACCGAAGCCTGTAGAGATGAACAAGGGAACCTCATAGAAGAATCGCAGTCGATGCTGAGGATTTGGAAAGACCATTTCTGCAGACTATAACGGCGATGACGGACCAATTACCTGTCAGGCAGAATCAACCTTTCAACTTGGACGATGATGACCAACAATTCCGTCCACCCGACCTGGATGAAGTGAAGGTAGCTATATCGAAGCTCAAGT
This sequence comes from Volucella inflata, assembly GCA_928272305.1. Lineage (NCBI taxonomy): Eukaryota > Metazoa > Arthropoda > Insecta > Diptera > Syrphidae > Volucella > Volucella inflata. The sequence continues at coordinate 72,979,680 of OV743716.1, forward strand.
TCAACAAAGCTGCTGAAGCGGATGGCCTGACTGCCGAGCTCTTCGAAGCGGCAGATGATGACTTGGTAAGGAGCGAAAACCAACTCATCTGTAAAATATGGTCGGACGTAAGTATGCCCGATGAATGGAACCTCACCACTGTATGTCCGATTCTCAAGAAAGATGGCCCTCTGAACTGCGCCAACTACAGAGGGATCAGTCTCCTTAACATCGCATATAAGATCTTATCCGCAGTATTGTGTGAACGCCTGAAGCCGTTCGTCAACAACCTGATAGGTCCATATTAGTGTGGCCTCAGGCCAGGAAAGTCCACCATCGACCACCATTCACACTACGGAAGATCTTGGGGAAGACCCATGAGCTTCAGATCGATACCCACCACCTATTCATCGATTTTAAGGTCGCGTATGACAGCATCTATAGAGCAATGTCTAGTTTCAGCATCCCTGCCAAACTCGTCCGTCTGTGCAGGATGACGATGGAGAATGCACGCTGCTCCATCAAGGTTAGTAAAGATCTCACCGAGACCTTTGATGTCCAAAAAGGATTTAGACAATGCGATGCGGTGTCATGAAATTTTTTCAACATCGTACTTGAAAGAATAGTGCAAAACTCACGAGCAAACACAAGAGGCACTATCTTTCAAAAGTCCGTCCAACTACTCGCATACGCCGACGATATTGACATAATCGGGAGAAAGCAGCGTGATGTCAGTGGCGCTTTCGCGAGTATTGAGACGGACGCGGCGAAAATGGGTTTAGCGGTCAATGAGCGCAAGACCAAGTATATGCTGTCAAGCAAGAGGGACAACGGACACGGACGTCTCGGGGAGAACGTCACCCTCGACAGATATAACTCTGAGGTAGTTAAGGACTTTGTCTACCTAGGCTCTGCTATAAATACAGACAACGACACCAGCGCTGAGATCAAGCGAAGAATAACTCTTGCCAACTGCTGTTTTTGGGTTAAGAAGGCAATTGAGTAGCAAAGCACAACAACAAAAGTCACCCTTTATAAGACCTTAATAATCGCGGTCCTGCTCTATGGCGCAGAGGCATGGACATAATCAAAAATAGATGAGGGTGGTCTTCGTTGCTTCGAGAGAAAAATTCTTCGGGCGATCTTCGGTCCTGTCTGCATTGAAGGAGAACGGAGGAGGAGATACAACAATGAACTCTATGGACTGTACAGCGACATGGACCTAGCCAGAAGAGTGAAGATCCAAAGACTGAGATGGCTGGGTCATGTAGAGCGCATGGACACCAATGCTCCGGTCCGAGCTCCCGAGGGACAGCGCAGTAGAAGAAGGCCAAGACTCAGGTGGCGCACGCAAGTAGAAGAGGACCTCAGCCAACTCAGCGTACGAAACTGGAGGCAGCCAGCCAGGGATCGAGCTGCCTGGAGAAGCTTGTTGACTTAGGCGCAGGTCCACCCCGGACTGTAGCCCCACCTTAAGTAAGTAAGTAAGTAAGAAGTGAGAAATCGGTGGGAACCGATGGAATACAAATCATTGTGCTTCGACATCTCCCACTAGAAGTGGTGGACATTTATACCACCCTGTTTAACAATGCAATGAATGCACATTATCCAGTGCATTGGAAAACTGCGGTGGTACATTCCATCGCCAAAAGGGATAAAGACACCTCCAATCCGGGGAATATCTGGTCGATTAGTCTCCTTCCAAACATCAGTAAGGCTTTCGAAAAAGTCGTCAATAGAGTCCTGGCTTAATGGGTTGAGGACAGCAATATAGTTCCGGATAATCAATTCGGTTTCAATGTGGGACATTATATATCACATCCCGCTTCTAAACTGATATCTAGTGGAACAAAAGCAAGAAACAGTGCACAGATGCCAGCTTGGTTGACTTAGGGAACACTTTTGACACCGTATGGCTACAAGGCCTTTTCTTCAAGCTAAACAGGCTGGGCATATGTAAACCGTTGCTGTATATTCTTTTTGATATGCTCTCCAGTAAAAAGTTCATCGTAAAGAATGGCGATGCGACTTCTGCTAGAACTTTTAACATTAAAAATGGTCTGCAACAAGGTGCGGTTAATTCGCCGATCCTATTTAACATTTACACAAGCGATCTCGTGATCTTACTTCACCAGTACTTCTGCGGATACCAGAAAGAACTGACGAACGTTTTCGATAGTGGGACAACACGGGCAATCACTGGCTTGTCAAAATGTAGTAAGATACCTTGGGATTTGGCTAGATCAATATCTATGTACAGTCTGTCTGATAACATAGTACACGACAAAAATTAAAGAAGAACTTATAATAATAGAAAAAAATCAACTGTACTGATTTATTTTGTTTATTTACTTGAATACTTTTCATTTAATATGTTGTCCACTCTCCTCCATTATCAATAATTGCTTTGAGTCTTCGAGGTATGCTTTCTACTAATCTTATAGCATTATCTTGAGACAAAGATCTCCGTAAAACTCTTATTTTTTCGTGATACGAGGGCGGGTCAATAAGTCCGTGACTTTTGGATTAAAACACAGATTTTTTGATAAAAAAATAATTTTATTTTTCAACGTAGTCTCCCTTGAGCTCTATACACTTTGTCCAATGCTTCTCCAATTTTTTTATCCCTTCCGAAAAAAATGATTTGTCGAGGTCCTCAAAATAGGCCTTTGTTTGCAAAATGACTTCATCATTGGAGTCAAATCTTTTTCCACCAAGCCATTTCTTCAGGTTTGGGAACAAGAAGTAGTCGCTCGGAGCCAAATCTGGAGAATAGGGTGGATGAGGGAGCAATTCATAGCCCAATTCATGGATTTTTGCCATGGCAACTGCACATGTGTGCACCCTTGCATTGTCTTGGTGGAAAAGAACTTTTTTCTTGGCCAAATGAGGTCGTTTTTTTTTCAAATCGTCATTAAATCGGTCCAATAAGTTGGCATAATATTCCCCATTGATTGTTCTTCCCTTTTGAAGGTAGTCAATGTGGATTATCCCGCGTGCATCCCAAAAAACAGTCGCCATAACTTTATTGGCTGACAAACCCACCTTGGCCTTCTTTGGCGCCGATTCACCCTTAGAAACCCACTGTTTTGACTGTTGTTTGTTCTCTGGTGTGTTGTGATGGATCCATATTTCGTCCACGGTTACAAAACGGCGCAAAAACTCCTCCATATTGCGATTAAACAACGCCAAACCTTCCTGTGAAGTTGTTACACGATTGCGTTTGTGGTCGACTGTGAGCAAACGCGGCACCCATCTTGCGGAAAGCTTTCTCATGCCCAAGTGATCATTCAAAATTGAAACCACTGAGCCATGCGAGATCCCTACGGCTTCCACAATCTCTCGCACTTTCAATCTTCGGTCGGCCAACACCATATCGTGAATTTTTTCGATTGTTTCGGGTGTAGAGACCTCAACTGGGCGTCCAGGACGTTCGGCATCTTCAGTGCTTGTACGGCCACAACTAAATTCAGTAAACCACTTTTTTACCATTGAAATCGATGGTGCAGAGTCCCCATAGTATTTATCAAGCTTAGCCTTGGTCTCGGTAATGGTTTTTTTTTCGCAAGAAATAATGCTTAATAAGCACACGAAATTCCCTTTTTTCATTTTCTCCTCAAATTAGTGAGTAGTCTGATAAAAATAGCTGTCAAACACAAACTAACTGACGAAGCAAGTTTAAATTTTGACAGGAGTCAACTGACAGAGGCCTGTTGACAGGAGCAGTGTTGCTGTTTCAGTAAAGAGGTCAGAAATTCAAAAAGTCACGGACTTATTGACCCGCCCTCGTAATTGTTTGACCGTCGAGATCTTCTTTCCTTGGAGCTTTAGCTTCATGAACGCCCAAACATTTTCAATGGGATTTGCATCCGGCGACTGTGATGGCCAATCTAAAACATCGACGTCATTTTCTTGTTTCCCCGCACTGCACAAACGACTGCGATGTTTCCGGTCATTATCTTCTTGTAGTAACCAATTCTCATTCCTTCTTTTAAACCACCTTTGGGCAGATGGTAACAAAGCCTTCTTATAAATTTTGACCATGTTGGGTGCGTTTAAGTTATTTGTAAACATGAACGAATTGCCAAATCCTTGTTTTGATAAGTATCCTTAAACGTGCACCTTTGCCGGGTGTTTGACGGTCCGCTGGATTAATTTATTGGATTGTGTACACCAGGTATGAGTGATAGGAGACCATGCCCAAAAAGAAGCTTCATCCGAAAAAATAACGTCTGTCCAAATTATCCTTGGTCCAACTGAGTCATTTTTCTACGTGTTTTTTTGACAGGAGTGGTTTCTTTATTGTGTTTCGAAATTTTACATTATTGGCTAGTAAACGTCTTCGTATCGTATCACAACACACATTTAGACCCCTTTTACGTAAAATCCCTTGTTCTCCACGTAACGATAGAAGAGGATTTTTTTCTAACACGCGTAGAATCATTTTGTCCTGCTTTTTTGTTGTTTTTGGTGTAGACCCACGAACCGGCAAATCATCCACATTTTTAACTTGGGAATAACGGTGTACCCACTTGCTAACAAATGCTCCGTATGTCATTTTCGGTACTTTTGGATGCGTGCACAAGAATACTGCTTCATAACGTGATGCAAGCGCGACACTCATTTTAAAATACTTCCGTCTCTGACAAAAAATTAAATTTTTTTATTCAAAGCATCTTAGCAGAAGTATTTTTTTACCTGCTAATGCAAATGCCACTTTTAAACCGGTTTTCATAAACGAGTTTTGCCGTATACGATCTTATCAAATGGACGTATCTTACACTGGACCATGATTTGTTTTGGATGATAAAAATGTATCCTTGAAAAGTTTGATTTGTTATTGTAATTATTGTCAAGTCATAAATACTGGTACACAGAAAAATCTGCGCCAAATGAAAACGAATTAAAATTTAAACAATTTTTGTTTTTATTGGGTTATTCAATGGCTACAAATCTAAGAGCAACTTATTCGAAATGACTTCCATTTGCCTTCCAGCACGACTTAACATGCATGGGGAAATTGTCCACTGCACGGACCTAGGGCTCGCTTCAAAGACTCAATATTTGTGTGTCGAGTTAGGGTAAGCTATGCCCTCTTATACGGACCAAAATTTGTAATCCAACGGGTTGAGGTCTGGACTACCAACTGCCCAACCATCCATTGATATGAACGTTGTTTTTGAGCCACAGTTGAGTCGTTTTTTCTTTGTGAGCTGGAGCAGAGTCTTGCTGGAAAGTCCATGGCTTGTTGTTGAATATTGATTGGTTGAGAGACTTCACAATGGGTTCCAAGACGGTCGATTGATATACTTTGGCCGATGTTTTAACTCCTTTCTCGCAAAAATGGAGCTTGGTAACGCTATCGTAGCACACTCCCCACAATACCATTACGGACGCGGGATGGTGGCCTCTTTGAACCCTTGGGATGAGTTGGGATGCTTCTCTGGATGGCCGAGCATACATACGATCGTTCTGCTTATTGAACGATTCTTCTACGGTGAAGATATTCTCGTCAGTAAACAGAATTTGTCTGTGAGCGTTTTTCGCGTAGCGGCTGAGTAACGCTTTCGATCTTCGCTTGCGTTATTCCTTCAATGCGGCTCTCTACGCGCTGGGTCCTAAATCTTTTTTGATAATGCGAGACATGGATTTTTGCGAAATTTGCATTTCCCGCGACAAGATTTTCTGTTTTCGCAGCGGTTTTCGGTCGATTCGTTTCTTCACGACTTTGATCATTTTCTTAGTTCTCACAGTGCGCGGACGGCCGGATCTTTGACGGTTTCGTACTCCACGAGTATCCTCAAACAACTTCAAAGCACGATACACAAAATTGCGAGTGATTCTAACGTCCTAAAGATATCGCCTTTTTCCATGTTGCATTTAAGTAGCCCAATTACTACAAAACGATTTTCGATTGCGCCCCATTCCATGATTGTAAGAAATTAATGTCAAAAACTTTTTACGTCACAATGAAGCATAAATATCAACTGTCAAATCGCAATCAATACGAAATGGATTCGCCCAGTGTAATGAGTGAGTTCAGTTGTGTACCAGTATTTATGAGTTGATTAAGTATAACAAGTGTGCAAAGATAACGACCCGAAAACCATATCTCGGCTACTGCTAATTGCTTTCAATATGATATCGGCACTGCGATGACATGAAAAGGGTATTTACAAGTAGTTTCCGGTTGCGAGTGAGATAACCCGATCATTACGTTAGTAATTAGAAAAGAAGATAAAAAGAATCCCTGACGAGCAGCTCCGCTAATTGAAGTTGAAGATTGAATAAAAGGATTCATTTTACATCAGAAGTTCGAGTGCGAACTAGCAAGTTAGTGAGTAAGTGCAAATAACAAACATTTTTTTATACGGCAACTGGAATTTTGGTAGGATACGCGTCTATGGTTGGCGATAACGATGGTGCGATAGTTAGCTCATTGGACTATCACGCAGAGAGTCTGGGTTCGATTCCTGGCTGGGTCACCAAAAATTTTTCAAATCGCCATCACCCTTTCGGCGGGCAATGGCAAACTCCCGAAAGTGCCGTTCGGAATCGGCGATAAACCGTAGGCCCCGCTCAGATGTGACAAAAAATACAACATGAGCAACACAAACAGTGTTTTTTTTTTTTTTTTACGCGTCTATGGTTAAATCATAAGTGCTTTGCTCTGCTTTTCAATATTGAATTTTTGTATTTTTTATAATTGATTGGAAAACATTATTATTGACAACAGTGAAAGTTCATTCGGTTTATGAATACACGTATCGGATATACTTTTCATCTACTTTTGGTGCATTTCTTTGGTGAGTTTTTCATGGAGTTTTCCTACATTGCATCGTCAATGGAATTAAATTAAATTTTAATTGCTTTCCAATGCCGAATTTTTGTATTTCTTTCAGTTGATTTCAACCGATTTGCCGATAAAATTCGTCAAGGCCAAATTTATCATCTTGCTGGGTCATTACTACCACTTCCAAACGCAAATCACAAATTTTTTCCGATTTATTTCATGGGAAACATAGATGAACAAATCGAACAACGTTGTCGATTCAATAGGGACACTAAAAAAGAAATTGTCGCTGAACTGCAAACTTTATGCAATCAACACAACGAATTGATTCAACTGTTCAGAACTGCCCTTGAACGAATGCCAGCTGACGATTACAAAGTTGTAATTCCCGCAGATAAGGCACCCGTTGGTCGACACGCAAGACAATATAATGCTCCAACAATTGATGAAACAGCAATCGTTATAGTTGCCTAAGAACTCGAGTCACGCGATGTTATTCTCCATCGCAGAAATAGTAAGGTCCAACGAGTCACAGAAACGCATCGCTCATACGACGGATTGCAATATTCAGTTCTATTCTGGCAAGGAGAAGATGGGTATCATTTCGGAATCAGAATGAGAAATCCGCTAACCGATGCAGAAACGAATAAGAAAGTCAGCGCTATGAACTAATATTCGTATCGGTTAATGATACGTGAAAACGCTGATAATCACATCCTGAAATGTCGTCAATTGTTCCACCAATATATTGTCGATATATATGTGAAAATCGAAACCGAACCATACATTCACTTGAATCAAACTAAGCTGCGCTCGGAAGAGTACATCCATTTACGCGATGCAGTCGTTAGTGATGGCAACGTCAATTCCAATGAATTAGACAAAATGTTCATACTTCTTTCTACATTCACAGAAAGTACACGGCACATGCACAGATGGTCATAAAAGAAATTGAAAGCTTTGATGGATTTGATGTTCAAGCATCATGTTTTTGGGAAGACACGCTGTTGGATGTACTCATCGAATGGCAAAAAGGGGATTGCCACATACACATCTTGATTACGTCATTCGAAAAATTCAAGCCAAATCTAATTAACCAAGTCATCTCAGCAGAAATACCAGATGCCGAAGTCGATCCAGGATTATTTGAAGTTGTTACCAAAAATATGACTTACGGTCCATGTGGCTTACTGAACAGTGATTCGTCATGCATGTCTAATGGGAAATACAGAAAACGGTATCCAAGAGACTTAGTCGCGGAAACTGTTACGGGAAACTATGGATATCCACTCCACCGAAAATAATAATAATAATGTTGAAGTCGATAATCGTTGGGTTGTGCCGTATTCGCCGCTACTGTCCAAAACATTTAAGGCACATATCAATATCGAGTATTGCAATTCTGTCAAATCAATCAAGTACATCTGCAAATATGTCAACAAAGGAAGTGACATGGCGGTTTTTGGAGTTGGAAACGCCACTCCTCCTATCGATGAAATCAATCAATATCAACGCTACATTAGTAGCAATGAAGCAGTATGACGCATTTTATCATTTGCAATCCAGGAACGACATCCAACAGTTGTTCATTTGGCAGTGCACCTTGAAAATGGACAGCGCGTCTATTTCACAATAGAAAGTGTACAAGCAAGGGCATTGTCACCACCGCCAACACCTTTAACTGCGTTTTTTACATTATGAACGGAAGATACGTTTGCGAGAACATTACTTTACTCCGAAATACTGACATATTTTACATGGACGGCGTCAGCGAAAAACCCTCAACGTCGCAAGCAAGGTAAAGCAGTTCAAGGACATTTCAATTTGTATTCGACCGACGCACTAGGCCGTCTGTACACTGTTCACCCGAACAATGCAGAATGTTTTTACTTGCGATTACTGCTAATCAATGTACGTCGGCCCACATCCTTCCTAGAATTGAGAGCAGTTAACTGTCAGTGTGCGCCACTTATCGTGAGGCTTGCCAAGAGTTAAATCTTCTTGAAAATGCTGCACATTGGGGCATTTCACTCGCTGATGCATCGAATACTGCTCGACTAAAGCTAATACGTACATTATTTGCGATCATATTGACAACATGCTCTCCATTAAATCCTAAAGATTTGTGGGTAAAATATAAAGACTACATGTGTGAAGACATCCTACACCGATTGCGTACCACAAATCAAAATCAACTACAGACGAGCTAATACATCAAGTCTTCCCAGATGTCACAATGTTGACATCTATTTCGCGTTCAATGTTGGCTCTGAGCTCTTCCAACGTCGTCAGCTTGTTAGTATAAACCAATGAGTTAACGTAGCCCCACAGAAAATAGTCAAGCGGCGTTAAATCGCACGAACGAGGCGGCCAAAAATGAGCTTCGTCACTGAAGATGATTTTGCGATGAAATTCACCATCTTGACGCATCTTCTTCAGAATGCAATCGGAGAACGTACATCGCTTCAAATGGTTCATCGGCTTCAATTCTTGAGTCAGCTTGTATGGGTGTAAACCAAGATCCTTACGCAAAATACGCCATAATGTGGTCTGATGCCCAATTCTTGAGAACTCCGTGGAATTGACAAATTCGGATCGTTTGCTACGGACGCCTGAAAGGCAGCGAAATTTTCAACACTTCGACCAACCCGTTGTCTCGCTGACACGGCAACATCACACAACGTATATGTAGACTCAAATTTTTGAACTAAACTTGTGATTGCCTGTCTACTTGGGCGAGAATTACGACCGAAAATTAGAATTGTGATTGCCTGTCTACTGGGGTGAGAATAACGACCGAAAATTGGAATTAACGCTCTTAAAGTTGCAGTCACCGACTCCGAATTTCGGTAGAAAATTTTTATAATTTGCAAACGTTGCTCGTTCGTGTACTTTACCATGATGAAAATGTTGAGTTTACTGAATAAATTGACAGTGACAGTTTGATGATTAGTGAAAAAGTGCGTTCACAAAACTAATTCAAAGTTGTCAAGTCCCTATAGGAAAACCCGATACATATATGCTAACTTTTTTAATATGCGTAGCAACGCGCGCTGCGTACTGCTAGTATACAAGTTGAGTTTCTTAACTTGAAACATCCAAATTACTCGAAAAATACACGATATCGTGAAAAATTTCTCACAACTCACAAGGTTCTGAAGGGGACATAAGATGGTGACCACGAGTTTGATCTTGAGCCCCATTTTCAAGGTCAAACGAAGGTCACTTTGGATTTTTTTAATGGGAACCCCTATTTTTTTGACAGATCCGTAATCTGCGTGAAAAATTACAATTCTTTTACATGAAACATTTTTTTCAAAAATGCGTTCTTTTCCCGTCAGAGGGCGCCATAAAACTTAAGACATCAAAATTACTCGAATAGTACGAAATATCGCGAAAAATGTTTCAGACAAAAGTCACAAGGTTCTCAAGGGGTCATACGATGGTGACCACGAGTTTGACCTTGGGACCCATTTTCAAGGTCAAACGAAGGTCACTTTTGATTTTTCAAATGATAATTCCTGATTTTCATTGTTTAGTCGTATTGCTCGTAGTCTTGTCATTTGCTTTTACATACTGCGTTTAGCATAACCCAGAAACAACGACGTGGATGTAGCAGTATTTTGTTTCCTTCGGGGTGATTAATTTGAGTGGTCCCCTTGCCTCCGACTGTTGAATCATTGAATTCTTCCCATTTCGACGTTTATTTCCCAAGACTATTTCAACAAATGCTCGAAAATGTGACCATTCACTTCAATACACTTGTCTATTCGCGCTCTAAATAAATCAACAGAACTGAGAAGTATTTCTGGCGTAATCTTCCGGCAAGCTTCAGTTATTCGTCTTTTCCTGTCCTCACGTGTTGGCTTTATTCTGTAAACCTTACTTTTTAAGTAGCCCCACAAAAAGAAATCAAGTGACGTAAGATCAGGTGATCTAGCAGGCCATTGCCTCGGACCCCCTCGTCCGATCCATCGTTGATGGTAAACATTGTTTAATTCGCCCCGGGCTACTTGGGAATAATGGGCCATCATGTTGAAACCACATTGTTTGTCCAATGGGAGTTCTTCTAGTAATACTGGAAGATGGTCCCGCAAGAAGTTTGCATACTTTTCGCCATTCAAGTTGCCTTCAATAGAATATGGACCCCAATAATTCCCGCCCAAACATTCACATTCCAAGGGTGCTGGCGTTCAACTTGTCGCAACCAAAAAGGGTTTTCGGTAGCCCAGTAATGCATATTATGTCGATTGACCGAACCGTGATTGGTGAAAGTCGACTCATGAGAGAATGACACCTTGGCTAAGGAAAAGGTGTCTCGTTCAATTTGCTGAAGTGCCCATTGAAAAAAGGAAACCCAGTTGCGAAAACATTGCTATTTCATTGTCCTCAACAGCCACCCTATCTGACCGATTCCTTTTCTTTGGTTGCACACTTCCTTCACCAGTGCATTGTTGGATGACCCGATAAAAGGAAGCGCGCGATTGTATCTGGTCTGGGAAACGTTGGGCATAAAGAGCAACAGCACCATCGATGTTCTCCCACTTTCTCCATAAATCAGTATCATTTAAATTTTCTCTTGAATTGAAATAGCCTTCATTATTAATCTGGAAAACGTTACTAATAATAATCAGTACCACAAAACAAATGTCGAACTTCTAACACCCTAACAACGTTGGAAACCGATTAATGATTTAGGCGTGCCAGTGCAGTGGTATCTAGCACTGAATGAATAAGACCTTTGAGACAAAGTCGTGTGCCCCATTGAGGAATACGACTGAGCAATGAAAATCAGGAATTATAATTTGAAAAATCAAAAGTGACCTTCATTTGACCTTGAAAATGGGTCTCAAGGTCAAGCTCGTGGTCACCATCTTATGTCCCCTTCAGAACCTTGTGACTTTTGTCTGCAACATTTTTCGCGATATTTCGTACTTTTCGAGTAATTTTAATGTCTTAAGTTTTATGGCGCCCTCTGACGGGAAAAGAACGCATTTTTGAAAAAAGTGTTTCATGTAAAAGAATTGTAATTTTTCACGCAGATTACGAATCTGTCAAAAAAATAAGGGTTCCCAGTTAAAAATGGGGCTCAAGGTTAAACTCGTGGTCACCATCTTATGTCTCCTTGAGAACCTTGTGACTTTTGTCTGAAACATTTTTCGCGATATCGCGTATTTTTCGAGTAATTTGAATGTCTCAAGTTAAAAAAATTAACCTTGTATAATAAAAATAAAAAAGAGATGGGTAACGTAAAACAGAAATGAAGTACGTATTTAATTACCTGTCGTATTTTAGGATAATCTTAGTAGGTTAAGAATTATTTTGTAAGTAGTTTCAAGTTTAATATATACAAAGTACCCTTTTACTAAGTTTTTGTTAAAACAATTTATATTTTCTTTGTTCTAAATATTATGTACATAAAATAATAAATATATATGAAAAGAAGCGGACAAGCGCGAGTTGACCTGGTATGAAGAGGGTTCCGAATGCTGATTTCCATTTTATTAAACAAATTATACGGCCCTGGATTTATTGAATGTATTTATGCATTCTTTCTGATGTGATGTTCTTTAATTTAATAATAGAAAAATTGTTTGTAACCTTTTCAGGTAATTAAATGACTAGCTTAACTTTAAAACGTTTAAAAGAATCTCTTGATGGCAGCCAATCACGAACCCATAAAAAAAGGGGGGAAATCCAGTCTGTCTCCACTTTGCCCGTAAACATTCTAAAGCCTTTTGCACTCTGTGGAGGGACAAAAATTGCTCACAAAAATCTTTCGATGGCAAGCAATTCTCCATAAGGAAAAAATGAAGGGTAGACCATTGTATGCATTCTAACTCAGGCATTATTATTATTAAATGGGATTTGAACCAAAGCAATAAATCTGCGCTATTTGATCTACATAATGAGATGTTGTTTTTGTTTTTTTCTACGCTGAGTGGATTTATTCACTCAAAGGGGGAGTGACGCTTTTTGTTATTGTCTTGATGAGGAGTGACGAATGCTTGGCCTATTATTTTATTATATTGTTATTATTATTAAGTCTTTATCCAAAGAACAAACTTAACATTCTAGTTAATACATATATGTACCAAATTTAAACTTAATCGGTCCAGTAGTGACAGATGGACAGATGAACAGACGGACACATGAGTGATCCACCCTATAAGGGTTACGTTTTTCATTCGGACGTACGGAACCCTGGAAGTCAGTTAGGTTACGTCGAAAGACATAGTTAAGTTTAATGTTTAACTTAGAGCGCTCTTATAGGGCCAGTAAATAAAAATAAGATAAATTGAAGTAAATTAAGCTAGTTTTTAAGCGTTTTTTTGTTTAGCTCGTAAGTATTTACAAATGAATTTCAATAAAAATACAAATGAATTTCAATAAAAATCCGTGAAAAACTCATATCTAGGATTGGAAAACTAAAAATCTGCTGGGTGCCACGGCACAGTTCCCGCTGTGGAAACGAAGTTGCACACGCTGTTGCTAAATCGGCTTGTAAAGAACCTCTTACGACTTTCTTCGCCAACAACAAAAAAGAAAAAAAAACTACTGAAGACTTGGAAATACAAGAGAAAAACAAACTGGTCAAACTCTCAACACATTTACAAACAATTTACCCTTATCCTGAAAAATTGTACCACGCTGGAGATATTTCACAAAAATATAAAAATGTATATCAGACTGCGAATGGGTCATACCAGCATGACCCACAAACATCTCGTCACTAACGAAACGGCCCCGCTCTGCCAATTATGCAACGAAAACCATACACTTACTATGAGTCATCTTATTTCATGTTAACAAATATTATTAGCTTGTAAAACTATTGCACACACAAATTTATCCGATCTTTTGTCCGAAATCATATACAAAAATGTAAACAATGTATATAGGCTGCTCACAGCACTCGATTTAGAAAACCTTTATATAAAACTAATACTGTGTCTAACTAGCTGAAGGCCCTAACTGCTCAAGCTTAATATACAATTATTGTCATAGTCATTTTATTCGTTGTCCATAAACTTATAATAATAAACAAAAAAAACACTGTGGCGCTGGCCACAGTATGGGCCATGGCCTAGCTTCTTGACACTCATTTGTATTGCTCATGTTGTCATTTTTGTCACATCTGAGCGGGGCCTACGGTTTATCGCCGAGTCCGAACGTCCTTAGAAGCTTTTTCGTAGGCAATTTTTACTTTCGGGAGTTTGCCATTGCCCGCCGAAAGGGTGATGGCGATTTGAAAAATTGTTGGTGACCCAGCCTGGAATCGAACCTAGACTCTCTGCGTCCAATGAGCTAACTATCGCACCATCCTCATCACCAAAAAAGACTTATAATAATAATAACAATAATAATAATATTTTTCATCAGTCGAAAGTTGATCGCAGTAAAAGTCCTTTGCAAGGAGTTTTCCAAAAAATTAAATCCGCGTGAACAAGCCGCTCAACTTGGATTAGAATAAAACACGAATTTAACGTTATTATAGATGTGTAGCGGTTCAGATATATAGAAGCACCTCCCGCAAGCGCTACATACACGAATTCCAATTTACAAAGCGCTACATACAACAAACTCCAACATGCAGAAGCGCTACATATAGGCAAACACGCCCATAGAATGATTCTGACCCTGAAAGCAGCAAATTTCAACAGTGAGAAGCGATGACTTTTTCCTTTTTTCTCTTTCGGCCGGCAACCAGTTAGCAGCGGGTGTTTTCGCATTCATATTTTTAATTATCTAGTTTTGCGCGATAAATTTATATATTGGTAAAAGAAGGAATTTGTGAATTGTATTTGAATAAAGTTAAAGTATTTGGGCTTATCATTAATAAAAAAAAAAAATTTCAGTTTTTTATTTAAGCAGGTATTCGATAAGAATGCCTAACAATGTATCTGGTACTTAAAATCTAACCTCGGCACAATTGACTGCAATTGTGTTGTTTCCATCGTGTTGTTGAATCTCCTTGACAACACGCTGCGCTGAGCAAGGGATTTGTTTGCGCTGAGAGCACGCACGAAGTTTTTGAATGTTGGCTTTTCCTTAGATCAAGTAAGCGCCTTCTAAAGGAATTGAGCAGTTCCTATCTAAAAACAAAGCAGTTGAAGTTAGTAATAAAGATAATGTTTTCTCCGATCAATTCAATGATCTCTGCATTATTCTCGCAAGCTGCTGTACCACCTTTGAAGATCCTTGGTAGACAAGTATCTTCTGGTAATTTCTTTGCTACCCTTTCTTCACATACGGAAGTATTCCTTATATGAAAGTAGTTGATAAGTAGTTTCGTAAAGTTGTTTTCTGTCATTAATTGCAGCGCGAGCGTTGACTAGATGTAAAATGTTGGGTCCGACCTTTGGAATTGATAGGATGTACAGCAATAAAGTTCCATTTATAAAAACGGAGGGTCGGCCGTATTCTACAGCTTTTGCGACGTTTTGGTAAGGTGGGGTCTCTAGCCCGCTTATGATAGTATTAACCTCTTCAGAGTCTAATATGTTGCTATTTACTATCCCTGTCTATCCATTTGGCAGTCCCCAATAATTTAATTTTCTCCCTCTTTTAGTATAAGTATCTTGTCAAGTAAGTCATGTCTAAGTTTCTTAGATTCTCCCTTCTGTAAGGCGTTATTGTAGTGGTCGATCATTTTGTTAACCTTGTTCATAACCTCATGCGTTGCGTCAAACAACTCATTAACTTTGTACTGATGCTTGTTCTTTGCTAAGTCAGTCTGTGTTTGTAAGAGTTTGTCCCAGTCAGTTGCATCAGGGGAACCCGCCCGCCGTTTCCAGGCAGTCCCAATCCAATTTATGGATCTTACTCTTCTCGCTCCTGGGTCACGAAATTCTCTTAAGCGATCCTTGGTCTGGTTTAGGTGATAGTTTAAAACCAGATGAGTTTCTTCATCCCATACACGCTTCGTAACAACTGTTGGGTTTGTTGTACAAGTCCGTCGTAAAATTTTAAATCAATAACATGGATAAGCTTGAAGTACCCATTCATCATCCAGGCGTCACCTTCCCTAGCTGTCACGATTGGCGGTTTGTATGAAAAAATATGCAAGGCTTCCGAGGGAACCAACAAAACTAAACTGTAATACAAATTTGTTATTTTATTTAAAGATAAGATCATTATTACAAACATAAAAGCTTAACCTTAGTATTGTATATGAAACTAATAGTACTTTCATCAAGCGATATTTTTTGGTATCCTCTTTGACCGCCTAGGGACGGAGAATGGAGTGAATGAATGAATGACAGGAAGGGTGAGTGATGAGTGCAAACAAAGTAAACAAAACCCGTTTTGGGTTTCCATTCCATTCTGAATTTAAATCTATATGTTAGGAACCTGAGTGAATGACTTTGCCAAGGAAATGTGTAAACAAACTGATTAAACGACAAGAACTGTGTCTTAAAATATATGTATACGAAAATGACAGCCTTTATCAGAAACAAATATTTATTTGGAACCCTTTCCGCAAATTTATCGTAAGTAACAAATGATTAATTTTACAGGAAACGTTTTTTTCTGTGTATTATAAGCAAAGGGGCGATTTCTGCTTTTAATCATGTTTGTGCCAATAGAAGTCGGTGACATTAATTGAGATATTTTTCTCAAGCAATGAAAGCAGTTTTTTTCGTTTGCGATATTTTCGCTGCCATGCTGCGATGGCGATGGCGCGATAGTTAGCTCATCACGGGTTCGCTTCATGGCTGGGACATCAACAATTTTTCAAATCGCCATCACCCTTTCGGCGGGCAATGGCAAACTCCCGAAAGTAAGATTGTAGACAATCCTTCTAAGGAGTGCCGTTCGGACTCGGCGATAAACTGTAGGCCCCGCTCAGATGTGACAAAAATGACAACATGAGCAACACAAATGAGTGTCTAGAAGCTAGGCCATGGCCCACACCGGGCTGCCAGCGCCACAGTGTTTTATTTTGTTTGCTCTTAAATTTGTGAAAAAGTTTGTGGCGCTTTCGATAAAATTAAAGACCAATAAAGATTTTATTCGAAATCAAAATAACATTTCTTTTATTTCTTTATGGAATAGAATAACATGGGATGATCGCCGAAGGTCGTATGTACCTACATATATAGTATGTACCTATCTACAACCGATTCCTACAACTATAATTCAAATATTCTTTTCCACGTCACCCAAGGAGGTAGAATATAAAACGCTTTTTTTACGGTGTTCCCTGTTCGCTTAGTCCTTGCTCTTTAATAAGTACTAGCGAAATAAAAATATTCATAAAATAAATAGAAACTATCCATTAAAATAAAAGAAGTTTCAATCAAGTGTTCTTCGTGTCGTTTTTTTTGTAAATTGGCTTTCAAAAAGTGTTTGCATACTTTTGACATAAGCTTCAAATGCTAGAGAAGGAAAAGTTAACTTTCCAAATTCGGATGATGTGTCATAAGCTCGTAATTTTATTAACAGGGCTTGTTCTCGAAATCTGTCTGTTTTGTCTATCATGAACAGAGTGCAGTTTTCACAATAAGGTTTCTTATGCAACTAAAAGCTGCAAACCCGGCATAAAATGTAAGTGCGACTTCTTGCAGCTTCTGTGATAGAACTATTTCTGTCTCATTGGCTTCACCATCAAAATTATCATCGCAACTATTGGTATGGTACTCAATACTGCTCATAATATCTTTTCCCTTGAAATGATCTTCTTGTCATCACACTTAAGATCTTCGCAATCAGCTTCAGGCAATAACGACTCAGCCCCAAAATCTTGTAACTTGAATTTTCTGGCCACTTTAAATTTTTGAAAATAATTTACTTCAAATTACGAATAAATCTGTGTGCTGAAGGGTTGGTTCGTGTGATCCCCTATTTGTTCGAGTCATTGAAAATAAATTATTTGCAACATCAGTATTAAGATGTGCTATTAGAAGGAATTGCTGGTCATTTTTAAGTTTTTCCCATATTTGTTATATAGCAAGTAAAGTTTGTAGTAACCCGCCAAAGCAATATGGCTTCTTCATCTTACCGGTAGATTCCCATAACGATATCCACTACCTAGCAGTTTTAATGAACTGCAGAGTCTCGCTATGTATTGAAATAGGGTGTCGATTAGGGTTGCTTGTATTTAAACTGTAACTGTTACAGTTATCGAAAAGTTCATACATTTTGCTTAAAAAGGCTGCCGTTGAGGCAGCAATCTTCTTAGCGCCTTTAGTTTTAAAATAATTTGCTCACATTGCGTTACAGACTCCAGCAGCAACATTAGCACTAAAAACTTGGGCAGCCCATTTTACTGACAATTTTTCAAAGTTGTTCGGGATTTAATGACTCTTGGTTAGCTTAAAGCACACTTCAAAGATGTTCTTGGAATCCTGTTCAAAAGGTTTGACGAGGATTCCCCATGAAACAATATCTTCAGATATTATAATTGGATTTTTAAGCAAACAATTTCGCACACTTTTGAATAAGTGAGGGTAGTCATATAGAAGACAAATTCGTTGATTTTCAATATGAAAAAAGGTTTGTTTTCGTTTGTCCCCAGTAATTTGTATGCTCTTCTATTATTGCTGCCTTGGCCACAACAAACAGCAATAACTTGCAGTCCACACTATAAAGTTTTTGATATTGTTAATTTCAATATCTCGGCAATTGCATCACCTTCCGGGCATCCTATATAATAAGATGTGGTTTCCTTCCAATTTTTATTTGATCCAGTAAGGGTAAAAAACATTACTTTGGAGGCTACAGTGGCGCGTCTACCCAGCTCCCCGAAGTCAGAAAAGCCATATACCGTCTCATTTTTAGTGTTGTAATCAAGTTCAGGTTTTATTGCCATTTTATAAAAAAATTAATACGCACGTTTTGTCTATGCTTGACATCGTTTCTACCTTGCTCTTTAAAAGATTAATCATTTGGTTTGAAGAACCGACATGTAAACTTATGGAAGTATGCCATCGATAGATTGTGCTTATAGATGGTATACCAAATCCCGAGCTTACCATATGAAAAATAAAAACTTCAGACAAAAATCTTTTTCGCCACTGCAAGGAAGAGAAAAACACATAGCAGACATGATGAGCGCAATTTCAGCATTCATGAACAAAATCGATTTATGTAAGAGGCAGTTAGAGGAGAATTTTCAACATTTCCCTTCGTTTACTCTCCTTTTGGACGCTGATTATCTTACCGAGTATAATCCAACTCAACATTTGGAGCTATTCCAACATGTTGCCAACATGTTTTGTAGGGAACCTCTCTTTATTTTGGTCAAAAATCCATTCGTAAATATCGATGTTTCAAAACTAGCCTCATTAATGCAAACTCATTGCTTCATAAACAAAGTGCGGAAAATAAAAGCGACTAGGTTTTCAAGCTAATGGATCCTGTTAAATACAAAAACATACGACACTGTGCACTCATAATTGAAGCATTTTTCGGGCCAACATATTTATGTGAACGTGCCTTTTCTCAAAAAGTAAATTAAACTAAGTACAGAAGTGTGTTAACAAACGACCACGTCAAAAATTTTATGATTTTGGGTTGCACAGATGATTACCAACCACACTTTAAGGAGCTATATGAAAACGTAAACAGCAAAGTAAAATAACAAATAAAAAGTTTCTTTTTATCTCAATTTGTTCTTTCTTTTTTAAACTCGGTGGAGCCCGCGTAGCATATCAAAATTTTCAAAATAGCCCTTGGAGCAACACTAGTGGGGCACCACTGCTTTAACCAAACATCCCTTCTACGATCTTTAGGAATTTTAAAAAATGACAAAGAAAATATTCTTTTTATATTGTCACAATCTTTGTATGAACATTTAGACATTCTGAAAATCAAAAATGACGGAAACTAGAACTGCACTGCCAATGGCTCAGGCCGATGAGTTATTCGCAATGAAATAAACACACACACCGCAGGCATAGGTGAATTGTTTTATTTGTTTAAAATAAGCAAAAAGGAATGTGCTATGTATGTGTGTATTTTTTTGGAGTGCATTTATTTCGCTTCATTTTTATCATCATTCAGATTTACGTGCAGAAGGATCGTGCACCTGCCAGAGCAACTGACAGTGTAGCACTGCGTTGGGTTAGCCCGACGAGTTATTCACATTGCAAAGTATCTACCTTACTCGACACAGCACGATGTTTGATTGGAGTGGGTTTGTGCATAGAGAGTTACTGGCATGGGATTGGTTAGATTAGAGCGGAATTGTGTTATGCAATGCCTTATGAGTGCATTTGCATATGGAGATTGTTGAGGCCAAAGAGCGTAAGATTTGTGTGGTACTCAGCTAAGGGTGTCTACTTGGGCCGATAGAGGCACTATCATCGATATCCTCAAGTGATAGTACTATTAGTTTCATATGCACTGACCTCAGTCACATATGTGTGTTACATATAAATGTTACAAATACAGAAATTGTTATACAATTTGTAATTTTTTCATGATATAGGGAAACATTCCCCTTCTTTTATCCTTTTTTTTGCGGCTCAAACGCTTTAATTTTTGGACATTAATATTTTTTAGATTAGGTTTGTGAATTTTCCTATCACTATCTGTCGTTACTGTAACGCGATTATTCCTTGCCACAATTTCTTTTTTAAACAAGGGCTTGTTTTTCCGTTTGATTCGTTTAATGGCGAAGTAAATCATTTACCCTTCGCGACACTCCATGGGTTTTCCTCTTTTTAAATTTAACCTTATATTTCCAGCTTCCATTTTCGCTTAATAATGCCCCTAAGATCCTTATTGTTGGCAAGTCAAGGTGTAACACCAGAGTCCGAGTATATAAAATTCGTTTCGAATGTCGCTCGAATAGCTGCGGACAGGCGATTCAACTACGACAGAGACGTCGCACACGTCAGTGCGGAGCGTATTCGGTTTAATAGGGCGGTCTGGAGTCGTGGCACCAATAATTTTGGTGGCTTGCAGAAGAAGGGGAAGCTCCATCGTCGAATTACTCCAGTACTAGGTAGCTTCGTTAGGGAGCTAAGTGGGTCCGCCTAATTTTTAGTCATGGTCGGCTTACATAGGTAGGATTAGGGTAGATTTAAGAACAAAAATTATGAAAAAAAAAAAAAAAAAAAAAAAAAAAAAAAAAACCAACAGAGGTGGGTAACACTCTGTAGAAAAAGTGATATCCACACCACACCAATAAAAAATAAGGAATAATACCTACACAATAAGTAGGTTAAGTAGGCTTAGGATTTATTTTTAAGTAAGTGTTAGTTTATAAGTTTTATAATAATAAGAATAAAAAGTGTCCATTTACTACCTTTTTACTCAATAAAATTTATTTTCTTAGTTTATGTTTTAAATTAATGTTATGGAAAAAAAAAGTACTGTAGGGAACGTCGAAAGACATGTAGATTATTATACTTAAATTGTCCGCATAGGGCCAGTAAGTTAGAATAAGATAATTTTAAGTTAATTAACCCTTTCGACCCCAACTCTTTTCCTGCGCCTTGAAGTTAATCAAGTTGTATTTAATTAAAAAGTAATCAAGTCGCCATGCCCATCCGTTTGGGCGCTACCGGAAGTTGCTTATAAGCAACGTTGGGCAACGATGGTATGTAAGACAAATTTTTTTTTCAATGAAAACCGAGTACAATTTTATTTGCAAATTTTTAGAAATAAAGTATGATAGGTCAAAAAACAGTTTTTATTATTATTA
This sequence comes from Volucella inflata, assembly GCA_928272305.1. Taxonomy (NCBI): domain Eukaryota; kingdom Metazoa; phylum Arthropoda; class Insecta; order Diptera; family Syrphidae; genus Volucella; species Volucella inflata. The sequence goes on from OV743716.1 coordinate 73,001,108, forward strand.
CGGCAAAGATGCACATTACACTTAAGGCATTTGGTCATAGGAGTTCCTTTTTTGCACAACCTGCAACGCCCTTTTTCTTCAAATACTACCGAATATTCCACTTTGTCGTAACGCTGCGAGTCTGGAGGATTCGGCTGGAACCTGTACTTTTTTGTCTGTTTCGAAGACACACCGCTCGATGGAGAGCCCAGTGATGATATCGGGCTATCCCTATCTACATTCGATGGTTGACCTCTTTTTGTTTTAATTGAAGAAGAGGTAGTAGATTGCACAAGTACATCAGAAATTTTCAATTGAAATTTTAGTAGAGAAATATGTTTCTGAATTTGTATAGATGTTCCTAATCACCAATAAAAGATTCGTATGTACCCCTCTCTTAGGTGGTGGTTGACCTTGTAGAGTTCCATTAGAATAGCTGCCTGTGTGATCAAATCAATAGGTTGAGTTTCAAAAAAGGTGTATAAATAGTAGTCTACTGGTGTCATCACTTTCTCAACTTTCAATGTTTTATATTCTTCCCAAATATTCGTTGGGGCTTCAAATGGCCTTGGAATCCACTTGAGTGTCTTCAAATTAATTTTTTCAAAGCATGTATCAACAAGAGTGCATGGTTTCTAGTTTCTCCTCTTTCCACGATCCCTTCCAAATTCATCTCCATCACCGCAGAAATGTCTTCAGTCTCTTTCTACGTCACTAGAGAGATACCAATCAAAGTTTAAAATTCGCTTGACAAGCCTTTATCTTGCGGTCTCATATCGAAAGACAAAAAACTGTATAATCACAATTGTCCGATGTTGCCCACAAGCAAATTAATAACTTTAAAAAGCACTCATCTGATAATTATATAATAAAAAACAAATCTGATTTTTGCTGAAATCTATTTCATTAATACACTTTTAGTTTTTGTTATTATAGGTATTAACAAAATGAATTACACATTTCAATACCTATTTCGAATTTTACACAAATATTTTCTCCGATGCAACTGCAGTCTATTGAACATAATTTCCCTAAATGATTTTCAAATGAGCTTTTATTTCATTACATTTTGAGTATTTGAGTAGACACATACAGCTTTTGTTATCATTGCGAATCGGCAGACAAAAACAAAAGGGACGCTTACCGTTAAACAATCAAAATTGCTCTCAGACAACGTTGGGGTCAAATGGGTTAAGCTTATTTTTAAGCGTTTTTTTGTCTAGCATGTAAGAATCAATTAAAAGTCTGCAATGAATGTCTTGAAACCAGTTCCAAGGCATTCATTTTATTTCAGGTACACTTCATAACTGCTGTAACAGCTTGAAAACTAAAATGAATGAATCACCTGATACCTGTTTACTGTGTGAGTATTGCACCCGTTTTAAACTATACACTTAGTGCAGGGTACTCATAAAGAATGGGTATTCACAAATAGGTATCCGTAAAAAAAGTGAAGACTACACTGAGTATTAATTTATACTTATGTTTGTTGCAAGCAAAAGGCGAGCTTTTTAAATGACAGAATAACGGGAAATGGCGATTAGAAAAGGAGGGGCAATGGAAAAAGGCAGAATGATGACAATAGGTATGTAATTGTAATAAAATAAAAAAATAGATTTATTGCTTTTTAAATATTTTTTATGACAGCTCTTTGAGATCCTTACAAATTTCAATTTGATTTATATTGGAGTGTCGAAACATTATTTGATTAACCAAAGCTAAGTCGGATCCAAATAAACAACGTTTTCCGAAATTAACATTCTGGCTGGAGAAAAGATGCACTACTTGCTGGCGTAGCTAATATTTTGCAACTAACTTTAAAGAAAAATGCTAATTCAACTTAGTGCAGGTGCCACTACTGCAAAACATCAAAATCTTCATGAAAAATTACATTGACGTTTTCATATGCGAGTATACGATGGCATTTTATATGGAATGTGATATCCACCAAATGACCACCGCGGCTTTTCGGTGTGCACCACGTAAATTTTGATGACCGCATAAATTTCACCCAGTATTATTGTTGGCGTTGGTTATATTGGCTTTTAAAGCATCAATAGTCTGTGGCTTATCCCCACAATCGCGTGATTTAACGTGACCCAAAACAAAGAAGTCTCATGGCATTAAGACACACAACTTGATTGCCAGTTGACGTTGCCGAAAATCAAGATAACCATGCTGTCGAACTTGTCGTGCAGAGCATCTGCTGCAAGCGCTGAGTGGTGTAGAACCACTCGTCATTGGGATCATATCTTTCAATTTAAGCCCCAAAAAATTGAATTTCATTGCACCATACCTTTCGCCGACAGCCGTTATGATGGTGCCAGCTCTATTTTAATAGAACTACGAGTCAATAAAACGAGATCCACGCCAAACAATGACCTTTTTAAAGCATTTGCAACTGATGGGTTTCATGTGGATTGTTGTCTCCCCAAATGCGACAATGTTGACAAATGGCATGTAGCCATTTTTGCAAAAATGGACTCGAAACTGGAGAGGGTTTTCCATCCGAAATTGTAGTCCACTTACAACTTTTCCAAAGCCCAGTCAGCAAATGTTCGATGCTGGCTATGGACTCTTGCCTTTATGTTTTTGTGTCAATTGAATTTTATAAAGGTGCAGTGCAGACCTAAGTCCCGAAGCAAAATTCGCCAAGTTTACGTTTGCGAAAGGTCAAGTTCTTTAACACGACAAGGAATAGGCCGCCTTAGATTTAGACTTAGAATAGAGTACCTTAATTCTTTAATTCCTTACCAAACTAGTAGACTTGAATTTGTCCGCCTTACGACGAAAACGATCTAACATGGAACGTAGATCGAACGAAATATTATAGTAATAAAATTTGCACCCGCTTCTCAACACTATTTTTTAATCATAATTTGCCCAACATTAATTACTAAAACTTCTAAAGCTGTACTGTCCAAATACTATAATTTTAACCTCATACCAAAGTTTGAGCGCCTTTATTATAAAGCCCTTTTCACGTAGTTCACATTCAAATTGCAGCCGTTTCATTCAGAGCATTCAGTGTACTCGTTGTACTCAGTGTATCTGCACAGATAACAGTGCACCCGATTTGCTCTCACCAAACAAATCAATCACCCAAAGCGTGGGAGAGAAAGAAAACAATGTACTCATGTTTGCTTTTAAGTGACCGAGTATTGTACAGTACCCGGTCTTTTGTGGTGTGTTACATTACTTCACTGCACACCTAGTTAAATAATGACACTGAATAGTGTACACTGAAGTACTGCACTCGTTTGGTGAGAGCAAATGAATGTATTCATGCAGACCTCTAGAATCAATGAATTGTAAGAAATAAAAATGCATTTAAAATGAATGAATGAAATTGGATCAATAGAGCAAAAGCTTCAGTAATGGCAGAAACATATGCAACTAATCTGCATTTCTAAGTCGACAGCTTGTTTTTCTTATTCTGAATAATAAAATGCTTGTATGCCAAAAGTTTGTATTGCATGTGTTCTTTTAAAATATGTAAATAATATATGCAGCATTAAAAAAAAAATTACCACCTACCACGCTTAAATCCAGACTCACATATGCAACTTCACCTTAAAAGAAACAACTTTTTTAAAACTTTTTATTTTTTTTTTAATTTATTAACATTTTGTTACGAAACCTTTATTTGCGATGACTGATCTACAACGCCTTGGCATTGATGAGTTTAAATTTTGTATAACTGTGGGTGGAATGGCGTTCCAAGCTTTTTGAACTTCTTCGAACAGATCGCCTTTCTTCCGGATACAATTTCAATCAATCCGTTGCTTGACAATGTCCCATGAGTTCTCAATCGAGTTTAGGTCCGGAAATTGAGGCGGCCATTCCATTAAGTTGTCCCTGAACCATTGCTGCCTTCGAAGTGTGTTTTGGGTCAATGTCCTGGGCTCTCATCGCGTGACTTTTTAAGACGATCATCGTACAAACGATTGTATTAAACGACGTCGTCAAAAGGTTGCCTTGTGTAACACTACAATCGCATCGTCCCGTCGCACACTGGGGCCAAATGCATGAATTCCTGGCAAAAACTATTTTATGCAAAATATACGAAATTGAAAAGAGTTAAATGTACAATAATCATTATTCCGTATCGGATGAACTATCGGAACTTATATGAGCTGATGTATCGGAAGCATCTGAAGTAAACGGAAGGTCAGGTGCCTTTAATAAGTCAAGAACATTCTTCTCAATGTTATAAGCCCATTTTTGAGGCAGTTTTCTCAAACTGGTTATAAACGGGTCCGAAGAAATAAGGAGTGAATTCAGAATATCCTCATTAGTTTGACACGCGATATTTTACGAGAGAAATTTTCTCTGTATTTTTTTAATTCCTTATTTTGTGCCTCCTGCGCTTCTTCGCTTCAAGGCATGCTATATTATGTATTGTAATTCAAAAGAAAAAAATTTTATCGGCAAGCTGTTGACTTAGAAAAGCATGTGTTTCCGCAAATACTGTATATCACAGAACGCCAGCGGAGAGTTAAGAACAAACAGAACTTTGCCGATCTTGGAAAGAATCAATATGGTCATCTTGGTCAAACTACAGCTTGTGTCTCCTTCTTGTGGTCTTCCTGCCAAAACCGAGTTCATCTTGCATACTCCCGCTTTTTGTCTAACACTTAAAAGAAATTCGTCAAATCAAACACACTGGAAAGCGGCATAAAATGCGGTAAGTAGTCAGTATGTTTTTTTTATGTTTGTCAGTTACCGATTACTTTATAGAAATAAAACACACATTAGTGTCGACATAACAGTCAGCACCTAGTTCTTTCGAGTCTCATTGCTTGCCGTGGCGGAGGAATTCTTTGATCGCAATATCTTTTATTTCGCAGTTTGCACTAAGCCAGAGTGCAGACTGTAAAGCCGCCATATTTTTTCACACCTAAGACTGCCTTAGCCGCCGTGGAGTGTAACTCTCAGCGAACGCCGCCTCGCAAAAGCCCACGCCTTAATCCGCCACAAACAACAACCGCCAGCATTTTTATGGATCAAAGCCCAGATCCTGATGCCGCTGCATCCACAACGGCTTGCACGGTCTGTGCTCCTTTATTAGAGCCCCTTTCTTCACCAACTGTTTCCATTCCAGCGTCGCCTGTAGTAGAAGAAAACAACCTTTTAAAAGCCACACAGAAGCGAATCCACGCGCTTGAATGCCAGCTCAAGAAAACGCTACTAATGCTAAAGGAACGTGATTGCAGTCTCATACATTAACGCAGACTTTGCATAACTCGCTTCAGACGTACATAGCAGTTTCACCGCCACAACTGTACCTATCTTGCCGCCGTTATCCACACCATCCATTCCAGCCCAACACAACTGTTTCACTGCCACAACTGTATCCACTAGGAGCCACGACTTCTGCCGCTATACCATCAACAAGTGGTATGTATGGTATGGTATGGTATGGTAAGAATGCCCTGCCGTCATATTTTTCGCCGTTTTCAATGCCATCAGCCATGCCGTTTCCCATCGTCAATTATTCTACATCGAATTGAATGATGTTTCCAAATCTTGCCGCAGTACAGCCATGTGTATCTACGCCAACTACTTTGCGGTCATCGGGGTATCACGTACCATACACAAGCATACCTTCAGCTGGAATTCATACCAACAATCCCACTTGGATGTCTTCTGCTACGACCTCCAGCATGAGTACAATTCACTCCCAACCCGCCACACCGAGGAAGATTCTAGACTTGCCAGAATTCCGAGGTAACGTTGAAGATTGGCCAATGTTTTACACTGTCTTTATTGAAACGACAGCCGCTTACAATTATTGCAGTAACATGCGTTTACTCAAAAGCCTTGGGGGACAGGCAAGAGAGATAGTCGAATCAGTCCTTATTCACCCATCAAATATCAACGCTGTTATTAAACAGCTTCGATTTCATTTTTGACGACCAGAACAGCTGGTAGCGTCCAACTTAAAGAAATCAGAGAAATAGCTCCAGTGAAGGCTTTTTAGAAAAATTGATACCATTTGCGACAAAGGTAAGAAACTTCGCCATGTTTCTGCAGTCTGCAAATGGACAGCAGTATTTATGTAGTGCAACGTTGTTGGATGAACTTGTGGACAAACTTCCTATGAGCAAGAACGTAGAGTGGGCAGCATATTCAGTTCCTTTACGACCGTTCCCAACTTTGCTGGACTTCAGCAATTGGGTGAGTGGGATTACTTGATTTCTACTGTTCAAAGTCACAGTGGAAGTCGGTCATTTCCGGAATCTAGACGTCGGGTGGTTCTTCATGCCACAGGAGATCAACAAGTTGAACTAACAAGGTGCCATATATGCCAGGGCCGGCACAAAGTTCCTGTTTGCAAGAAACTTCTTGAACGCTCTGTAGCTGATAGATGGGTCGACGTTAAGCGCGCTCGGCTGTGTTTCACCTGCTTGAAGTCTGACATTCGTCACGTAGCTGCCCTGGTCGAAAGTTATGAAACATACGCGCTGCTGAACGAAGGATCATCCGTAACAATGATGGACAATGTTTTGGTCAAAGGAGCTTGGACTGCAGGGTCATCAGCAACATTTAAATCTTCATTGGTTTGGAGGAAGACCTCCCCAGAAGCCTGCGACGGTGGTTAACTTCCACGTAAGTGGAACAATTGGAAAAAAAGATGGCCGCATTTTGCCGTCAGCAACCCCAACAAACCAGGGAAGTTGCGCTTAGTCTTTGATGCCTGCTCAACGGACGCCAGCAATATTATACAATGCCTTCAGTCTTGTACTGCTTCCGTAAAGGAACGACAGCCGTATGCGGTGACATAAGAGAAATGTTTCATCAAGTGCTGATTCGACCCGAAGACATGGGACGAACGTACAGTTCCAAAGCAGCTCCAGCTACACATATTCTCAGATGCCAGCGAAGACGCATTTGCGCCGTAGCAAACTGGAGGGCGGGTTCTTTGGAGTGATTCGAAAACAGTAATTAAATGGATTGGTTCCCAAACTCGTCGCTTCAAGCCATTCGTAGTCCACAGAATTGCCGAGATCCTTGCCCTCACGGATATTTCTAACTGGAAGTGGCTACCAACTCATCACAATGTCGTCGATGAAGCCACTCGACCGAACAGAATTTTTTGATGACATGGCAATACAGATGTGTATAATGCGAAGCAAAATCCGTAGTAGTTCTAATCCTTCGGAAAATCCAGATCATTTGTGAGTTCTTGAACATTCTGAATAAAAAATTACTTAAGTCCTCATTTTTAGATCCATCTCTTATTTTCGGTTGAATAAAGATGCATTTGTCTTTGTTTTGAGCCAAATTCGAGATCGATTTCGTTCCACCACACGTCTGCAATTTCCCCATTGCTTAAACTTGCTTTTGCACTTCAGTTCTTCGGTAGTGGTAAGGGGTATTAACGTTTTAATGCGATGATAGTGAGTTTTTCTATTTTTAAATTTGGTTTGGATTTTTAAATTTATTTTATTTCCGGCGTGTGACCATAATATGAACATCCGCTCAGTCGATGCCAGATATCCCGGTTCCACACACGACGCCTTTGTGTGGAACTGCAGCGAGTTAAAAGTGGTGTTGGAAAGATGATTGCACAATGGAGAAAGGACAATATTCTAGGTGTGTATTATGTTCTTCGTTTTCTGAAAATCAAATTAAAATTTGTATTTTTACTAAATTGTATGAGACTCAGGCTATCCTTTTCTACCTTATTTGCTTACTCCATTCAGAAATGCAAATTCGGAAACTAGAGAAGCACGTTTCAACAAATTCCATTCATATATTGTGGAGTGGACGATTGGAGTTTAGAAGAGCCGCTTTAGATGCCTTTTAAATTGCACTATGCTCCGAGAAAGGCCACGAGTATAGTAAACGTGTATTGTGCTTAGCACAATATTTGTCGCAGCTACAGCGTAACAGAGCCTGAAATTATAGAGGAAGAAAACTTGATCCCTCCAGGCGAACCATCCGAGTCTGAAATACCAAGCAACATTTTGAAAGGGGTGCGAAGAAGAAATGAAATTTTAGATACATTGTAGCAGCTTTGTTCCTTATACCATATATACTTATTTTATTGTTAAAAACAAAACATGTATCACACAAATTATCACAAATGACTTACATATTCAATTTTCTTTAAAACTATCTAACAATAAAATTCGAAATTCCAATTTTTGATATTGCATTTCCAATTTTTTTAACTTAAAATCAAGGTTCTAGTTATGTCGGCGTTTTTTCTCAACATTTTCTTTTTCTTTTCTCTTATATCTAGCCATTTCCGCCTAGTGGTTTTCAGTGGATTTACAAACTGCTAGGAGCTCGGTTTTTGTTCCAGTCTGGCTTTCGAGCAATTGTAGCTCCTGATTTTCCCTTATATTTGTTTCACTCACGGTTCTGCTACGTTTTGGCCTGAGAGTTTGTAGATGTTCTTGCACAACTTCTTCAGTTCCGCTCAAAAGCCCTGATTCTTGAGGCGAAGTGTGCACGCTTGACCCGTTTGTTGTAGAGATTCTTGCACAACGAAGTGTGCAAGCTTGACCCGATGCATTTACTTGCAGCAGCTTGAGCTTATAATCCAGCCAAACCTTTAACATTTTTTTAATATCTCACTTCAACAATTTTTTAAACTGAGCTTACTTTATGCCACTCTTTTCCCTCGCGTGTTGGCAGTCATAAGTAATATAACCGAATATTCGGCTTCGGCCACATGCGGCTTAGATTTTCACCTTCGGCAGAACATTCCGCTTCGGCAAGAAAAGGCCGAAGATTTTGCCGAAGCCACACTATTTTTCCGCAAAAATTAAACTATTATACGCACCATGTTTTGGAGGAGATTTCGAGCAAGTTATTTCATGTTTGTTTCTATTTAATGCTGCTGGACAAATTTATGCTGATCGATCGAGATAAACTTTTGTTTATTGCATATAATATTAAGTTATTGAATTTTGTATATTAATTCCACTTCATCGTTTTTAAATTTTTGCTTGAATTAGGCTTTTGAATTTTTTTTACCGGCTATTTTTTATTTTTATATCTTTGTTAAAGATTCATTTTGATTGTAACGTTTATGTGTAATTTAAATGAGTTTACTGAAATATTTTACGACCTATTTCGCTGTTTGTGTCTTTGTAAAATAAATTAATGAAAAAGAAAATATCGACCGATCAATTTGATCAAACTGATCATTAAGTTTTAGATTGTTTAGCATTTTGAAATGCAAACTCCTTTTTTTTTATATATAAAATTGGCGCGCGCACAAGGGATTTTGTGTAGCCTTAAAATGTTTGCACATAGCGCGGGTGAAGGAAATAGGGAGGGAGAAAAGCGAGGTACCGATGTACGTTAAATGTCTGAATATTGTAATGGCTAGGAAATACAGAGCTCGGCAGGGCATTCCATAAGTGAGTTGTTCGGCTTAGGAAAGAATCACGATATTTCAGGGTACGTCCGAAAGTGGGCTTGAGGATGTACTGAAGATCATTCATAGCGAGACGGGTATTACGGTTGGAGGTTTGGAGGAGCGTAATGCTACTGGCAATTTCTGTGGAGCACTTGTGGTAAAAATAGCGATAAACAAGGTGAGGCAAGAGACATTACGTCAGTGGTCGCGGGTGCCAATCGACTGTGTAATATTGGCATCACCTATAAGTTTTAACGCGAGGTTTTGAATCCTATTTAGTAGATGCAAAGAAGTCCTAGGAGCACCTGACCAGATGTGAGCATTGTACCCTAGTTTTGGGCGAATGAAAGCCTTGTATATTGAAGCCAGATCAGGAGGGGTGGAAAAATTCTTACATTGCGTTTGGAGGAGCCAAACGCTCCTATGACTTTAGTCATGTCAGGGTTCGATTCCATCAGTTGAACAAGTTTTGCCAACTGGTCCGTATTTGTTCTCTTAAAACTTAAAACTAATATAAAAACCATTTCCACTATCAATACTTTTTTAGATTTACCATTTTCTATCACATCTTCGAAAACACAAAAAAAAAAAACACCTGCAGAAATATAGCGGCTGCTGGTTCGCCTTCCTTTCAACTGAATATTTTGATTCGTGCGATTCTGACAGAAATTCAGGGAACTTTCGCAAATCATAACTAGGCGAAATTACAATTCGCAAAATTTTTGACGTTTGAACCGAACTTAAGTTGATTGATTCGCTAACCATAATACCAAACAGTCACATTCGCCAACTTTTTCATTTGACTCGCTAATCATAATAGAAGTGATAAACAGAATTAAATCTTATTGTAATAAATGATACGATCAGTAGATAAGGTACTGACTTTTTTGTTATATTATACACTGACATATGTACAATAGTTGAAAGTCCAATACAAGACACTTATGAAAACAAAATTTTGGCTTTTTTGCTTAAGTACAAATGCCTTATTCTAAAAAATCAAATTTGTTCAGTTAAACTCTCATTTAAATAATAGTTGTTATTTTATTTGGATTTCACAGCACTTAGGCGAAGCTCTCTCTTCTTGGTTATGCGTTAACTTGCTGAGGAAATGAACACAACATTCCTGTCTTTGCTATTGGGAAATTAAAAAATCATTGATGATGGTGAATAAGCCAGGTTTTTCCTTTCTTTGATTTTGTTGCGCTTGTAAGTCGGTTACAAACCCCATTTAGATTTTCATCTAGGAGTTCGGGTTTCACCAGAAATTTTCTTCCTCTCCAGTGCACTGACTCGTTATTAACGAGCTGAATTTTTAAATCGATTTGTTGATTGCGTCAATTCATTACACCCAGCTTTCTTTGATCGTATTGGCAGGATCATCTTACATCTTAGTAATTTCACCAATAAATCCTTGTTGAATTGACTTGGCCTGTTTTTCGATTTGTTCTTTCATTAAGATAGTGGTGATAAGATTTTCACAATTTTGCTGCACTGTTATAACAGGGGAAGTAGTTTGTGATATTGATGATTAGTTTCACTAAGTTGTAATAACAGATATGTAAAGCAGATTTGCTATTGACAATACATATATATACATATATATACATCATATAGTAAAATTGCCTTTAGGGTTGTGTATGTTAAACGTGGTGACTCTCTGTCCCCTTGATATTCACATCATAGAAGTCACACTCCCAAAGCCAACTTCCGTTTAAAAGAATTACAGCCATGCTGCGTTTAGAGTCTTACGACTTCCAAGCTAGTTGAAAAATGCAAGAATTCAATGAGTCTTGTCTGAGTCTCTAGTCACAATGGGATGATGGGAAATGAAATCGGAAAAGAACTTTACAATCAAATTTCAGCGGAGCGTTTTCGGCAAGGGCTCCCAACAGGTGGGTTTCATACGATCAGAACTAAAGATGCCATAATTTACTATGTTGAAAGCAGTCGTAAGGAATACTTTCCAAGGTATCTAAAAAGTCAACGACCTTCCTGTGGTACATCAGCGGGGAAGACTGCATGGTGCTTATTTTCATGATAACGGGGGACTACACTTTTGATAAGCACTCAAATGTGTTGGCCATAAGTTATACAAAATCCTGTAGGTCTTGTTGAGAAAGTAGTGATGATACCGCGGAGCACGACCTCAGTGAATGTCGCTGAGGCTGCTGCAGGTACTCGGCGTTGATATGGTATGTGCTGATATCGTAGGCACTTTATCACTAAAACGCAAACTCATATTTTTTTCGAAAGACTGAAATATTCTATGAAGAGGAGTTGCAAGGAGTTCAATGGATTGGCTTTTTTGTCTGATGGCTCTGTGCCATTACGTTGCATTACTAAGTCATTTATAAACACAGATTCTATATATTTCTAGAGTATTTTATATTTGTTTTTGTAAGCCCGAAACATTTATTTATCTTTATTTCTCTATACTTAATGCAAAATACTTGTATTCAGGATTTGGATTTGGTCGGCAGATTGTGATTTTGCATATCTTGGATTTGGGTACATTATTTTGGGGGTTTGTGCAACCAACCAGGCGCATGTTTTAATTTTTCAAATATCCACGAAGCATCAAATCCATATTTATGATTTGATTTAAAGAAATACAAATACATATATTAATATATATATACTGTGATTTACCTTTTCAAGCCTAAAGTTTATTTTAATTGTTTTTCTTTTTAGCTGCACTTTTCACTCACTTCACCTTTTTATATGTTGGTGGTACAACTCTGCATTTCCATGTAATTTGTCCTGGTGGCTGCTTAATATATTGACATCGGCTGTGATGTGTATAGGAGGAGAAATTTTGTGTTTAAAATCAGAGTTAGAGAATATTTCCTTGGGATATTCTGCGTTAAGTGAAAAATCAGATGTATAAATAAAAAATAATAAAATAATAATAATAAAATATAATATAATTTTTTATAATTAGCCGCGTTTTATTGGCAGGTCAGTAGCCAGCTCAGCATTCAATGCCAATAAAACAATTTAACTCACTCCAAACGTGATTTGACTTGTTAAATAAGCTTGCGGGTGGGTTCGCAAGGTTACGAATGTTTCTTTTAAATCGCATTTAGTTTATAGGCCTGAGCAAATAGAATTCGCTTCGTAAAAGGCATGCGCGAAATTCTTTTTGTGGTGAAACTTAAGATTAAATCAACAAAAGCAACAAATTTGTATAAATTTCACAAAAGAGTTAAACTTAAACACGTACAAATTTAACATGAACAATATTTTTCTCTATTATTTTTTAGTTCGAGTAAAAACAAACACATAATTAACAAACGCATCCCTCATAAAACAAAATCATTTCTTATAGCATACTTTGCGCCATCTGAATTTCAATTTTTAAAACTTTATCGGCAGCAATGAATGCTGGCTTATTTATCGCCAGCATTCGACTTGTTGTTGTTTGTAATGTTAGATTTTACTGTGCTGGTCAGTAGACCTGCCAATAAAATGCACCTATTGTGATTTAATTATTATAGCATTTTACTTTAAAGGCTTTCTATTTCGCTTTACTATACACGTTTCTTACTTGTACGTTCATGAAAATGAAAGTGCTAGCTCACATATTACTCTATACGCATGTAAAAGGTGATGATATACTAAGTGGAAAAAAATTCGGAAGAACAATCTTTTTTAAAATGATATGCTCTAAAATTTGCGTCACATTTTGAAACTTTATGTTTGTAATATACGAGTATTTCCTCGTGTATTGCATACAATTTACAGAAATTTAAAAACAACTAAAGTAGGTACTTATGTACACAGAGAGCAAATGCTTAAGTAAAATTAAGTAAAATCCAAATTCTTAAAAACAGACGTAACAACCTCGAAAATAAGAAATCCGAAAAATTTAAATTATGAAATCTAAGGTTTTGTATACATATAAAAGGAAAAAATTAGATTCGGCGAATTACATAAAAGGATCGGATTAAGGATATTGTACACACATTTCGATGCAGGTAAAGCCATTAGTGTTATCGTAAACCATCAAATCTTTGTTTAAATCCAGAATGTACCATATATACAAATCTTTTTAAAATTATAAGACAGTAAGATATGTAGGATAATTTTTTCAAGCAAGTAGGTACTAGATTCCATTTTAAACAAAGCACATGAAATTTCATTTTATAGCCATTTGCTTGTGTTCAAAAGAAATATTTTTAAACACTACTTCGGGCATATGCCGCTGAATCTGATGAATGTCACCTGAGCGACGTTTTCGTATCCTCAAAAATACGAATAATGTTGGCTTCTAAAACTACATATCGCTGCCCAAGTGACACAAAAACGTGTGTCAAAATTTTAAATTTTTCAGCAGTGACATTTCTGTATTTTATTTTTATATTTGCTTAATTTTCGATACGTGTGTAAATACTCGTACTTCTTAAAAGATTGCTTTTTAAATTTAAAGTTTCGGTTGATTACTTAAGAATAGATTAAACATTTTCTCTTTAATTTGTTTTTACTTTGTTTAATACGAGTATGTTTAAAATGTAGCTGGCGAGAAGCTGCTCAAAATTCAATGACATAATGTGAAATAGGTAGTAGAAAGTACTCTGCCGTTCTGACAATATTTAGATATAAAATCACACTAAACGTTAATGGGATTCTAACAGACCACGACCCACCCCTAAATTTTGAGGTTATAATTTTGAGACTTGACTCGAATACGCGGATAAACGCCCGTTACATATGGTATTATCGAACAAGACTTTAGTATCCTCAGACAGGGATTGTCTGATATATAGTACAAATTTAACCCTCTAACAGAACAATTTTGACGCATCATCAAACTCACCTGTGGCAATTGAGTTAAATAATATCCACCCTCTACGTGTGTTTATCACAAAATGACCCACAGCAATAAAGGGGAGATTATGGGCAGTAAATAATTACCCCATTCCTGATACTAATGTAATATCAAGTTTAGGGAAAGCTAAGTACTTCTTTACATTAGATTTTGAAAATAAATTCCATCAAATTAAAATGAACAAATTAGACATTGAAAAAATAAGTTTCAGTGTCAATTATGAAAAATATCAGTACGCACGATTGCTATTTGGACTAAAGGTACGATCAGACGGCCATCCATACTTGTCATCCGGATAACATGCTGACGTCAGAGAACGTTTGTAATTTGGTTATCATCTGCGAGCGTGTCCCGACCACACAGTGTCATCTGTTCGGTCATCCGAGTGTCATTTTGTCCCAAAATGGATGACACGCTTGCTTTGTCATCTGGTTGACATAGCTGGATGGCAGGCTGGATAATGGCGCGGATAACACTTATGACACTGATGACAATTTATAATAAGTTGTTTGCAAAAAACCAAAACGTCAGTAAAATAAAAAATAAAACAACAGAAAAAGTGTCAAAGAAAAACGCGGAGGGAAAACAAAAGTATGATTATATGGCGCTCAATGTACGATGAATTTAATCTATATACAAGTTGGAATAAAGTGCACTGGTTGGGCACTGCGACAGCTCATGTGAAATTTCGTAATCATCGTACCCACCCTCTTGAAAAACAACAAACGAATATAGTAATGTATGAATGTATACATACATGAAAGCAGATTAATTGAAGTACGAGTACCTACCAATTCTAATGTCGATGGACACAATTGTATCACTTCGGAAGACATCATTTCACTTAGATGAGGCCACGATGCTTTCGCGATTTCGCCTGTCCCTTGGGCTGATTTTCTGGCTCGAAATTTGCCCAAATGGGCTTTAAAATGACTACGAAGTGATTGCTATTTAAGACACGCCTCGACATCGTCAACACACCCAATATTAAAATTGACTGCTACATGTTCCCAGGAATCAATTTTGGAGCTCGGAGTTTTGAAATCCTTCGGCCCACTATCCAAAAAGACAGGATTTACCTGAATAGCTGCAATTAAAGCTAACTCTGTTTGACGGTCCCAGGAAAATAATATTTTTCTGCACCTTTTTTTCCTGAAACCGTGGGTGTTTTATTTCTAGCATCAATATCGGCTTCACCGTCGTTGTCATTTTTATAACATTTTTTATAACACAGAAACAAAATTAACTTAACTGTTTCAATTATGCACACGTGTCATCCGATGTTAGATGACAATGTGGAACATCAAGTAATGTCATCCATGGGACCTTGTCATTCGGATGACACGCTGGTAGGGTACCACAACTGAGACCAGAAAAAAATCCTGAACTGACAAATGGAAAAAATCTAAATGCACGTAAGACAATATGAAGCCGCAGAGCGATCTTCTTTAACGTAGGAGGGGAATATCACAGCAGTTCCTTTAAACAATAAAAAAATAATAATATTTATCAAAAGCACACATAATTTACATGATCCGCCTGGCCTACGTCACTTTATTGTTCACAATTAACAGAATAACACAATGCCAGACACTGTCAATAAACAACACAACGCCAGATACTGTTTATCATCTTCAACAAACAACACAACACCGGGCGCCGCTTATCATATTCTTGGAATCAGATAGCAACCTAAAACACACCCCAACCACGGACTATAAATAAGAACGTTATGATTCAATTTGCTCATTCCACCCAGGTGGTCACTATATTTAAGTTACGAGTATATCTAAAAGTATCTCCGTGATTTAATGGAATAAAGTCGTTTATTTTTGTAAAATAATTTTTTTAAATGATGTTTTATAATACTCGTATATACCGTAAACCGGGGTTACTTTGCCCCAGCAGGGGTAACTCTGCTCCACCAACGAAAAGAGTTCGTTTATTTTTTCGGGCTCAGACATGTCTCGTCCTACAAAGTAAAAGTGCCGCAATGAACACATACAAACATATACATTCGTGGGTAGGATCACTCGATCTTATGCCTTTAGTGGTTAACGAGCAGTTGACGTTTAAACTTGTGTCCAATTTTGTGTGTATTTTTTAAGTGGAAAATTTAGTGTGTACACAAGTTCCAGCGAAAACTGAGCAAGTAAGTATATATTTTCCAGCTAAAGTGTTATTTTACTACTACTACTTTAGGCATAAAATTACCCTTCGTTATCTTCAAACAAAATTATAATATGTTTTCTTGTGTGACCATGAAGTTTTTTTTACTTTAGGGGTTACTTTGCTCTAGGGCAAGGTTGATTGGTTCCACACTTCTATGTTTATTCTATTTGGACTTCTGCCGTTTATATAAAGAGCTAACGGTGCTGTCTTTGTCGCGGAAATGCCCCTCAAATATAAAAGGCAACTGGGGACGAGGCGGTATGCTGACTACGCTGAAGTGACCCTGGAGGCTTGTCTAGAGGAAATTAGACGGGGTGATATTTCCCACAGAAAAGCTGAGCTGGAGTACAAAATTCCAAGAAGGACCATTTAGAACAAGCTTGATAGAAAGCATACCAGAAAGCCTGGAAGGTAGCCTGTTTTTAGTGATGAAGAGGAACTTTCTCCGTAATTGAGCTGCATTCTATGTTTGACTGATGATTCTAAATGTTGACTGTTGAATGAATTTTTACGATTACTCTTTTTCATAAAATCTACTTTGTTTTGTTTAAAGCTATTATATGTATATGTTAGTTTAAAACCCAAATATGAATTTAAATTTCGTTAAAAGCTACTGATGGATAGTTCTTAATGTGAAAGTTAAATATTATTTAATGTTTTCAAGTTTTTTAAGAAATAAAAATTGCCATTTAGTTTTTTCGTTATATAAAAAAGAGTATGGGCTATTTTTCCCTTTTTTTTTAGCTACGCCAATAGCTACGAAATCTGTTGACAACACTGCTCCAGCTCCTTAAATGCAGGCACAGTTACCCAAAGTTTCGCATGGAGCAAAATAACCCCGTCCCTTAGATAACTTTGCCCCACTTTTAAGTCAAAAAAAAAATATTATAAATTGTAATTTAAGAAAATTTCAGGTCGCATAAGTATTCATTAATATCTTATCTATAAGAGAAATAGGTATATATATTATCAAAACATTTTTTTAACCATTTTTAAGAGTTTTTTTTTGCAAAAAACGGAGCAATGTAACCCCGGTTTACTGTACTATATATTTCAAGGTGGCGAAGAAGAATATAGAAGAACATATGAAAAAAGACATTTGTTTTGCTTTAAATGTACCAAAGATGATGGTTTCAGAACTAATTTAATAAGAGACCTTGAAATCATATTTTAAAAGTTTTATTTCAAGATATAAATGAATTGCAAATATGCTTATCAGAAAACTTAAACTAGTATTGTAAGTCAATTGTACGAGCTTTATATATATTTAGGAGCTCTTAGTTATTCAAGAAAATATTTGTTGACTCGTTTAATTTACAAATTTCAGGAATGTAATTTTTTTTTTACTATAAATAATAAAAAGGGTGCTGTTTTTGATGTTAGTTTTCATTTTCCGGAATAGCCAACGTGTACTATTATTGTTGAACTAATAAGATTTCTTGACCCTTTCCCCAAATTTTACCATTATAGCATGGTATTTGTGGAAAATACAGCATATAATTTACACAGATTTAGTTTTTCTCTTCTTTTTCTTTCTTATTGAAATGAATGCAAAAACTGAGCAGCGAACTGGGAATTTGGTAAAAAATAAATGGCACAAAATTGTTAAAAAAGTATTTACTAACGAGTCCCTAAACAAAAACATACCAATCGGTATTGAAAAGCATTGTTTTGTAAAATCTATCTCTTTTTGTCCAATGGCAATAGATCTTGGAATAAAAGTAAATTGCAGTTTGAAATCAAGCACCGATTAATAGTTGGTTTTGTAGTTTTTTCTTTGAAAATTTTAATATAATTTTGCGTGCACTTTAATTTTTGCTTAATCTTTTGTAGTAATTTCACCGCTTGAGTTCTGACTCCGCGACAAATCATTTGATAATCGCTCATTTTATTTTCGAATCAGAACATGAACAATGGTAGCTTGAAAATGTTTACTTTCAAATCGGTCAAACGAGAATGTCAGGCGGTGATCAATTGGGAACTTTGTAGCTTAGGTATTATTTTAAAATTCAATTTATTGGAAGTAGATCTTTTCTTTGAACTTCGAAATTCATGTAAGAAAACCACCATTTGTCATATTGCATTTTTATTTCTCTATTTAAGTTAAATTTGTCCAGTTATACGTATGTATAAATTTACAATATATTAGTTTATTCCTTATAGTACTTAAAAATAATAAGTTTTGGATAGTTTGCTTATTGTATTGTTTGCTATTTGTTACTTAAGAAATATTTTAAAATCAATTTTGTAAATGATTTACGTTGAGTTAAAATGAAATATTTAAAATAAACATTAATCGTTTTCGTTTATTTATAAAAAAAACAAACAGTAATCAAATTCTATATATTTTTAAACCATACATATTTCAGATTTCTTATTTATTCTTAGATTAGATTATAAATTATTATTATAGATTATAAATTAATATTTTTCGGAACACACGCTTCTCATAGGGTGAAACAAAAAAATTTCCCACACCGGGGGAAAATGATGAAATGTCAATATTGTACTGAAAAATGAGCAAAACTGTAAGTGAAAACAAGTAAAAAAATTTCCTTTGTATTTAATAAATAAATCCGTTTTTATTTTATATATCGACTAATATGGCAAACTGGAAGAAATGCAGTTAACGATGCAATACGAAAGGGCATTTGTACCGCCCAGGACGCAAGGAATTCAGGTAAGATTGCATTATGCATGGGAGAAAAAAAATTGTTTGCACGATATTTAATATATTACCGGTGTGGACTAAAAAGTAAAACAATGATTTTTCCAACACAATTCTTTGCATTTTTTTGTGGTTTTTTGCCGGGAACCTGAGCCTCAAATTTAAATTTAATAGTTCGCGAAAAAATAATACAACAGTTTTTGTTATTTTTACTTGTGTAAAGTGCAAAAGAAATTAATTTATATTATGTTAAATTATGTTATGTGAGTGTATCTGTAAGGTGAAATTGCAGAATGGGTGCAATAAGCCTCCTGGGGAAACCGAACACCCGACCAAAAAAAATCGGTTAACGAACCACTATGCATACATGGTTTGGAAATGCATATTTAAAAGTAATAAATAAGCACAATTTTTTTTAAAATACAAACATATTTCATTTATCAAATAATACAACCAAACCAAATATACGAGGGCGGGTCAATAAGTCCGTGACTTTTGGATTAAAACACAGATTTTTTGATAAAAAAATAATTTTATTTTTTAACGTAGTCTCCCTTGAGCTCTATACACTTTGTCCAACGCTTCTCCAATTTTTTTATCCCTTCCAAAAAAAATGATTTGTCGAGGTCCTCAAAATAGGCCTTTGTTTGCGAGATGACTTCATCATTGGAGTCAAATCTTTTTCCACCAAGCCATTTCTTCAGGTTTGGGAACAAGAAGTAGTCGCTCGGAGCCAAATCTGGAGAATAGGGTGGATGAGGGAGCAATTCATAGCCCAATTCATGGATTTTTGCCATGGCAACTGCACATGTGTTTGTGGTCGACTGTGAGCGAACGCGGCACCCATCTTGCGGAAAGCTTTCTCATGCCCAAGTGATCATTCAAAATTGAAACCACTGAGCCATGCGAGATCCCTACGGCTTCCACAATCTCTCGCACTTTCAATCTTCGGTCGGCCAACACCATATCGTGAATTTTTTCGATTGTTTCGGGTGTAGAGACCTCAACTGGGCGTCCAGGACGTTCGGCATTTTCAGTGCTTGTACGGCCACAACGAAATTCAGTAAACCACTTTTTTACCATTGAAATCGATGGTGCAGAGTCCCCATAGTATTTATCAAGCTTAGCCTTGGTCTCGGTAATGGTTTTTTTTCGCAAGAAATAATGCTTAATAAGAACACGAAATTCACTTTTTTCCATTTTCTCCTCAAATTAGTGAGTAGTCTGATAAAAATAGCTGTCAAACACAAACTAACTGACGCAGCAAGTTTAAATTTTGACAGGAGTCAACTGACAGATGCCTGTTGACAGGAGTAGTGTTGCTGTTTCAGTAAAGAGGTCAGAAATTCAAAAAGTCACGGACTTATTGACCCGCCCTCGTACATATAATGTTTCCAAACGGTAAAACACCAAACTTTCTGTTGTCTTTGGTCAAAATAGGATGTTTCCACCCTTTAAACGTATTTGCCAGGATGGTGGGGCTGCAAATGACGAATCTGCGAAGAAAAAGGCATTAAATTCACAGCTAAACTAAAGCAATTGCATTTTACTCACGTGTCTTTAGTAAGCCAACGATGCTTCCGCTCTTCGGACGCATTTGCCAAGATGTTGGAACTGCGAACGTTGAATCTGCGAAAAAAGGCATTAAATTCGCGGCTAAATCGAAACAATTGCATTTTGCTCTGTAAAATGTATTCTTTATTAAATGATCGTGAAACTAGCGCTTGGGTTGACTGAACGACCATGTTCCTTCGTATCCCGAACGACTGTGTTCAGGCGTCCATAATGATTTTTGACAATGGTTAGTTTTCTTTTGGTAAAATAAAGGATTACGAATCAGACAGTTGAGTGAGCTACACGTTCTTCTTTGGGATCTTTTAAAATCGTATATAATCGGGAACATCCTTTGTGGAAAATTATAACTCACATGTCCTTAATTAGTTAGCGATGTTTCCACTCTTCCAAAGCATTTACCAAGATGTTGAATAGTAAGATTCTGCAAAATAAGATGTTTAATAAATTATTTTCAAAATAAAATAGTTTTGCTTACTCAAAAGGAAACGTAAATAAACTATTCGAACTGCTTTGCCACATCCACAAAAAAACCAATCCGTTGGTGGCAGCAGTATTTTATAGAATATTGTTTCGTCTTGTTGACGATGTCTTTGGATTCCTTTTTCTGTTGTCTTGAGAAAGCAATTTATTTTCCAACAATACAATTTGTTTGAAACTTACCTGAAATTAAAGTTGTAAGCACTAGAAATGTCAAAACAAGAATTCACCTCGCTATTTTCTTATGGATGACGTAATCTTCAATTTTAAAGTTCACACATATTCACGGACAGGTTTCACACGGGGCCCTCAGCAGAAACCAGTTTTCAGAACGGCCGATATCTGGAAAGTTTGACATCTATGTTAGTTCATTTATAGCCCCACGCGGGCGACAATTGGTAGGATTAATTCCCGGCAACTGTCAACCGTTGCCAAGAATCAAAAATAAATGGGCATTTTCACTAATTCCCGAAGTGGTGGGTTCGTTCGAACTCCAGGTAGCGCTTTAAGAGGCAGCTAAACCTGGAAAAACAACCACAGAAAACGAAGTTGAGCGCCACGTGATTTTTTCTGGAATCACGAAACCTTCAACTACGAAGAGAAAAAAAAGACGATTACGAAAAAAAAAAACGAATCACCGGAAGCAAAAATCTTCCCCATGAAAAAAAACAACACGAAAGGAAAATGAAAGGTGGGGGTCTTTTTCTCACAACGTTATAAAGCTCCGTTGGAGCACGACGCTTTATTGAAGTTGAAATTAACGATCCGGTCATCGATACAGTGACCCGCTCTCTCCACAGTCCCGAAACTCAAAAAAAAAATAATAACGGGTCGCATGTCTCGCCTATTTCTCGAGATTAAAACGGCCACGCGACCTACCGGAGTCTCACTTTTCAATAAAAAACGATTGGTTACACGGCAGTATTCTGCACTGCACTATGATTTGCACAATACTAAGCTTTTTCTGGTGGTTCTTGTGCCCCTTTCTAACACAGTCTTCCTGATCCCTATCGTCCTGTTGCTCCACACTATCCTGATTCTCGGTCCTTTCTTTCTCCTTATCGCCGCCCCAAACAAAGCTAAGTATATTTGCCTCTATGCTAATTTACCCCGGGTGCCAACTTACTCCGGTGGATTGGCGTTCAGATTTGGGGGGCAATGGGAGACTGACTAATAGCGGATCATTCCTTAAAGTTATGTATTTTATTTGTTATTTTTGTTTGGTTGCATGTAGTGGGCTTTTCTGCCCCCTGGTATTTGCCAGTTTATTGTTCTAATAGTTTTTGTTGTTTTATTGTTATTGTTTGTATTATTGTTGTTGTTTGTTATCGTTGTTATTAATATTATTTGTTGTCGCTGATTGTTGTTATTGTTTGTGCTTGCGTATTCCCTCATTGGAGGCTGCCTCGTAACTTGGCTGTCCGCTTGGGGTGCTGGCTGCAAAGGGGTCGTCGTCCGTTCACCCATCGAAACTAACTTTGAGAGTTGATACGACGTTGGGATGTGTCTTGTTGTACTAGCCGTCCGCCTGCACACCACCGTCGCTCCTCCATAGCTCCCTCGTTGGGGGTGTAGCTATAAAAGAGATCGTCATCTATTCCCCCTTGGACATTTCGAAGTTCGCATCCACATCGCTTACGAAATGTGATGCTTCTTGTATCCACATCGATTACCGGATGCGGAACTCCTGAAGCCTTTGTACAACTTGACTTTCGTTGGGATGTAAGTTGGGGGTTCGTCCTCCCCAACCCGTCATCATCGTGTTGGGGTGTCTGGCTAAAAGGGCCGTCCTTCCCCACCCGTCCGCGACTTTCAGACGTCCTGTCTGATGCTGCCCGTTGCGAGTCTCCCGTCTAGCCTACGGGCTCCGAGAACGGTGTTACTGGTGGACCTCCTGTCACACCCTAGGCTCCTGGTTCGTCGTTACTCTGCCTACCGTCCTTAGGGCTTCACCGACCGAACCACCTCCTCCTCCTCTGAGGGTATCAGGAGGACGGAGGACCTCGGAAGATGTGCTTTACTGATCCGAAGTCCCATACAATTTACTCCCTGTGGGGAAAACGCAACAACTATTTTTAATAAACAGGGAGTAACAATCAAAAAAGTTAGTAAAACTATCATTGAAGGTAAGAATTTTAACAATTAGTTTAGAATTGATTTTATAATAAATAGTAACAGCATTTGAATGTATTAAAGAAAACTACAAATTGTAGCATCAGCGTTTGGGTCATATTGGAAAATAAAATTTTTTTGGAAATTACGAGTATAAACAAAAATACGGTATGTGATATGAATCAAATAGAAAAAATAAAACCAAGTAACGATTTATGTGAAGCATGTATAAAAGGAAAACATAGTCGGTTACCTTTTGAAAAGGCAAAAATAAAAGACTACATTCAAAGACCATTATTGATAATACATTCGGATGTATGTGGCCCAATTATTAAAAATTATTTTGTATTATTTTTAGATGAATACACACACTATTGTGTAACTTACCTAATAACACACAAGTCAGATGGGTTTTCTTTTTTCAAAGATTTTGTTGCCAAAAGTGAATCTTGTTTCAATCTTAAAATTTCCAACCTTTATTGTGATAATGGTGACGATTACTTGCCTAGTGAAATGAAAGAATACTGTGTACAAAAAGGCATAATGGTGTATCAGAAAGAATGGTGGGAAAAATAACAGGAAAGGCTCGCTCAATGTTGCATGGTGCTAGCTTACCAATATTATTATGGGAGAAGCAGTCTTGACTGCTACATATGTAATTAACTTATCCCCAACTAAAGTCTTAAAACAAGACTTTCAGAATTAACTGACCCTGAATAAAAACATCAATAAAACATCAGTTTTATTATTTGAGTCAAAATCAGTAGGGTCAGTTAATTCTGAAAACAAGCAGAAAAAGTCAAAACAAACAGAAGAGGAAATCCCTCATAAAATAAAAAAGTAGACAGTGAAATTGATAACAATGTTGTAGGAACTGAACATTCACTTGAAAGTTCTCCTTCACAAAGAGTAACCTTTGATTCTAGAAAAAGTGAAAGAATTAAAAAGCGACCTCTTTTATATGAAGATTATGTACAGAGTGCACAATCTGTAATCTGTATACTTCCCACTTCCTATAGTGAGATTGAAAATAGGGAAGATAAACAGAACTGGCAGGAAGCAATTAAAGAGGAGCTTAATTCTCTTCTTATAAACAATGCATGGACATTGGTATCTAAACCTGAAAATAAAAACATCATTGATGGTAAATGGGTATTCACAATTAAATATGATGAAAATGGATTTCCATTTAAATACAAGGCTTGCCTTGTTACACGAGGTTTTAGTCAAGAATATTTAATAGATTACAACGAAACATTTGCACCTGTTGCAAGAATTCTAAGCCTTCGATTCATTTGAGCATTCTCATTCTCTTTTAGTACAACTGCCTCCCTTAATGGGACATTGAATTAAAAGATATATATGAAAATTCCTGAAGGAGTTCCAAGTTCAAGTAATCAAGTATGAAGATTAAACAAGTCATTGTATGGTTTAAAACAGGCAGCAATATGCTGGTTTGAAATGTTTGAAGATGCTCTGAAAGAAAAGGGTTTCAAAAATTCAACAATTGGTATGTACAGTGGTATATATGTGATTAAGTCGAGAATCCAGTATTTCATAGCTTTAGAACCATGCATCATTAATAAACTCTACACGTTGGAGAGTTCAGTTATTACGAGAAGTTACGAGAAAGAACTAGAACCCAACAAATGTGGTATAAATACAGGATGAGAAACTGCGGACGATAAGTTGAATTTTGGAAAGCGACAGAAAAGGAGTTAAGTCTTAATAATGAATGACAAGAGATTTGAATTGTGAAGTAGTAGTGAAATCGTTTGTGAACTAATTGTAAGTTGTTTTTAAATAATAATAAATAGAGTGTTTTGAAACAGAATAACGTTTTATCATTTCGAATCCTAGCTGAAATATTACATTGGTGTCAGAAGTGGGATAAAACTTATTCTGAGTGCTGTAAAAAATTAAAAAATAAAAAATGCCACGTACATTGCTGCAGCTAAGTATACCTCAGCTGAGCTAGAGAAGCGGAATCTTTACGCAGCTGGAGGAAAGAATGACTTAGTTCTTCGGCTACATGAAGCGATCAAAAAAGAAGGAAAAGACCCGAAATCCATTTTGTTGGAGGTAGAAGAAGAGCACAGGAGTTGACATGGCTGTTATGGTGGAATTACTCCTTGGATTGAATTCTAAGTTTAAAGGACAGAAGAATTCTTTAGAGGAACAAAGGAGAAGTATGGATTCTAAGTTTGAAGAACAGAAGAATTCCATTGCTGCCGCACAGAAAGACACTGATGAAGAGTTCAAGAAATCTTTAGAAGCGAAATTCGAAATAATGACTCAAAAATTAAATATGAATGAGGCACAACTCGTGAAAGTCGAGAAACAGTTCGAGAAGGTTCAAAACAATATTGAGAATCTTGCTAAAGAACTAGAGAGAGTAAAGAAACAGAAGGTCCGAGAAATTTCTACAGACTGCACTAGAAGAAAAGAGATGCAACCGCCTATGTTTGATGGGCAAACATCGTAGCCAATATACAGAATACAATTTGAAGCAGCTGCCATGACCAACAACTGGGACGACGGAGAAAAGTCGATTGCGCTCACGCTGGCACTGAGAGGAACAGCTGCGGAATTGCTGCAAACTATCGCAGAAGATAAACAACTCAACTACGACGCTTTGGTTAAAGCCATAGAAATGCGCTTCGGAGATGACCATATGCAGGAAGTATACAAAGTCCAACTGCGCAGCAGAGTCCAGAAGAGGGGAGACACACTTCAGCAGTTGCAGTCCGATATCGAACGGTTGGCGCATTTATCTTATCCTAATGCCGGAGAAGACCTTATCAACGAAATGGCTGTAGAGGCGTTTACCCAAGCGATTGAAGATAGGCAGTTGCAAATGGCTGTAAGAATGGCTGGAAAACGAACCCTCCCTGAGGCCCTAGCATTTGCCCTGACGATGAAAGCTGCCGATCAAGCATCTCAAGAGAAGTGACAGCCATGGAATGAGCATATGTCGTGGAGCGGAACAGTGTGCGTGGAGGACAAGTCCGTCGTTGGAACTGCAACAAAATAGGACATCTGCAGCGTGAGTGCAGGTCTCCACATAAACAACGCAGTTACCCACAATGCGCTGCTAAAAGGCGTAACGATGAGGCATCTGGCAGGAATAACAACTATCCTGCAAGCAGCGCAACGTCAAGTCAACAGGCGGGAAACGTGTAAGAACCAACTTCGAGGTGCAGAAGTTGGTTTCTGGAATTGACGCCTCCAGGATCAAAATCCAAGTCTCCCAAACAAAACGAAGTAACAAGAGTCTTACAGTGGAATCCCGCATAGGTCAGAAGAAGTGTGCGTCTACCATTGACACCAGTGCCACTGCCTCCATTATAACAAGGGATATCGCTCATGATTAATGGGTGCACAATACCAGTAGCTACTATATGAAAACAGCAACAGGAGCGACGGCAAAAGTGTATGGAGAGGTTGTTCTTACGATCAATCTGGCAGGACTAACATTCACCCACGTATTCCTAGTGGCCGATATATGCGACGAGTGCATCATTGGAGTTGACTTTATGAAGGCACATAATATAGTGCTGGCGATGGCGATGGCGCGATAGTTAGCTCATTGGACTATCACGCAGACAGTCTGGGTTCGATTCCTGGCTGGGTCACCAACAATTTTTCAAATCGCCATCACCCTTTCCGCGAGCAATGGCAAACTCCTGAAAGTAAAAAATTGCCTACGAAAAAGCTTCTAAGGAGTGCCGTTCGGACTCGGCGATAAACCGTAGGCCCCGCTCAGATGTGATAAAAATGAAAACATGAGCAACACAAATGAGTGTCAAGAAGCTAGGCCATGGCCCATACCGGGCTGCCAGCGCCACAGTGTTTTTTTTTTTTTTTTTTTTTTTTATAATATAGCGCTCGACATCGGAACTCAAGTACATAAGTACAGGAACATTGAGATTTCGATGGTGTACGGGAATGAGAATGCCGCATGCCTTAAAACAGTTGACAGCAAGGTCGAGATCTTACCACTTTCCGCAGAGACACTTATTTGGGCGAAGCTGGAAGGTGATGTTGGGAGCCATCGATTCTATTTGATTGATCCGGACTCTGAAAACAGTTATCAGAACTACGTCGTGGGAAAGATCCTCTTTGAGCCGAAAGGCAAAATGGTTCCTGCAAGAATCTTGAATGTGGGAAATAAGAGCATCAAACTAAAGCAAGGACAATCGATCGGAGCGTGCCTATCGATAACTGCTGTCACAAAGATTTCGAAGGAAAATGCCGCTATATCTTTGCTATCAAGTAGAACAGCCGAGTTGAAAAGAGTTATACTCAGGTAAACCGAGCTGAATCAGGAGCAACGAGCGATGGCAGAGGAACTAATCAACGAATTTGCCGATGTATTTGCCTCGCAGCGAATATGTTAGCACACATTTGGTACAACACCGAATAAACACTGGAGATGCAAGACCTCCTTGGCGTTTACCATTAGCTTAGCAGACGGAGGTTGCAGAAATGCTTTCGACTATGGATAGAAAAGGTTGATCGAAACCTCTAAGAGTCCGTGGGCATCACCGCTTGTACTGGTCAAGACGAAAGACGGCACCAATAGATTCTGCGTGGATTATCGCCAGCTAAATAATGTCACCAAGAAGGATAGCTACCCCTTGCCAAGGATTGACGACACACTGGACACACTGTCAGGAGCGCTATGGTTCTCCACATTTGATCTGAAGAGTGGCTACTGGCAAGTACAGATCCATCCGGAGGACCGTGAGAAAACAGCCATCACCGCTGGAAACGGGCTTTTGCCATTTACAGTAATGCCATTCGGATTGTGCAATGCTCCGGCAACTTTTGAGCGCCTAATGGAACGTGTTTTGCTGGGATCAACATGGAAAACCTGTTTGGTCTACCTGGACGATGTTTTCGTGGTGGGAAAAACTTTTCAAGAACATCGATATAACTTAATGGAAGTGTTCCGAAGATTACGAAGTGCACAGCTAAAGCTTAACCCGAAGAAATGTCATCTCTTTAGGCCAGATGTCAAATACTTGGGACACATCATCTCATCCGAAGGGGTAAGGACAGACCCAGTAAAGGTCGAAGTAGTGAAAAATTGGCCAGTCCCAAGAGACAAACACCAACTGAGAAGCTTTCTGGGACTGGCTACCTACTACAGGCAGTTTGTGAAGGATTTTGCTGCGATCGCAAATTGTTTACATCAACTAACAGAAAAGGGAAAACAATTCAAATGGTCAAGTGAATGCGAAAGAAGCTTCAAAGCTCTCAAACAACAACTATGTAAGGCCCCCATACTAGCGTACCCTACTCCAGGAAAAACATTTATTGTGGATGCAGATGCCAGTAACGTCGGAATTGGAGCTGTCCTTTCGCAGATGCATGACGGGCAAGAAAAAGTAGTTTCCTACTTTAGTAAGGTGCTCTCTAAGCAGGAAAGGAACTACTATGTTACCAGGCGGGAACTTCTTGCTTTGGTCTTGGCAACAAAGCATTTCCATAAGTACCTGTACGGACGAAAATTCATTCTTCGCACAGACCATGCGTCTCTGAAGTGGTTGCTGCAATTTAAAATCCTGAAGGACAAGTCGCAAGGTGGATTGAACGACTCCAGATTTACGACTACGAGATACAGCATCGAAAGGGAAGCCTTCACTCTAATGCGGATGCTCTGTCCCGGCGACCTTGGAAATCTGATTGCAAACATTGCGCACGACAAGAACAAAAAGATGCGGTTTCCACCCAATGGCTAAGAGCTGAGCCCACTGAGGGTTGGAATAAAAGAGAAATGCGAAACGCCCAAAAAGAGGATCCGGATATCGAGCCGATTCTCGCCTGGAAAGAACATGAAGAAAAATTAAATTGGCAGGAAATAACCAATAAAAGTCCTAAACTAAAGGCAT
Source organism: Volucella inflata (assembly GCA_928272305.1). Taxonomy (NCBI): domain Eukaryota; kingdom Metazoa; phylum Arthropoda; class Insecta; order Diptera; family Syrphidae; genus Volucella; species Volucella inflata. The sequence goes on from OV743716.1 coordinate 73,030,198, forward strand.
ACTGGGCACAATGGGACTCGTTTTATGTTCAGGATGGTGTTTTGAGGCGAAGGTGGGAAAGCTCGGATGGAAAGTCGTTTGTGATGCAACTCGTTGTGCCAAGGTCGAGAGTCAGTGACGTGCTAAGGGAACTGCGCGATGGAGTATCCGGAGGCCACCTGGGAGTGAATAAGACATCAGAAAAAGTGCGAGAACGTTTTTGTTGGGTGCACGCCAATGACGATGTAGAAAATTGGTGCAGGAAGTGTGTCACATGCGCCTCCAGTAAAGGCCCGAGGGTTAAAACTCACGGCAGAATGCAGCAATACAACGTTGGAGCGGCCTTCGAGAAAATCGCAGTTGACATCGCAGGACCGTTTCCTGAAACCGAAAAGGGAAATCGCTACATTCTTGTTGTTATGGACTACTTCAGTAAGTGGCCTGAGGCTTTCGCTACCCCTAACCAGGAAGCCAGAACCGTGATTGAGCAGATCGTTTACAACTGGGTGAGCAGATTCGGCGTACCGACGGAATTGCACTCGGATCAAGGGCGTAACTTCGAGTCCAACATTTTCCAAGGGGTGTGCGAGCTACTGGGGATTAAAAAGACGAGAACAACACCGCTCCACCCACAATCGGACGGGATGGTGGAACAACAGAACCTTGAATGAACACCTATCAAAGGTCGTTGGCGACAAGCAATGCGATTCGGATAGGCAAATTCTATGTTTCTATTACCCTATCGGAGTGCAGTACACAACTCCATCGGAAATGCTTTTCGGTCAAACAGTCCGGTTACCTTGTGATTTTATGTTTGGATCACCGCCGTGTGAAGAGAACAGAAATGAAGACGACTATGTCGCTGACCTCAGAAAGATGATTAGGGACGTGCACCAAAGAACCAGGAATAAGATCAAGATAACCAGTGACCGCATGAAGACGATGTATGATGTCAAGGCGACAACTATCTAGGGTGGCTATCACCCAAATTACAGAAGGACTAGGAAGAACCCTATTAAGTTGTAAACCGCACCAACGATGTTGTCTATCGCATTCAACGGGGAAGAGGCAAGATGAAAGTGGATCGGATACATCGCTATCTTGGGCAGAATGTCGAAGAGTTTGTTCGGGACGAAGAAGTTTAAGAGGCAGATATAATCAAGAATCCAGTGTTGCATAACAATAGGATCATACATCATTAATAAACTCTCCACGTTGGAGAGTTCAGTTATTACCCCAGTTTCAAACCAGAAGTGATGAGAAAGGACTAGAAACCGACAAATGTGGTATAAATACAGGATAGAAACTGCGGACGATAAGTTGATTTTTGGAAAGCGACAGAAAAAGAGTTAAGTCTTAATAGTGAATAATAAGAGATTTGAATTGTGAACTAGTAGTCAAATCGTTTGTGAACTAATTGAAAGTTGTTTTTAAATAATAATAAATAGAGTGTTTTGAAACAGAATAACGTTTTATAGTTTCGAATCCTAGCTGAAATATTACATTGGTGTCAGAAGTGGGATAAAACTTATTCTGAGCGCTGTAAAAAAATAAAAAAAAAAAATGCCACGTACATTGTTGCAGCTAAGTATACCTCAGCTGAGCTAGAGAAGCGGAATCTTTACGCAGCTGGAAAAAGAAGGAAAAGACCCGAAATCCATTTTGTTCGACGTAGAAGAAGAGCACAGGAGTTGACATGGCTGTTGTGATGGAATTACTGCTTGGATTGAATTCTAAGTTTAAAGAACAGAAGAATAATTTAGAGGAACAAAGGTGAAGTTTGGATTCTAAGTTTGAAGAACATAGGAGAAGTATGGATTCCAAGTTTGAAGAACATAAGAATTCCATTGTTGCGCACAGAAAGACACTGATGAAGAGTTCAATAAAATCTCTAGAAGCGATTTTCGAAATAATGAATCAAAAATTAAATATGCATGAGGCACAACTCAATAAATCAATAACTAAACAAATATACAAACAAATAAATAAACAAACAATGATGAATAGCAATGAATATATAAGTAAATAAACAAACAGATAAGTAGATAATAATTAAACAAATTAACATATAAATATAAAAAAAAAAAAAATGTTAATGAATATATGAATAAGAAAATAAATAAGCTAAAGTCATATGAATTGAACTAGCTACTAAGTTGAATGTAGTTTATTTTTATTTCATTAACGAGTCGTTCAAGAAATTTGTTTTTTAGTTTTTTAATTCTAGGACAAATCAATTCCACGTCTGCCTTCCATGAACATCCAGGGTAGAATAATGCCATCATTTTTAAGATTTTGTTTATAATATTTTCAAATGACATTTGCACACTCCCCACACTTGGCATCCACATAGCAAAATTGCCTAAAAGATAACTTTGTTTACAGTTACTTCGTTCCTAGTTCTTATATAGCATTTTAATCGCGATACAAACTTTTTTTATTGTTTACTATCAATATGCACTTCTAAGTACTTAACTCAAGGCTCCCATGGTATGTTTACTCCATTGACCTGTAATGGAAAACTGGGATGAAAGCAAGTCTTTATTTTACTGGCGGAAAAAAAATTTGCATTTTATCTTTTTTTTTAGGTTTATTTTCCACCCGACGAAGTACATTTTTTAATATTTTCATACCATTCTTAACATTACTCTCAATGTTAAGAGAAAATTCATGAGAAGAAAAAAATTGCGGTGTTATCAGCAACATTACAATGTGTCAGTTTGGGAAAATCCGACATGTATAAGCAAGCTAATCGGTGTGTAACTTTCTGGGCTTTCAGAAGGCTTACCAGCTTTGATAATGTAAGCAATTGTTACTTCTTTAAAGGATTTTCAAACAGGCATTTATCAGAAATGTTAGCAAAGCAATGCCAGACCTGGACCAATGCTTTAGGTATATATTTTAAATATCATTAAGTCCACTTGCGTTTGTTATCCGTAAGTCCCTTACTATAAATTGCACATCTTCTCTAATAAGACCTGCACTGGGTATTAAAGTACTATTGTTCTCAAAGAAGGACTGGATAGTGTTATTTCTATTATTTTCAAGTCAATTTAACTTTTCTTTATTTATTTTTTTTCTTGTTTTTAGTTTACTCCTCTTTTTCGAATGCACGTATCTAGGGTTTATCCCAGAATTCGATTTTGGTATGATGACTGACTATTGATCCTAAAGCCTCCAACCAACAACAGAGCAACAATCACCCAAATCCGTTTGTCGATTGTCAAAAAGTCGGGTCGTTGAAAAATCTAAGTTTCTTACATAATTTATTTGACCGACAGGACGTGCCCTAAATTTTCAGCAGTTTACGCACATGTTTTTGTTTTTGAGAGCACACAATTAAAATTTCTAATTGTAGAAATACATTGAGGGCGCTCCATTTTCTAGGCAAAAGTTAGTTAAATAACTCTGATTGGTCGAGAGCCCAAAAATTGGCTACAAAACTAGAGACATTACGTGGGGTAGTGGACTGGATTCTAAGGCATAAGATTTCCCCCTTAAATTTCAGCCAGATAAAGAAATAAAAGACATCGGACTTTTCGGTTGTGATTCAAATGAAATCTGTGCTTCATAAATAATTCAGTGATTGATTATTGTTTAGCAAACTGGTGTTTTAGCAGCGAATTTTTTAGTCCATTTGCCGATAGTGACGGCTCTAAAAATTTTAAATTGTGAGCCTCATACGACGCGAGCACCTCTGAAGATGATAATGTGGAAAACAAACTTTAAAATGCAGGATAGGAGAAGACTTGAAAGTCACGCAAATAACTTCTCAAATGTAGCCGCACTAACCTGCGAGCAAATTATTGCATTTCTATCACAAGCAATAACCAGTTCTGCCTGCCCAAAATCTTTCTGTCGTAGCGCAGCTGGCCTAGCGATGTGGTTCGATGATTCATGTAGAAAACTAAGAAGTAAATCATTTGCGCTTCTGAACTTATTAAGAAAAACCAACGCTGATGTCTTTAGGCTTTTTTTTGTAGCAGTAAATAAGACGTACAAGGAGATGTGCAAGATGAAACAAGCAGACTATTCTACGAAATTAGTCTATAAAATGGAGGACTGCAAGGACTGTGAAAACTGTGAGGCTGGTAAGTGGAACTAATTTACGGGCAATTTGTGCTATAGGTTCAGAGATACTGGCAAATCATTTCAGCCAACTGCTAAGCCCAGCAGCAGGCCATGTAAACTTTCAGGATGCCCTGCCTAATGTCAGTCTCTGAGCTCGATGCTCCCATCTCGATGGTTTAACTATTATCAGTGTTGGGAAAAATAAAAAGCAGTAACGCTCCTGGGGTAGATGGTATTCCAGTCGAGTTTTTTAAAAAAAATTTCTCCCTCGAGTCTCAAAATACTGTTGATTGCCTATAACAAAATATTAAGCTTAGAAAAAGTACCAGAAGTATTTCTAAAATCCGTGGTTTATGCTACTCGTATATTTAAAAAAAGGCGATAATAGTCTCAAAAGGGAATCTCTCTTCTCTCAGCGTTTAGAAAGGTATTTACACAAAGCTTATACCATATGTTGACAGTTTGGGTGGAAACAAACAGTCATTTTAGTGTTTTCCAAGCAGGTTTTCGTGCAGGGTTCTCTACGGTAGGCCAAATTTTTGCATTGACAACGGTTGCCACAAGATTTAGAAACAGGGGGAAGGAACTGTATCCCTTCTTTGTTGACTTTAAGGCGGCTTTTGACACAGTTAATAGAAATTCTTTTTTGAATTCAGACAGGGGTTCCACAAGGCTGTGTGCTTAGCCCACTCTTATTTGCTCTCTACATAGGTGATAGAGCAAATTAATTACCGGGAGGGGTTCGAGTTGGTGAAGTTGAAGTTAAAGTCCTTTTGTATGCTGGCGATCTGGTCATTTTGTCTGATAGCCCACATACTCTTCAGCTGCAAATAAACAGATTGAAAAGCTACTGCAACTTATGGGACTTAAAGATTAACAACTCCAAGTCAAAAATTATGGTTTTCGGCACTGGTAGGGGTAGCAGGACTGCCCGACGAACCGTAACTATTTAAGCACGGAACATTCAACTTATTAAGTAGGAGAACTGAACTCCTGAGATTTAATTACATGCCGCATCGACGTGATGTCAATGCAATCTGCACGCTGTGCAGTCTTAACGAGGACGAGAACATCTACTATTTTATCTCAACCTGCCCTATACTATCATAATTACGTTTGTTGTACTTCTCTGAAAGTTTCTCGCACTTGAAGAAACAAAGAATGTTCTAAACGGAACGGAGGGACCATGAATTATTGAAATACCTTTATTTAGTGCCACGTTTTTTCTCTATACAGGGTGAGTTTTTTAACTTAAGACATCCAAATTACTCGAAAAATACGAAATATCGCGAAAAATGTTTCAGACAAGAGTTACAAGGTTCTGAAGGGGACATAAGACGGTGACCACGAGTTTGACCTTGAGACCCATTTTTAAGGTCAGACAAAGGTCACTTTTGATTTTTTTTTAATGGGAACCCCTATTTTTTGACAGATTCGTAATCTGCGTGAAAAATTACAATTCTTTTACACGAAACACCTTTTTTAAAAATGCGTTCTTTTCCCATCAGAGGGCGCCATAAAACTTAAGACATCAAAATTACTCGAAAAAACGAAATATCGCAAAAAAAGTTTCAGATAAAAGTCACAAGGTTCTGAAGGGGACATAAGATGGTGACCACGAGTTTGACCTTGAGACCCATTTGCAGGGTCAAACGAAGGTCACTTTTGATTTTTCAAATGATTATTATGGATTTTCATTGCTTACATGTTTCAATGCATCAAGAACTTTCTAGTGAGGATTTTCGCAACCGCGTTTCCTTTTGTCAATGGGCACTTCAGCAAATTGAACGAGACCCCCTTTTCTTCGCCAAGGCGTTATTCTCTGATGCGTCGACTTTCATCAATCACGGTACGGTCAATCGACATAATATGCATTACCAAAAATCCTTTTTGGTTGCGACAAGTTGAACGCCAGCACCCTTGGAATGTAAATGTTTGGGCGGGAATTATTGGGGATAAATTAATAGGTCCATATTTTATTGAAGGCAACTTGAATGGCGAAAAGTATGCAAACTTCTTGCGGGACCATCTTCCAGTATTACTAGAAGAACTGCCATTGGAGTTGCGACAAACAATGTGGTTTCAACATGATGGTTGTCCAGCCCATTATTCCCAAGTAGGCTGGGGCGTATTAAGCAATGTTTACAATCAACGATAGATCGGACGAGGGGGTCCGAGGCAATGGCCTGCTAGATCACCTGATCTTACGTCACTTGGTTTCTTGTGGGGCTACTTAAAAAGTGAGGTTTACAGAAAAAAGACGAATAACTGAAGCTCGCCGGAAGATTACACCAGAAATACTTCTCAGTTCTGTTGGTTCATTTAGAGCGCGGATAGACAAGTGAATTGAAGTGAATGGTCACATTTTCGAGCATTTGTTGAAATAGTCTCGGGAAATAAACGTCGAAATGGGAAGAATTCAATGATTCAACAGTAAGAGGCAAGGGGACCCACTCTAATTAATCACCCAAAAGGAAAAAAAATACTGCTACGTCCAAGTCGTTGTTTCTGGGTTATGCTAAATGCAGTATGTAAAAACAAATGAGAAGCCTGCGAGCAATACGACTATGCAATGAAAATCAGGAATTATCATTTGAAAAAACAAAAATGGCTTTCATGTGACCTTGAAAATGGATCTCAAGGTCAAACTCGTGGTCACCATCTTATGTCCCCTTCAGAACATTGTGACTTTTGTCTGAAACATTTTTCGCGATATCACGTATTTTTCGAGTAATTTGGATATCTCAAGTTTAAAAACTCCCCCTAGGATCATGCATCATTAATAAACTCTCCACGTTGGAGAGTTTAGTTGTTACCCCAGTTTAAAACCAGAAGTTACGAGAAAGAACTCGAACCCGACAAATGTGGTATAAACACAGGATGAGAAACAGTGTACGATAAGTTGATTTTTAGATAGCGACAGAAAAGGAGTTATCTTAAAAGTGAATGATAAGAGATTGGAATTGTGAAATACTCGTAGTAATGAAATCGTTACTAAACTAATTGAAAGTTGTTTTTAAATAATAATAAATAGAGTGTTTTAAGGCAGAATAACGTTTTACGAGTATCATTTCGAACCCTATCTGAAATATTACAATACAGTTTAGAAACGGGACATTTTTCAAAGAATATATACGTAGTGCTGTACGTTGATGATCTCGTGATTGCAACGGCCGAAAATGAAACAATGACAAATTTTAAAAAGTACGTAAATCATAAGTTCCAAATAGTTGATAAAAGATATAACACTTTTTTTGGGAATGAGAATACAAAGTAATGAAGGGAACTTGACGCTGGATCAAAGCTCGTACATCAAGACAGTATTAAATAAATTTTATATGTTTGATTCTATAACTATAGGTACTCCACTCGAAAATAGGGTAGATTTTGAAGATCTCGATTCAGAAGAAAGTTTCAACGCACCTTGTCGAAATATTGTTGGATGTTTGATGTATATAATGATACGAGTATGTACACCACGTGACTTAAGTGCAGATGTGAATATGTTAAGTAGATATTTAAATAACAATAATGAAGAGCTTTGGAAATGCTTAAAAAGGGTAATACAATATTTAAAAGAACTATCGATATGAAATTAATTTTTACTCAACGTAGTTATGCTGATATTTTAAGTGGTTACGTTGATTCTGATTGGGGAGAAAACGATGAAAGAAATAGAAAGAGCATAACTGGGTATCTTTTTAAATTATTTGAGCAGTGTACAATATGCTAGAGTACGAGAAGACAATTGTCGGTAGCAGCTTCTTTAACAGAGGCCGAATATATGACTCTATTTAAAGCCGTAAAAGATCGTTGGCAAACAGTATACAATTGAATTTACTAAATCCTATAGTTATATATGGGGATAATAATGGTTGTGTAAGTATTGCAAATAATCCTTCTAACCATAAACGACAAAGCATATTGACATTAAATATAATTTCTCAAGGCAACAAATTGAAAATAATACAATTAAATTATGTTATATTCCTACAGGTGATCAGTTGGCTGACATCCTGACCAAGCCGTTGCAAGCAGTCAAATGTGCGGAGCTCAGAAATGGAATGGGTTTTCACAACTAAATCTTTTAAAAATATATTAATGTTTTTGAAACTTTATTGAAAAAGTGTTTAAAGTCTGGTAAGGTTTTTCTGGGTTTCCCCTTATACAAGAAATGTTGGATTTTTTTTTTGTTATATCTCCCAAAATATAGAGAACACTTTAAGAGACACTGTTGAATAAATTGTAATGCAACTAATACCATGTAATTTGTAATGTTATTTAAATTCTTGTCATTAAACATAAAAAGAGAAAACATATTGGAGTTCAAGTTTAAGTTTAAGTTATTATTAATGATTTTTTTTATTTTCAAATATTTTTATTTACGTTATTTCAGACTAAATGAATTGAACTGTTTTTTTATACTTTATTAACCTTAGAATAGGAACATGGGCACTGAGTGCCGAGTTCTCAATTTTGGATGCGTATATTTTTTTGATCTGTTATCACATGTTGACTATATTGCTACGGTAGGTTCGTTGCAGTTTTACTTATACATATAGCATGCACTTCCTCATATATGAACATTTTGTTATGAGTTTTGCGTTAATATGCAAGTATGTCGCTATAGGGAATTTGGGTCATAGAGTGCCCATACATATACAATCTCCCATACATTTTGTATGGATAAAAAAGCATTCATTGTTGAACCGTTATCTTTTGTAAATGTCAAAGGCAAAGTTGTTCAATTGTTTTGAGTAAAATTTAGTTCGTTTTGTTATTCTACAAAAAAAAATTATTTTTATGTAAAATATCTCATATTTGGCAAATCTTCGTCGTGAACTAACTGCAGAAGAGAGTGAACAGCTTGCCGAGTATTTTGATGAAGATAATAGTGATTTTGAATTGGGCGATATTGGCGGTCGAGATCATCCGATATCTGCAGAACAAACGGAGGGCAATGATGATCAACAACAAAGTGTTGAATATCCGACCCAGAAGTTGAGGTTTATAGTGACGAATCTGAATTTTGTGATAGAGGCAGCACTAGAGTAATCCAAGATCCGGAACTGATAGAACTGTAAGAAGATCTTAGAAATGATAACGAAGCCATCGCTGACGTCATTCAAGGAGAAATAGAACTGAACGAACCAAATCGTGGACAAAGGTATGTTGGCCAAGGTAAGAACGATAAAACAGTGTGGTGGTCGATGCCAGAGGAGACTGAAATAGTGCGATCGAATAAAGCCAAAGTTGAACGTGAAATGTCTATTGCTATTAGCAAAGAACATTTTGAAAACAAAAAGACAGCATTTGATCGTATCATGTCGGCTTCAATTATCGAAACCTTTGTAATAGAAACTAATCGAAAGGCAAAAAGATTTCATATCGTGAACTCGCATGCAACTAAGAGCAAAAAACTTCGCCATCAGTACGATACAAATGCCAGTGAAATAATGGCTTTTATGGGATTATTGCTTTATTCTGGTGCTGAAAAATCCAATTTAGTACATGCACAAGATTTGTTCGACAAGCAAAATGTGTCATTTTATAGAGCTTGTTTGTCCTATACACGATTTCAGCAACTATGCCGCTTTATACGTTTCGATGATTCACGCACTCGTCAGGACCACTTGAAACATGATGAATTGGCTCCTTTTCGTTATGTGTGGACAGTGTTTTCGATCAACATGGCAAAGCCATTCGCTGCTTCCAAAGAACTAACTATTGATGAACAACTACTACCAATGCGAAATCGATGCGGCTTTCTACAATATATTCCTTCAAAACCGGGGAAATATGGTATAAAAATATTCTGGCTTGTTGATTCGCAAATTAACTATCCACTTGCTGGTGAAGTTTATTTGGGAGCGCAGCCTAATTCTGAAAGATCGACTGGTATAACACACGATTTCGTATTTCGCGTAGCGACAAATTATTTGAATACCGATGCCAATGTTACTATATATAATTTTTTTACAAGCGTTAAATTGGCTAATAGCTTATTGGAAAAAAGAACAACTATAGTCGGTACGATTCGAAGCAATAAAAAAGAATTACCAAGTGTATTTGCAAAGCAAGATGAGGCAAAAAAGAGAGGTACATTTTCGTCAAAATTCTGTTTTTCAGGACCATGTCAACTTGTAAGCTACACAACAAATACAAAAAAAAATTTTTTATTGCTGTCGACCGCACATGCTTTTGAAGAGATCAATCCACTCACGAGTAAGCCAGTAGTTATCCATGACTATAACAAAAATAAAGGAGGCGTTGACACATTTGACAAAATGATACGTGGATATACGTGCAAAAGAAAAACAAATCGATTGACTATGGCAATGTTTTACCACATTGTTGAAGTAGCCGCACTTGCTGCTTTTCGTCTTTCCGAGTTATGTCACCCACTATGGAATATGAATAAATCTGAGAAAAGAAAGATTTGCCTGAAACAATTGGCGTTCGATTTAGCAGAGTCACATATTCAAAGCTATTCAAAAATAAAGCAACTATTAAAAGGTAGCAAAATAGCTATGGATTTAATTGGTATAACAACTGAATGCCAAACTGAGCCTTGCGTCATGCCAACTGTAAAGGTAAGAACATATTTATGTTTTGAAAACTAATTGTTTTCATTTTATGCCTCTACTATACTTCAGGTGAACAAGTTAAAACGTCGGTGCGATGTATGCAAAAAAAATAAAAAAAAGACAGTAAAACAACTGCTGTATGCGATTTATGCCAAACACCAACATGTACGGTTCATTATATTCGAGTATGCCAAAAATGCTACATGAAAAGACACGAAAACGAAGAATGTAATTTGGGTTTTGATGACAATTATAGTACAGCTACATCCTCCCCTTCAATGTCGATACCATGCACATTAAAATCAACAAAATTCACTTCCGGTGCACCGCCAGAAAAGAAATCTAGAATGTCATTGCCTGTTTGAACTATTTTTTTTTTTAATATTTTTTGTACCAACCCTTTAACGTTCTTTCTATTTTCTTCCTTTCTAATAATTAAAAAAAATTTCCTGTAATTTTAGTCATCATATAATTGACTTTTGTTAAATAACTCACATGAACAAAACAAAAGGAGCGAAAACAGGAATTTTTTATTTGAAATGCTTTATGGGCACTGAGTGCCCTAATGTCCCAACAACGTTATAAATGTCATGTCATGTCATAAACATTTAAATTTTTGTTAGTTTTCATACAAACTTGTGTAATTGCAAAGTTGAACACAGCCAGCATTTCGAAACCCAAATATGTTGAATTGTGACTGAACACACTCATTCTACACATCTTGAAAATAACTGTTTTTTTTCTTCATCTCTGTTTTATTCATTCCCAACATGGAAGTGTTCAAATAAAGTTCTCTGAAAAGAATATCAAACCAATAAGATCAAGGTAGGAATTAGATAGAATTAATACCAAATAATTATAGAAACTAAATACAAATGAAAAAAAAATTATATACAACAAAAAATCAAACAAAAGATATATAAAACAACAGAGGTGCTTAACCTTCTCTAAAAAAAAAAGTGGTAATCCACCTAAAAAAATTAAATTATATCCATTATATAGTACGATACTTGAGGTAGACTAAGTAGGCTTAGGATTTATTTTTGGGTAGCGAATCGGATTTTCCGCAGATCTTCTTTGAACGTGGCAATACCAGCTTATTCTATTCGCCTCAAGCTGTTCGGTTACCGAATTCTTTATATGTAGACTTCCTCTTATACGCGTAGATCTAATGCAATCGCGTTTAGTGACTCCACTAGACATCCTTAACATTTTCATTTCCGCTGCCGTCATTTTGTTTTTAAACGCATCGTACATTGTCCAGCACTGTGAACCGTATATAAGAGCTGGTCTAACAACCGTGGTGTAGAGCTTCCCCTTTAATTTAAGTGGAAATTTTCGGTCGCAAAAGATTCCCGAATTTTCCCACCATTTCATCCATCCCACACTCACTCTGTGGTTTACGTCGTCGTCACATTTCGCTTCCATGTTAACGATTGATCCTAAGTACTTAAAGATAGTGCTTTTCGGAAGAACTATTCCGTCTAACATTATATCCGGAACAGGTCGCAACGGATGCGCAAATGGGCACGTCAAATGCTCCGTCTTTGAACGACTTATTTTAAACCCGTTTCTCTCTAGCGCATTTTTCCATGAATCTAAGGCGTTCTGTAAATCTTCGGCGTTATCGCTAAGTATAACTGCGTCGTCAACGAAGAGAATTGGCGTTACATATATTTCGCGCATGCAGTCTTTCAAAAGATAGTCGAATACTACGTTATAGAGGAAAGGGCTAAGTACGCTTCCTTGATGCACTCCGACATTAACTGGAAATTCTCTCGTTAGTCCAGCAGAGCTTTTAACCGCAGTTTTCACGTTTCCGTACATGTCTTGTATTATTCTAACATACGTTTCCGGTACGTTTTGAGACCTCAGCGCGGCCCATATGAGATCCCTAGGCACTCGACGGAATGCTTTCTCGAGGTCGATAAATATCAAGTGTAAATCCTTAGACGAATCTCGGCGCTTTTCCATTATTATTCGTAGGCTTTGGATAACGTCCACCGTCGATCTTCCTTCAACAAATCCACACTGTCTATTAACGAGCTTTATTATTTGCCGAAGACGTTCGTTTAAGACTCTTTCGACGATTTTCATTGTGTGCGACATAAGCTTGTAGTAGTCGTTGCATTCTCGAGTGTCCCCCTTTCCTTTGTATAATGGAACCAAGAAGATACTTCTGGTAGCTGCCGATTCCCTCCATCTTCGACCAAAACTCTGATGGAATGCTTTCTGGTCCCGCCGCTTTCCCCCGCTTCATTTTTCCGATTGCTATACTTATTTCTTCGATTGAAAAGTCCGAAACTTCCTCCTCGAATAGACCAGCTGTCGGCACGATATCACGTGGAAACTGTTTGTTAAGCAACTCCTTGCAGTATTCAAACCACCGGTCACAAATTTCCTTTTCATTTGTTAATAAGCGACCGCCTGCATTTTTTATATATTTCGGAGAGGTTATTTCCATCGAATTTTTCGCCTCTGAGCAGCGAGCTTAAAAATATTTGGCACTGTAGTATTCGACGACGTTTGAACTTCTTGAACTTCTTGTATAGCTTGTCTTCTATCTGCAGATCGTGAGGATATTTGTTACAACTCCTGGTACAGGTTTTCCGCTGCTGCCGCTTGAGTTCGAGCCAGGAAGTTAATCTTCCGCGTTCTAAATTTCTAATGCTCATATAGCACGATTCTTCTTCATACGGTCGTATGAGGACTTACTGCTATGACTAGCAGTCTAGTCTGATCGACCAGTTTAAGAAGAGAGGAATTACCGTGTTGGATGGAGCGGACTGAGTCGACTGAAATGGTAAGTTTGGGGGATGATTTGTGGTTAGGTAGGAGAAAGGAATTCAGTTCACGAGATTCGGTCAAACAGCGGTGTTTGAGTTTTTTTTCCTTTTTTTCCGTGAGTTGGTAGTGTGAAAATAAGGGGAAAACCGAAGGAGAAAAAGATAAAATGAAAGTGTCTATAGTTTTATGTTTGTATAGCTTAATATAAAAACAATAATACACAATTTATTTTTAATTTGTTTCTTGGTATAAGACTATTATGAATCCATAAAAGTTTGAAATAAGCAAGCAAGCAAGGAAAATTTGTGAATTAGAGAAAGAGAAGAACAAACGTTTTCTTAAAGTCTAGGAAGTTTTGAGTTTGTTTCCGTTATTTTTGTTTCTTTTTGTTTTGCTCGAGTTTCTAAACCTTCAACCTTCAACCCCTCGTCTTATTTTCCTGGGGCGTCGCATATTTTTGCTCTTCTTATGTTCTGTTAGTCCAAATTATATTATATTATTTTATAGTTACGAGGGCGGGTCAATAAGTCCGTGACTTTTGGGTTAATACACAGATTTTTTGATAAAAAAAATAATTTTATTTTTCAACGTAGTCTCCCCTGAGCTCTATACACTTTGTCCAACGCTTCTCCAATTTTTTTATCCCTTCCAAAAAAGATGATTTGTCGAGGTCCTCAAAATAGGCCTTTGTTTGCGAGATGATTTGATTGATTGATTGATTGATTTTTATTATTTTCTTATGATTTTATGATACAATTCAATATATAATACATACTTATAATTCATGTCACGGGGGAAAAAAAAAATAAGAAAATAAGAAAAGCTGGTGACATTCTATATTTTAATTTAACAATAAAATAGAGTCGAATGCCACTTCAATGGACATATGTATAATAAAAGATAAGTTTTGGGTGGGGTGACCCTCAAAAAGCAACTCCATAAAAAATTGAGTAATAAGTAAGTTAATAGAAAATGTAAATCAAAAACGAAATCAAAAGTAATTGCTGAGAGCAGCAGTATCAAAATAATAAAAGCAAAATATATAATTATACCAGAATATCAGAAATGAGAGATTCTAAAGCAACAAAATTAAAACTAAAAAGCCACATTTTAGCGCATTTCATAAACGTTCCGGGTATTGATATTGCCCTGATTGACTGTGGGAGTTTATTAAACAACCGATAAGATAAAACAGAAAAGAAATTACGGTACGCAGTGGTGCGGAAAAAAGGTACAGATAACATGTTAGTGAGGTTTCCCCGTAAATTATAATTTGAAATAAGACGAAAGTTACGGTTTCCAGACTTCATGAAAAACGTTTTTAACACTTTAAAACAATACAAGTGGCGAACTGGAAGAATTTTTTGGTCACCGAACAAAGGAAAGCTTGGATATCTACTAGATTTACGACAAATTTTCCTTAAAATGAGTTTCTGTAAAATCAGCAACGGCTGTATTTTATTTAGGTAGATACCTCCCCAACAAGTAATTCCGTATTGCAGCTTAGAATGGAAAATTCCATAGTAAATTACCTTTAACAGCTTATTTGAGCATAAATTACGCAAAAAGTAAAAATGTCTAAGAGTGCATCGAAAGTACTTTCTCAATGAGTCTGCGTGATTAAAAAAACTCATTCTAGAATCAAGGGTGAGCCCTAGGTACTTAAAGTCGTCGACTATCTCAATTAAAAAACATTTATCACTACAGTTTAGACTACTGCAAAAAGTGGGAGAGGGAGACGAACAATTACAGTTAGACAGTTTGTATTTTTCACACTGAGGTGCATGAAAATACACATTAGCCTTCAATTTGTGCGCAGAAGATAAGTTAAAAAACATAATTTTAGTTTTGGGGCTTATAACTAAATTATGTTTTGCAAACCAGTGTCTCAAATGGTTTAGATCCCAATTTATATCAGAAACCAGGTCCAAAGGACTGTTCAGGCCATAAGAGAAGCCTATGTCATCCGCAAATGCAGTAGGTGAACCTTTAAAATTAAGATCAAATAACGAATTTATATAAATTATAAATAGGATTGGACCCAAAACAGAGCCTTGAGGTACACCCAGTTTCAAGAACTTAATTTCGCTCCTAATGTCAACTATCTTAACTCTCTGCGACCTATTTTCCAGATATGACCTGAACCAATTTAGGATAAATCCACGGAAACCAGCGTTTTCCAGTTTTCTCAACAAAAAATTGTGGTTAACCATATCGAAAGCTTTGGTTATATCAATAAATAAACCAGCCGTACATTTTTTCCCATCGAGGTGTGACATTATTTGAGAACAATACTGTAAGAGTGCGTCCTCTGTCGACTTACTTTTTTGAAATCCAAATTGGACGGGATTGAAGAAATTTGTTTTAGTTAAAAAACTCACTATCCTATTTTTCATTAGTTTTTCAAAAACTTTGCTAAAAGTAGGAAGGAGTGAAATGGGTCTATAGTTGCCGATCTCAGTAGCAGAACCTTTCTTAAACAATGGAATGACATCTGCGCATTTAAGGCCAGCAGGAAAGACTCCCGCAAACACGCAACGATTAAAAATATATGCCAAGACATCCATTATGAAACATCCAATTTGTTTAAGTGCAGAGTTACGCACCACACGAACTAGATTTTTTTAAGGTACCAATAACTTTTAATATTTCAAGAGGAGTTATGGGCTGAAAAACAAAACTAGTACATTGCAATGTTTCAGCACAAAATGACGGACAAAGAGAACAATGACAATGACTTCATCATTGGAGTCAAATCTTTTTCCACCAAGCCATTTCTTCAGGTTTGGGAACAAGAAGTAGTCGCTCGGAGCCAAATCTGGAGAATAGGGTGGATGAGGGAGCAATTCATAGCCCAATTCATGGATTTTTACCATGGCAACTGCACATGTGTGCACCCTTGCATTGTCTTGGTGGAAAAGAACTTTTTTCTTGGCCAAATGAGGTCGTTTTTTTTCAAATCGTCATTGAATCGGTCTTGTTCTTCCCTTTTGAAGGTAGTCAATGTGGATTATCCCGCGTGCATCCCAAAAAACAGTCGCCATAACTTTATTGGCTGACAAACCCACCTTGGCCTTCTTTGGCGCCGATTCACCCTTAGAAACCCACTGTTTTGACTGTTGTTTGTTCTCTGGTGTGTTGTGATGGATCCATGTTTCGTCCACGGTTACAAAACGGCGCAAAAACTCCTCCATATTGCGATTAAACAACGCCAAACCTTCCTGTGAAGTTGTTACACGATTGCGTTTGTGGTCGACTGTGAGCAAACGCGGCACCCATCTTGCGGATAGCTTTCTCATGCCCAAGTGATCATTCAAAATTGAAACCACTGAGCCATGCGAGATCTCTACGGCTTCCACAATCTCTCGCACTTTCAATCTTCGGTCGGCCAACACCATATCGTGAATTTTTTCGATTGTTTCGTTTGTAGAGACCTCAACTGGGCGTCCAGGACGTTCGGCATCTTCAGTGCTTGTACGGCCACAACGAAATTCAGTAAACCACTTTTTTACCATTGAAATCGATGGTGCAGAGTCCCCATAGTATTTATCAAGCTTAGCCTTGGTCTCGGTAATGGTTTTTTTTCGCAAGAAATAATGCTTAATAAGCACACGAAATTCACTTTTTTCCATTTTCTCCTCAAATTAATGAGTAGTCTGATAAAAATAGCTGTCAAACACAAACTAACTGACGCAGCAAGTTTAAATTTTGACAGATGCCTGTTGACAGGAGTAGTGTTGCTGTTTCAGTAAAGAGGTCAGAAATTCAAAAAGTCACTGACTTATTGACCCGCCCTCGTATATTATATTTAAATAGCAAGATGATATGCCAATAGCAAACCAATTTTAGTCCAAATTATATTATATTATATTATATTATATTTGAATAGCAAGATGATATGCCAATAGCAAACCAATTTTTTAATTAAAAAAATAATCGCAAAAATTGCAATGGCTACGAGTATTAACGAATGTCTTCACTATGCACATATCAAACAAAATCTAGGCGGCATTCGAGGTGAAAGCCTTCATGAGATTTCGTAAACTTTATATTGAAATATCGATTTTTGATGCGGTGTGAATGCCGTATAAGGTTGGCTACATCCCAGGTTTACCGATGCTGCTAGGTTCGTGAACAATATTTATAGCGCAAATTCAATCATTAAAACTTATGTTCACAGTGATGTCATCAACAGACAATAAATACAACCTTCGATAGAACATCTAACAATAGAATAACCCGAATACACCTCCCAAATCAAGAAAAATTCTAGCCCTAGAAACATAAAACACTCGGTTACAAACTATTTAAATAAGTTAAAACACATTTGTTTTAAAACATTGTGCATTTTTTAAAAACACAGATTTCTTCTGACTTCTCTATCTCTGTGACCCTGTCTGTGAATATGTCTGAATTTTAAACAATGTGAATTTCCTTACATGAAAATATTATCCATATTTCACTTACTCTACAATGAATTTCACTGATTTTAGCATCTTCCAGCCGGCTGGGGCTGGTACAAAATTAGTAATTGACTTACAGTGTATTTGGGAGAAGATTAAGGGGTTGCAAATTTAATAGTGAAATTTGCCATCTATGCTCGGTTACTCATGAGTCTGCTCAGTAACGTTGCACTATGAGAGTCCGGCGCTAAAAAAAAAATTCAAAATTATAAGAAAAATGCTTTTTCTCACATATTAAAATTTCATCAAAATCGGAGGTGGTGAATCCTTTGCTAAATAATAACCCTTTTTATTGTCAATTGCTGCGCTCAATTAATGTAAGCATATTAATTTTAATTATATGTTAATAAATTATAATAATAATAATAATATTTTCAATTGTTGTTTATTTAAACAAGATAATTCAATATACAACTTAAATAGTATTTCATACAAGAAAATGAAATTTAATTACGACGATAAATGTCGAAGGTGGCGGGACCATTTTGTTTTGCCACTGGGGTGGGAATCCACATAGGTCCACTGGAGTTATTCCTCGCCCACACTGGTTCGTTGACATTAAGTTGTGTTGCAGAAGTTGATGGAGAACTCTTCTTGGATGATCGCACTGGGTTGTTGTCCGGTTGCAGCTTGTCGTCGGTGTCCCCTAAAGAAGTAATTCGGCCGGTGACTTACCAGTTGTTGCTGATGGTAATGTATGCTGCCTTAGTAAAAGCTTTGCCAGTCGAAGTTGTACGCTGCTACCGAGTTGCGCTTAAGGTACTCCTTCGTTGTTCGAACCATCCTTTCAGTGTGTCCATTACCCGCTGGATCAAAAGGCGCTGTTGGTATATGAGATATCAGATTTCTTCTACAGAATGCGCCAAATTCATTTCGAGTATGAGTCGACCAATATGAAAAAGGTTTTGCCCTGAAAACCACATGTAGGCGAGACCATGACCTAGATGTCTCCTCCCAAGGATGAATAACAGCTTTAGGCTTTTCTGGATGTGATTGTTGACACGTTATGAACCTCTTCCAAGTTATTTCGCTGTAAGCGTCTATGTGTGGCCACCATATATAACTTCTGGCAAAAGCTTTCATCTTTACCACACCTGGATGACGAGCAGACACTGTTGTCAGCAGGTGTCCCCGAGCGGCATCTGGAATTATAAGAAGGAAACAAAGAAGTAAGCAGTTTTTATATACCGTGATCTGATTCTGATGTTGTATATATGGTTTTAATTTTTCGTCTAACTGGCGCCCCGGCCATCCTCTTAACGCCCAATGAAGAATATTTGAGGACTTTGTGCTTCGATGTCATCTTGCCAATGTAACTGGACTCCAGAATATGTGCATCGATTCCTTCGAACATATTCAGATGCTAACTGTCATTTGTCTCTGCTGCAATCGCGGGTAAACGACTGAGCGCGTTAGCATTGCAGTTCTTCTCCCCGGGTCAATGTTGCACTCTGAAGTTGTATCCATTAAAGAAAACACTCCACCTGAGCATCCTTGGCGAAAACATGACCGGAGTTGGCTTTTCCGGATTAAATAACCCGCAATAATTGCCAAAGCCTCTTTATCAATCTGTGCGTAATTTCTTTCCGTACTAGACAAGGTACGCGAGTAGAGCGAAATTGGGCGCTCTTGACCATTGGGCATAACATGTGTTGGTCCCGTATATCGACGCGTCGCAGACCAATGCAATTGGCAATTTCTCACTGTAAGTAATCAGAACATTCACACCTAACAGTAAGGCCTTAAGTCGAATGAATGACTTTTCATGTTGCAAGTTCTACTTCCACTCAGCCTTCTTGTATAGCAGCCTGTGCAGTTGTTCAGCGACGGTTGCCTTATCCTTCAGGAGCGCATGGTAAAAATTGATAAGCCCTAGGAATGCTTCCAGCTGTTTCTTGTCGACAGGTCGGGGAGATTCTTGAATTACCCAAACTTTATCATCTGACGGACGGATCCCCCGGTGTTCGATGTTATAGCTGAGAAAAAGGGTAGATGACAAATAAAACTTGCACTTGTCCTTTCCGAGGCGCAACCCCACATCGCTTAACCATCGAAAAAGTTTCTCCAATGTTTCCACTGACTGTGATGGGTTTTGAGCTCATCAAAATAAACGTTTACCCCCTGTATCCCTCGCAGTAGCTGCTGAATTCGCATTTGAAAAAATTCCTGGAGCAGTGGAGACTCCGAACGGTAGCCTTCTTACATTGTACGCACCCTTGTGTATAATGAGCGTGGGACCTTTGATGACTCTTCGTCCATCACCATTTGCTGGTACGCCGGTGCAAAATCAATTTTAGCGAACGTAGTGCCTGCTGGCATGGATGCCAAACAACATTCATCGCTCCCAGCTTGTTGGCCATTTCGGCGTAAACGTGACTGTTTTTTCTGGTGCCACGGGGCTCGCCAGTCTTCTTCTCCCACAATTCGACCTGAGTTTCCACCTCTGTGAGCGTCCACAGTTTTCTTTTTTGTATTTTTTCTCTTTATTTTTGTTTGCTTTTGTATAAAAAAATTAACACATTGTATAAATATTTAGATATATCTCTATTGAAAATATTACTTCTTTGAGCGATTGCCACAATGGTTTTGACATCTAAAAATGAACATAAAATTAAACTGAAGTTCACGCTGTAGGCTAGTTCGGTTTGACAACCTTTCACGGACGGATGAAATCAAGGAGATTTCAACTAGATTTATGAAATTTGATGAAATCTCGCGATTTCGTTTTGTGGGAAAAATTAAGAAAAAAATAAATTAAAAAAAAAAAAACCAACCTAAGTGTAGTCGATTGCTCAAAAACAAAAACTTGTTTGACACAGTAATAATTGACGTTTACATTTATAGATCCTGTTCACACACGACTCACGGACTGGATTTTTTTTGACGTTTCCGTGTTCAGACTATAACTCCTGTCTGAACACTTCCGCCGACTCATTTTGACATATCAATTGACAGTGGTGATTGGTTTGGGTGTTTCCATATTTTATTGTTCGTGAATTTGTAAAAAAAAAACAAGCAATGAGTTCTGACAGTAATAGTGAAGAAGTAAATATGCATTTATATGCATATCTAAATGTATTAAATGCTGCAACATGTGCATATTTACAAAATCAAATGCCATCAAATGCAAAATCAAATCAAAAACTTTGAAAAAGAAGCGCGAATGGGTGAAGAAATGGAGGAAGGCGTCCAAAGGTTCTTTCCATTTTCTCCAACAGGAGCTGCGATTAGAAGATATTCATTCGTATAGGAAGTATTTACGAATGAACGAAGATTGTTTCAATGAATTATTGGAATACATAACGCCCCAGCTTGTGAAACAGGACACCTATATAAGACCATCTATTAGTCCAGCGGAGGCATTCTGGGAGAATCATTTTTCTTAATCCTATTCAGGAAGTCTGGACTCTTCGAGTTATACAGTTTCGGACATTGCTCATTAAGAGTTATCAGCTCCTGTGTTTGCTCCTTGTCCCAATTCATTTTTTCAATGAAAATGAAAGTAAAAGTACAAACAAATAAAATGTATTAAAAAGATAAATAAAATAACCAAATACAATCCTAATACACAACAAGTTTTCTTTCACACACAATTTCTTTCCACCCTTATGTCGAGTGACACTGATTGACGTTTCCAAATGTCAAAAAGAATCCAAGAATTTCAAAAATACTGAAAATCTGGATTCACGTAACATGTCACCTCCCTGCTTCATCCCTCGCCATTAAACGTCAAGAAAAATCCAATCCGTGAGTCGTGTGTGAACAGGGTCATACGATCATGCGTTAGTACTTTCTGACAAAATCTGGGGAAATATTTTTCTTCGGAAATAAATAAAGGAGGACAAAAATGGGAAGAGTCTTAATGGAACATTTTTATATATGGCGTTTTCAATTGGTTTCACTCCAAAATTAGCTCTCCCTCGAATTGAATTGAATTCGATAGCACTCTGATTTTTTAAATTTGAAAATTCAAAAAGGTTTGTATGTGGATCAGTTAGATTGCTCATGACAAATTTTATTATTCTGATAAGTGCTTACCGAAATGGAGCAAACGATGAGGATTCTAATCATCTTTATCATTTATTTTTGCATTTCTATTTAAATAAAATTGAATGTCCTCGGTTTAAACGCAAAAACACAATTTTCCCAAATGTTTTTGTTTTTTTTTTAAATTGCAACCGTCAATTCGACGTTTCGTTGTTATACAGGGTGAGTTTTTTTAACTTGAGACATCCAAATTACTCGAAAAATACGCGATATCGCGAAAAATGTTTAAGACAAAAGTCACAAGGTTCTGAAGGGGACATAAGATGGTGATCACGAGTTTGACCTTGAGACCCATTTTCAAGGTCAAATGAAGGTCACTTTTGTTTTTTCAAATGATAATTCCTGATTTTCATTGCTCAGTCGTATTCCTCAATGGGGCACACGACTTTGTCTCAAAGGTCTTATTCATTCAGTGCTAGATACCACTGCACTGGCACGCCCAAATCATTAATCGGTTTCCACCTTCGCTAGGGTGTTAAAAGTTCGAATTTGTTTTGAGGAACTGATTATTAATAGTAACGTTTTGCAGATTAATAATGCAGGCTATTTCAATTCAAGAGAAAATTGGAATGATATTGATTTGTGGACAAAGTTATAGTCGAATACTACGTTAAAGAGGAAAGGGCTAAGTACGCTTCCTTGATGCACTCCGACATTAACTGGAAATTCTCTCGTTAATCCAGCAGAGCTTTTAACCGCAGTTTTCACGTTTCCGTACATGTCTTGTATTATTCTAACATACGTTTCCGGTACGTTTTGAGACCTCAGCGCGGCCCATATGAGATCCCTAGGCACTCGATCGAATGCTTTCTCGAGGTCGATAAATACCATGTGTAAATCCTTAGACGAATCTCGGTGCTTTTCCATTATTATTCGTAGGCTTTGGATAGCGTCCACTGTCGATCTTCCTTCAACAAACCCACACTGGCTATTATCGAGCTTTATTATTTGCCGAAGACGTTCGTTTAAGACTCTTTCGACGATTTTCATTGTGTGTGACATAAGCTTGATTGAACGGTAGTTGTTGCATTCTCGAGTGTCGCCTTTTCCTTTGTATAATGGAACCAAGAAGCTACTTCTCCATTGATTCGGCATGAGTTGTCCACATTTTAATTTATTTAAAAGTTTCGATAGCCAAACGCTGCCGATCCCCTCCATCTTCGACCAAAACTCTGATGGAATGCTGTCTGGTCCCGCCGCTTTCCCCCGCTTCATTTTTCCAATTGCTATTCTTATTTCTTCTATTGAAAAGTCCGAAACTTCCTCCTCGAATAGACCAGCTGTCGGCACGATATCACGTGGAAACTGTTTGTTAAGCAACTCCTTGCAGTATTCAAGCCACCGGTCACAAATTTCCTTTTCATTTGTTAATAAGCGACCGTCTGCGTTTTTGATGTATTTCGGCGAGGTTATTTCCATTGAATTTTTTCTCCTCTGTGCAGCGAGCTTAAAAATATTTGGCATTTTAGTACTGTATGTCGTTTGAACTTCTTGGATAGCTTGTCTTCTATCCGCCGATCGTGAGGATATTTGTTCCAACTCCTGGTACAGGTTTTCCGCTTATGCCGCTCGAGTTCGAGCCAGGACTTTCTTTGCGATCTTTTTAAGACGCTCATATTCAAGAGCCAGTCGAGCTTCTTCGATATCATCGCTCCGATCGCATTTTGTCCACGCTTGGAATGCACTCTTCTTGTCGGCCACAGCTCGTTTGGTTTCGTCATTCCACCACCATGTTTCTTTGCCGACGTAATGGTATTTCGATATAATCCCCAGATGGGACTTTGCGAGTGTTATGCATTCCTCGTGCATGCTGTTCCACATTTCTTGCGGGCTAAGTGAGTCTGCTATACCATTTATATTTTGAAGTACTTCTTTAGCCAGTGCGATAAATCTTGCGCTTCGTTCCTTCGATAGATTATACCACCGGATTTTTGGCTTTCCAAACGATGCCTGTGTTTTCGGTGGTTCCGCTGTAAACAATTCTGTAATGAGCAGACGGTGTTGGCTTACTAGCGATTCTCCAAGTATTACTTTACAGTCCTTAACACGGTTTCTCATCGACATTTTGCAGAGGTGATAATCTATTTGCGTTTCGTGGCCTCCGCTGCTATAGGTGATGAGATGTCGTTGATGTTTAATAAACATTGTATTTAAGACGGTTAAGCCGTAAGCCCTACACGCTACAAGGATGTCTTCGCCAGCTGAATTTCTGGTTCCAAAGCCTTTACCGCCGTGGCAGTCCTCATAGTCAACATTTGTTTCTCCGACGTGGCCATTTAAAATAAAAAAATATAACTTAAGACTAAAAACTACGAACTACCTAAAATAAATCTTAATCTACTTAACCTACTTAGCTATCTTATTGTACAAGTATTATTTCTTTTTGGTGTGGTATGGACTACCACTTTTTTTTTTAGATAAGGTTACCCATCTGTTGTTTTTTATTTTTTTTTGTTTTTTTATTTTTTGTTTTTTTTTTATTTATTTTTTATTTTTTTTTTATAATTTTTATTCTTAAAACTACCTTAACCCTGCCTATCCTATGTAAGCCGGCCACGGCTAATAAAAATTAGGCTGACTAACTCTGCTCCCTAATGGAGCTACCCTGCACTAGAGGAATTCGACGATGGAGCTTCCCCTTCTTCTGCAAGCCACCAAAATTGTTGGTGTTGGAGCAACATCCCTCATGTCGCGACTCCCTACCGCAGTACTAAACCGGAGACGCTCCGCACTGCCGTGTGCGACGTCTCTGTCGTAGTTGAGTCGCCTGTCCGCAGCTGTTCGAGCGACGTGGAAGATTAACGGCACCGCTAATCTATCCTGGATCAGACCTTTCATGTCGAGGTAGAGGAACGCTTCTGGAGGAATAAAGCCCTCAAAGCGAACTCTCTCGTGATACATATAATTGGGGTAGTAAGCCCCAGAGATCAGGTTGTTCGACGAGGTCATTGCTCTTGCATTGTGCCTTCGAATCAACTTAATAACAAAATTGTCCACTCGTATTAGGTTCGCCCTATTGTACAAGACCTCATTAGGATAGAATTTTATGTACTCAGACTCTGGTGTTCTGTATAAGCGAAGACAAGCCCTAAGGCAAGCCCTCTCAAACACCCGAATCTTTTCCAAAAGACTTGCTCTCACGTTGAACCACACGGGATAACCAAATGTAAGCATAGGCCGAATAAGGGCCATGTAGCAGATCACCTTTACCCTCGCATCGAGTTGCCTTCTATAAAACAGTCTCTTTGTAAGGGCAAAAGCACCTCTGTCTCTGGCCAGAGCAACATCTATATGTTTGTTAAAATACAGATATTGATCTAGCCAGATCACAAGGTATCTGACTACATTTCGGCAAACAAGTGGCTGCCCGTGTTGTGGAAGGAACATCGATGGTGCTGTTGCTCTTTATGCCCAACGTTTCCCAGATCAGATACGATACACACATTAGCACTCGCCAAATAAGTCGTGAATCAGGAATATTTCTGTAAGATATTACATCGGCATAAATACCATCCTTATCTTGTTTCAATGCATCAAGAACTTTCTAGTGAGGATTTTCGAAACCGCGTTTCCTTTTGTCAATGAGCACTTCAGAAAATTGAACGAGACCACCTTTTCTTCGCCAAGGTGCTATTCTCTGATGAGTCAACTTTCATAATATATATGCATAACGAAAATAATATGCATTACGAAAAATCCTTTTTGGTTGCGACAAGTTGAACGCCAGCACCCTTGGAATGTAAATGTTTAGGCGGGAATTATTGGGGATAAATTTATAGGTCCATATTTTATTGAAGGCAACTTGAATGGCGAAAAGTATGCAAACTTCTTGCGGGACCATCTTCCAGTATTACTAGAAGAACTGCCATTGGAGTTGCGACAATCAATGTGGTTTCAACATGATGGTTGTCCAGCCCATTATTCCCAAGTAGGCTGGGGCGTATTAAGCAATGTTTACCTTCAATGATGGATCGGACGAGGGGGTCCGAGGCAATGGCCTGCTAGATCACCTGATCTTACGTCACTTGGTTTCTTGTGGGGCTACTTAAAAAGTGAGGTTTATAGAAAAAAGACGAATAACTGAAGCTCGCCGGAAGATTACACCAGAGCATTTGTTGAAATAGTCTCGGGAAATTAACGTCGAAATGGGAAGAATTCAATGATTCAACAGTGGGTGGCAAGGGGACCCACTCTAATTAATCACCCCGAAGGAAACAAAATACTGCTACATCCAAGTCGATGTTTCTGGGTTATGCTAAACGCATTATGTTAAAACAAATTACAAGCCTACGAGCAATACGACTGAGCAATGAAAATCAGGAATTATCATTTGAAAAATCAAAAGTGACCTTCGTGTGACCTTGAAAATGGGGCTCAAGGTCAAACTCGTGGTCACCATCTTATGTCCCCTTCAGAACCTTCTGACTTTTGTCTGAAACATTTTTCGCGATATCGAGTAATTTGGATGTCTCAAGTTAAAAAACTCACTCTGTATGGGTTAGTGCTCTCTGAAATGAAATTGGGTGTGAAAAAATTCACTTTGAAAACGTCAAACAATTGCCAATGGAACATATTTTAGAGTGCTATATTCACTCGAGAGTGCAAAAAGAGTGTTTTTTTTTTGTCCAATGGAAAACGCCATTATTTGTTTTTTTTTTCGGATTGCAAAAACAGGGTTTCTGTCAGTCAATGGAAAACGCCATATTCTAGTTCATTTTTGCGCCAAACGATTATTTTGGAGTTGTCTAATTTTGGAACAATTTTCGTTGATCTCTAGTTTATTTATGGTGAATGACTTTTCAAGTGTATTCACTTTTGCTTTTGCTTGAAAATAATTTGGCAATGGATGCAATAAGCAAATTTTATTCTTCGGTTCAAACTACGGTTTCTCAGTTATCTGCAGTTTTACCAGGCAACAATGTAACCAAAGAGTATGAAATAACTACTCAAGTTGCCAGAGCTGGTGTAGGTAACACTTTTTGAAATGCAGTTGTTGCGATTTGAACTGAAATATGTACATGCCTTAATCTTTTAGGTATGCATTGGAAAATTTACAACGGTTTCAAGAAGACTACCAAACAAGAAGTGTCCGTATTTGTGTTTGAAAAAAAAAAAATTGAAAAATGGTCGAAAGAAGATAAAGAGTTGTATTTAAATATGTTGAGACGAGGTATTCAGCAACTTACAAAAATTAAGCATCCGCGTATTTTAACTGTGAAACACCCTTTAGAGGAAAGTAAAGACACTTTAGCCTTTGCTTCAGAGCCTATTCTGGCAAGTTTATCAGATATATTAGATGATTCTTTTCATTCAACTAAGTTATTTGACGTTGAAATAATTTGTGGTTACCAACAACTAATGGATGGGTTAATATTTCTTCATTCTGATGTTAATTTAGTTCATGGAAATTTAGTCCCTGAATCTATAGTAATAAACAAATGCAGGAGTTGGAAGATATTTGGTTTAGATTTTGCTGATAGAAAAGGAACGGAATTTAATTTATCTAAAAGGGGTTATATGAAAAATCCTCTACTACAACCTTCTTTGAATTATTTAGCTCCAGAGAAAATCACGAATGCGATTAATATTCCCGAAAACGATGTATATTCGTTAGGTTAAGTATGTAGCCTTCCTTTATTTACTTTTAAAACAACAATTTGTTTTTTTTTTTTTATAGGGATGCTTATATACCGAACTTATTGTGGCCAGCCTTTAATGGAATTTGAAAACAATATCAATTCATTTACAAAGTTTTCATATCCAAGTCATTTCAACAATCAAGATGTTTATAAAATACCGAAAAACGTGCGAAGTATTTTAAAAAGTATGCTTCACCCTAATCCTCACTGTCGGCCAGAATTGAATGGATTAATTCAGGTAATAATTGTATTTTTTGTATAATACTTATTCGTCTGTATTAATAGTTTAAATTTTGAATTGTAAAGTTTCACTTATATCAAACATTTTCAATTTATACTGAATGGGTAAGGAGCCGCTTTTGTAATAGGAATGCTGCTGTTTTGCAGGGAGGTTTTGTGCGCGACATACCTTTTAATAAAAGAGATCTCGGCACTGGTGTCTATATTGTCTTCCATTTACTCTTGTCGGTTAGTCCTTCAGCCAGGAGGCTTTTTCTTTCGAGACTTAGACGGTGGTCCTGTGGTTTTCGACTTCTGCTTTACGATGTTGGTGCTTAAGCATTTTTCGATTTTTCATTACGGGAAGATTGAGCGACTTTTTGATAGCGGTCTCTGTCAGTTTATTTCTCTATTTGTTTTTTACCGCAATGAGGGCAGCTTCTTCGCCTTGCCAGTTTTTGTATACTGTCTTTGAAGATGTCCTGTTTTATAGCATTTTCATCATCGCATCTCATTTGGCTTTAAATTGTTCGCGTTGAACAAATGCTACTTTGTTGACGAAATGTGTCCTGTGGAAATCTGATTAAATTTTTTAAATCAGATTTGGGTTGTATACGGCCCAACAGCAATAGTTTTCGAACCATGATAGTTTTGCCATAAACAAAACACTATTTCGATCTACAATTAGTCTTAGTACAGTTCTGAAATCAGAGTAATATATAACTTATTTGTTATAATATAACACCCTATTTAAAGTTAGACCACGCCAATAATTTGCGATTCAATCTGATCAATATAACTGATGATTATTGTTATTTATAGCTTTAATATATATATATATAAACATAAATAAACATATATATATATAAACATAAATAAACATATATATATATAAACATTAAAATGAATAACAATGGAAAATGTATATGCATTCACTCGTGCATGTATGCATGTATAAATTGCACTAGGAAAAATTTCACTCCGTTATATCGATCATCAACAGAGATTTAGACAACGCTAAACATTTGCCTTGTTCAACAGTCAACAATTGTTATTTATGGTTCAATGTGTGTTTGGTAAGTTTTCTGTTTTCCAATATTTGTTGTTATATAATAATTATATTTTCAACAACAATTAGTTGTTTTTTTTTTTTTTTTTTTTGTATATTTAGAAATAAAAGTTTTTTTTTTATATGATAACTATTGCTATTAATATAAATTATTTGAAGATGTTTATATGTTACCACTACTTAATAGAGCTTAATAAATTAACAGTTATGGTTTTCAAAATCAATTACATATCTTTTGAAAGTGTATAATTTTTTAAAATTTTCTATAGTCACGAGTAGATTGCTGAAAAGTTAGAATTCTTTGCATAGATAAAAGTCTTAAGTATGCATTTCGGAATCTATATCATAATCAGCCACATAATTCACATATTTGGACAAATACGCAAGCATACGGTTATTTTTGATTTTAAAGGAGAAAATTAAGACATTCACATATATTCGTTGTTTTACATTTAACCAGCTTAAAACATTTAACATGATGTCAATTGGTGTGTATATATTGCATTTTAATACTACACGCATAACTTTGTTTTGTAACAATTAAAGTTTGTTCAACATATTTTGATTTCCTTGAAATAGGATAGACGAACAAGGCACAAGTACGATAACTTTGGCGCCAAAAATTGATAACGATTTTTTATAGAGTCAAAAACAAGCATTTTTTACTATGGGTGGGGGGGGGGGGGGGTCGTCGTCCGATTGTCCGATTCTCAAGAAAGGAGACCCTCTGAACTCGGAGGCATCAGTCTTCTTAACATCGCATATAAGATCTTATCCGCCGTATTGTGTGAATGACTGAAGCCGTTCGTCAACAACCTGATAGGTCCATATCAGTGTGGCTTCAGGCCAGGAAAGTCCACCATCGATATTCACACTACGGCAGATCTTGGAGAAGACCCATGAGCTTCAGATTGATACACACCACCTATTCATCGATTTTAAGGCCGCGTATGACAGCATCTATAGAGACGAGCTATACAGAGCAATGTCTAGTTTTGGCATCCTTGCCAAACTCGTCCGTCTGTGCAGGATGACGATGGAGAATGCACGCTGCTCCATCAAGGTCGGTAAAGATCTCACCGAGACCTTTGATGTCCAGAAAGGATTTAGACAAGGCGATGCGCTGTCATGCGATTGTTTCAACATCGTACTTGAAAGAATAGTGCAAAATTCACGAGCAAACACAAGCACTATCTTTCAAAAGTCCGTCCAACTACTCGCGAAGAATAACTCTTGCCAACCGCTGTTTCTTTGAGCTAAGAAGGCAATTGAGTAGCAAAGCCCTCTCTCGGACAACAAAAGTCACCCTTTATAAGACCTTAATAATCGCGGTCCTGCTCTATGGCGCAGAGGCAGGGACATTATCAAAAATGGATGAGGGTGTTCTTGGTTGCTTCGAGAGAAAAATTCTTCGGGCGATCTTCGGTCCCGTCTGCATTGACGGTGAGTGGAGGAGGAGATACAAAGACGAACTGTATGGACTGTACAGCGACATGGACCTAGCCAGAAGAGTGAAGATCCAAAAACTGAGATGGCTGGGTCATGTAGAGCGCATGGACACCAATGCTCCGGTCCGAGAAGTTCGAATCCGCTCCCGAAGAGGGCCTCAGCCAACTTAGCGTGCGAAACTGGAGGCAGCTAGCCAGGGATCGAGCTGGCTGGAGAAGCTTGTTGACTGAGGCCCAGGTCCACCCCGGACTGTACCGCCACCTAAAGTAAGTAAGTAATAATTCTTTGAAGTGGACAGCCTATAATAGAAATGGAGTCAAGTATAATTCGTGGGCTTAAATAATTAAAATAAGCCTTTCTCGAAATTCTAAGCAAGGTATTTCTTATATCACTTCGTTGTTTTTCCCTAAACTTAAAAACGTGCTCCCCACGTATAACTTTGTTACAAAAATGAACGAATGAAATTGAATTATTTATATATTAAACACTATCTACAAAAAAATTATTTAACTTTTTTGCCACTGTTGTGTTGTCATTATAAGTAATATTATTTAGACAAATGTTTACTGTAGCGTTTGAATTTTTATTATTCTTAGTTGTTATTAAACCTCTTTATATCAACTGACTGACAAACTTATTCACTACACTCAAGAGTTCTTTTTTAAATACGTAAGCCATTCTCTCTACCTTGTTTTCATTTGAATCACAGTTAATTTTATTTATGATTTATTTATGTTCAAGGTTACTAATTGCTGACAAAGGAATTTATTTCAAATATTGAACTAGGTTACAGTTTGGCTAACAAGTTATTATTGATTAACTTAAAACTACAGTGGTATTGACATGGTAGCCGTCTTTCTGCAACTACTCGGACGATGTTTCCAGAATTTATACATGACAATTGTGGCTGCTAGGAATAGTCCACAAAAATTGTTGATGTTATGATGTTGAAGCTGGTTAGGAAGCTCTATTTTTTGGGCTTTAATTTGTTCACGAAGCTCCTGAAGCTCCATGATTTAAGTGCTGATATTGATCGCATTATGACGAAGTGCTACCAGGTGTGTCACATTGGGTAGGGTTATAGCTTGAAAAAATCTGGTTTCTGATAGCCGGATACTGCTTGTGTGTATATGATGAGCTTGCAATTTAAGATAATGTTGCTTTACAACACAGGTTGGCTGAAGTACCAATAAGCCAGTTCCGCTAATTGATTGTCACATACTATGTTCAAAAGTGTTTCGTTGAATACGGCGTAGATCCATTGGTTTGTGTTTGGAATTTCTCGTTTCAACTACCCCTAATTGACATGTTGATAGCGACGGTCTATTATTAAGTAGATTGACTTCACACGAGCTGATGGTTGATCCCCGGCGATAGATTGGATGGGTTTGAGTGCATAGATACCTTTCATTTTTTATACTCGTCTTGATGAGCGCTTACTGCAAGATATGTAAATGACAGTTGTATTGTGGTATGCGTATAGTTTGTAATTGCTGGAATCGGGATGATCTTATACATTGGGAATTCTTCGCGTTCGATCAGTGGTAAACTGATTTTAAATATGACATGGTTGGTCGTGATTCGCCCTTCTACTGCCATACAGTTGTATAGTCCCAGCATGTCGTTTAGCTAAACAGGAAAATGAAGTTCTGGTGGAATGTGATTTTCAATTTTGATAGCTTCTTCCCTCAATTGGTGTGGTGAAATCAGTAAATAATTGGTTCTTCCATGATGAGTGTCTACTAGCACGGTGAAAATAGATGTTTGCGTCCGCTGAATGTTGGTAATAAGCAATGTGGTGTAGATAGACCAAGATGAAAATAGCTGCTGAACCTTTATCTGATATTCTTTCTCGGTAATGTTATGCACACGATTGATTGTTCATGGCTGCTTGGTTTTTTATCATTATATTTACAGTGGAATCCAATATTGACGTGTGATTTTTTAATAATGCGAACAGATGGTTTTCATTGACGTACACCTTGTCAATATCAGCGGACATTTGCTCAGCGTATCGAAAATCAAGCACTCCAAAGAGTATATTCGCAATGTTGCCAACAGCGTCTACAGCTCCTCTTTTAACCCTTCGTGATTTAGATTGAAGTTGAGTCCCAAGCAATTCGTTTTGATCTGTTAGCTGTTGATTGATGTACTGAACTTCTTGAACAACTTGAGCGCATATGGTTTTTGACATGATTTGGTTGCAAATATGCCGCATTATCGTGGTACTGTTTTTAAGGCTTAAAACTCTCTTCGGTATGGGTCAAGATTGTAATAGCTGACTAAATTCCATTGGTTAGTGACTAAGTTTACTGTTCCTTGATTAAAGAAGTGTATTCCTGGAGTTGATCCAAATTTCGTGATTTCCACAGTATTACTTCCCCTCACGATTGCTACTAGTATGTATACCAGAAGCATAGTTAGCAATCGTGAACACGGGCCTTCTTATGCGATGATTCAATTATTTTATCTGAAGGTCCGTCGGAATTTTTCGATTGATGTTGATGCGATGTTGAGCGGTTACCGATGCCTGGTTCTGAATCAGATTGTTTGCTGCTGTTGATTCTTTCTCTATAGCAACTTCGTCCTTGAAAAGTGGAGCCAGTTTGTGCATTGGTCGCTTTATAACTCCCGATTTTGTACGAACATCTGCTACTCTGATGTGACCGTCAGCCCCGACATATACCTTAACAATTCTGCCAAGTGGCCACTTCATGATCGGAACATGGTCTTCTTTGATGATGACCACCGTGCCGATTTCAACGTTTGTCGATGAAGTCTTCCATTTATTCCGGTGCTGTAGATCGTTTAGGTACTCCTGCGACCAGCGTTTCCAGAATTCCTCTTTGATGTGGGATGCTAACTTCCATCTGCTACTAAGACATCCTCGTGGTGGTTCCGCATGAGGATCAGGTAAAGTCAGGTTATTCGGATCGGTGGACATAGCGGTTAATGACCTTGAGTTTAGAATGGCTTCTGCATCTACACTTAAAGTACATAATTCCTCATATGTTAATAAAGCTGATGCGATCTTTTGCTGGAGCAGATGCTTTGCCGATTTAACTGACGCTTCCCACAGACCTCAGAAATGAGGAGCTCTTGGGGGAATAAAATGGAACTGTATTCCCTTCGAGCTACAAGTGGATGATATCTAGTCTGGGCTGAATATATGGTTGATTGTAGTTCAGTCAATTGATTCCTTGCGCCGACGAAGTCGGTGGCATTATCACAATCACAATAAATCACAATAAAGATTTTTACAGTGCCCTCGGGGACCAGTAAACCTCTTCAGTTCACCAATAAACGCGTCTGTGGATAAGTCGCTCACAACTTCAATGTGTACGGCCTTCGTACTGAAACAGCAGAATATTGAAAGATAACTCTTTTGTGGACGACTTCCTCTCGAGCAGTAATGAATCCAGATTGGGCCACAGAAATCTACTCCGCAATTGATGAACGGACGTGCTGGTTGCACTCTGTGTGGTGGTAAGTTACCCATCATCTGAGAGTACATCTTAGGCTTAGCCTTGATGAAGTGTGTGCATTGCTGGACGATCGAACGTGCTATATTCTTTCCCTTGATTGGACAGAAACGTTGTCTAGTTATAGCTAATAAAGCTTGAGGTCCAACGTGCAAATTTTCGATGGTATATCCGTCATCAACATTTTTGCATAGGAGTGGGTATAAGGTAACAATATTGGATGCTTTGCGTCATATGATAAATTGGCTGCTTGTAATCTGCCTCCCACACGTAACAGTCCTCCTTCATCCAGAAATACGGCAAGTCCAAGTAATGCGCTTTTTTTGTCCAGTTCCTGATATTTCTTAAGGCGATTGATGTCCGTTTTGAATTCACATTCTTGAACATATGTAACTATAGTTTGAAGAGCATTGTACAATTCTGTTACTGTCATTGGCCATGAATGACGAGAACGCTGCCGGTTTCTGCCACAATGTGATTGGTATGACCCACTTTTAATTAAATCAACAAATCTTAGGCAGTAAGCTGTTATATGCTGAAGTTTACGAAAATAATTTGAATGGTTGATTCCTTCAATAAAGTTCAACGGTTTGGCGGTCGCAATTAATAATGATGTCTTTTTTTTCTCAATGTAGTTTGAATGTGGATGTTTGAAAGGTGGCCATATGGATTCCTTATAATGTAAGAAGGTGGGCCCGTAGAACCATAAATTGTGATTCCGTAGCTTTTCTGGGCTAATTCCCCTTGACAATACATCTGCTGTATTCTCGGCTGATTTGACGTGTCCCCATTGTGTGCTGCAAGAAAGACGCTGAATTGCTGCTATCCGCCGACCAACGAATGTTAGAAATGATTCTAGACTTGAATTTATCCAGCTAAGTACAATACAATTTGGGAATCTGTCCAAAAATAGTAAATTGCTACGTTAATTTTAAGATCTGAATGTACCCTGTTAGAAAGTTCCGCGGCCAACAGGACTGCGCATAACTCGATACGAGGTATTGTTAACGAGTTTATTCCAGATGATGTGACTTGGAACACAATAATCGGACTATTACCCTTCCATCCTAAGTGGTCGATCGAAGGTATACCGCTGCGCCATAAGCCTTTTCTGATGCGGCCGCAAATGTATGAATTTGTACTGACACTGGTACGCATTGTGCCAAAACATGACATTGAATTCGAATTTTGTCCATATGTTGTAAACCTTCGCGTTACTTGCTCCATCTTGTAGACATTTCCATTGGCAAAGCCGCATCCCAATCATATTTCAGTTCCCACAGTTCTTCCAAGGATAATTTAGCAACGACTACTACCGGGGTCACAAATCCGAGAGGGTCGAAGGTTTTTGCTATTTCGGACGCTATCGACCTTTAGTGTACCTTCTTTGCGGTGCACAATTTGTCTTTATGGAGAATACATCTGATTTTGGTAGCCACGTTAATCCCAAGGTTTTGACGGATCTTTCCATGCTGCCTTCTTCAAGTGGGATCTCTTGGTCCTCTAAAGCGATACTCATCAGTAACTGTTGATGATTGGAGTACCATTTTTTTAGCTTGAATCCTCCCTCTTGAAGGATTGCTGTTAGTTGAGTTTGAATTTCTTTGCCATTGTCAAATTATCCGCCCCTGTCATAACATCGTCTACGTAGAAGTCCCTGCGTAACACCAAGGACCCGATGGGATATTTTATGGCATGATCCAATTTTTGCAGGCATCTTATTGCTAAATACGGAGCTGGCTTTTTTCCATAAGTAACCGTGTTGAGCTGGTAACATTTGATGGGTAGGTTTGAATCAGCTCTCCAACAAATTAAATGGTATCGCCTATCATCTTCCTTCAGGGTTATCTGGCGATACATTTTTTGAATGTCGGCCTTGCTAACATATTTCGGCAACCTGAATCGTAGAAGATGGGTAAATAATTCGGCTTGTATTGTTGGCTCCGCGTACATTATGTCGTTCAAGGAGATGTTGGATGATGATTTTGTTGATGCACCAAAAACTACGCGTAGCTTTGTGCTGCTACTGTCTGGCTTTATCACACAACGATGTGGTAAAAAGTAATGCGGTGTTGGAACGGAGTTGCAATCGACTTCCTTCGTATGTCCCAGCTCAATATACTCGCTCATGAATTTGACGTATTGATTACATAAATCCGGATTTTTCATAAATTTCCGTTCTAATGCGTAGAACATGGTTAACGCAATGTACATAGTCGCACCTAACCTTTCTGGATCTTCTGCAAACGGTGATTTTACAACGAATCTTCCGGTCATATCTCGTTCAACGGTAGAATTGAATAGTATTAAGAAGGTCAGTATTCGTATCCACTCGCGAGGTTTTCCTGGGAAGCAGCTCCCTAAATTTTCGATTTTCCTTGTTTCTAGCTTCTTGAGCTTCCTCGGAAAGTTGTCCAATTGGAAGTATACGAGGTGTGATCAAAAAGTAAGGTGACTTTTTAAATTTCGCGCGCTCAGTACACTCTAACTCAAAAATTTTTTGTTGTTGTGTTGGTTCACTTGTCACGATCATATGTTTATAGTTTTAACCATAAGCAGTTGTTGTTTTTATGTGAGAGATTTTTTGTGGTTAAAAGTAATGGAGCAGAGAGTTTGTATTAATTTTTGCGTAAAACATGGTATTAAGTGCTCAGAAACTCTTGAAATGTTGACAGTAGCGTACGGAGAGTCAACTTTAAGCAAAAAAAATGTTTATAAGTGGTATAAATTATTCCAAGAGGGCCGAGAAAATGTTAATGATGAACCTCGCTCCGGACGACCTAGCACGTCAAACACAGACGAAAATGTTAAAAAAGTTAAAGAAATTGCGTTGAAAAATCGTCGAATCACGATTAGGGAAATAGCGGATGATCTTGGCTTATCGTTTGGCTCAAGCCAATTAATTGCTTAATTTTGATCAAAAGCAGCATCGCATGAACATTGCCCAAGACATGTTAAACGACGTCAATGATGATCCTGATCTGCTCAAAAGGGTTATAACTGGCCCCCTGCGACTTTTTTCTCTTTCCAAAGTTGAAAATGCCTATGAAAGGACGAAGATTTGCAACGACTGAGGAGATCAAGGCTGCATCGCTAGAGGAGCTCAAGGCAATACCAAAAAGTGCGTTTCAGAAGTGCTTTGACGACTGGAAAAAGCGCTGGCACAAGTGCATTGTATCAGAGGGGGATTATTTTGAAGGAGATAAAATAAATTTGGATGATTAAATAAATATATTTTTTTAAAAATGAAAAGTCACCTTATTTTTGGATCACACCTCGTACAAGTAGAAATTATTTGTTTCCCATGAAATAATACCTTATGTACAGTTACTGGCATACAAAACCAGCTATAATTTCTGATATATAGCTCTCTCGTTTCTTCCTCATCTCTGATAAATCTTCTGGCCGTGTTTCCATCATTCGTATTGCCTGACTGTTGAGTTGGCATATCAACCAATAACCCAGTTCCCGCTCTAAATCTATCCTGAATCAACTTTTTTCTTGCTTTAACCTTTTCTTTACTCTCTTGGTCTATTACCTGCCAAACTTTAACATCCAGTCTATAAGCGATATGTAGGATACATTCCAAAAATCGGATCCAAGAGTGAAGGGGACTTAGCCCATAGGACATTGCTTGTTGGTCCACTTGCTTTTCTGAAAGTTTGGTTAAATGGTTCATATCAGATGGTTTTGCTGCGCAAATATAACAGGTTTGTGACGAAGAAGTTATAGGTGATAAAGCAGTACATATTTTGCCGTCGATCATGGCAAATAAGAAAATTGGTTTTATTTGGATATGAAAGTTGTGATTATTTATTTCAACTGGCTGTAACATTTTAATTTGTTCTTGTATTGAATCTACTTCCAACTTGATCAATTCTGTCGTTTATTTTGCAAAGTTCAATTTAATAGGCCGGCAGTATCTTGTGGATGATGGAGCTGGATTTTGCCAAACCACTTTTTTATTTTCTTCCTGTAAGAAATATAGCTGAATTGGCACCATGGTTTTCTTCGAAATGATGACCTGATGAAATTTTTTGTTTGTATTGTTTTTGTTGAGCACCATCGCAACCCCATTTTATGAGCAGGAACAATTCTTGAAGCCCAGTTTTAAAATCCGAAACAGAATCTAAAACATCTTTTTGAGCTAAGCATAAACGTTCAATGCTATGATTTACCAAGCTTTATGAGCCGCATTCAGCAGAAGACTCACTAATAGTTCTGCTATCGGGATAGCATTTTGCCTTAGCCTCTTTAATTTTGTGGTACGAAGGTAGATTTGGAACATTTATATTAATTTTTTGACGTATTATATCGTACTGATGAGTGGATAGCTCTGCGTCTGTTATCATTGCTAATGCATCATCTGCAGATATTGGTAAAAAGTCAGATGTATGTGTTTCCAGTGTTTTCTTTAGAATTGAACCTTAGGTATAAATGATAAAATTTATAAGAAAAAAAAATATTGACTTAAGCAAAAAACTAACCTCTTTTTGGAGAACATATTGATAATTGCTTAACTGCAATAGCAGTATTTCTTTTTCCAGCTTTCCTAAGGTTTATTTCATTCGCATTTCTGATTTGTTCAGAATCTAGAAGTGTTTGTACTTTTCTCTTCTTGGTCTTCTCACAGTACTCTTCGAAGCTTTTTCTTGGTCTTCCTAATACCATGGTGCCATGAGATGAAGAAGGTATTCATCTAAAACAATTTGTGATACTGTTAAAGTTTCATTTAACCAGGCACAATTATTGCTTTCGGGGCGTTCTCTATGGCGACCATTTTTGGCCATTTTTTCGTCAAACTTCAAACATAAATTTTTCAAAGTTGCCTTTAATGACTTAATTGCCTCTTCAGAAAATGAAAAATTATTAAAACAATCCATTACTAAAGCGAATACAGCATCGAAGCGCTTAATTTTGATTTTGGAAATCCAAACATCAAAAATTTGTTTTTTCGTAATTTCGGTTGCCATCCTAAAATACGAAAAATTTAGTATGGGTGTCGCACCTGTGCGCAAAAAGTCAAAACACTTTTTGGTTCCACATATATAAGGCCTTAAAACAAAAATGGTCTCAACCTTGAAAAACACTGAACAATTACACTTTTGGTCTAATGAACACGTAAAACACATAATTTATCACTAATTTTTTACTCTCAAGCACCCCTAATTTTTACGAAAACACTTTTTATCCCAAAACAACTTACCTTAATATTCAACAATATTATATTTATTAAAAAAACATTAAACTTTTACTTAAAGCCACGCGAATCACTTGCAAAAAAAACTTTACCGCTTGCTCTTAAACCTGACCTTCTTATTAATAATTGTACACAACTTGATCTTTGATGTCAGTTTTTGTTGTTGCACATGCTTTTAATATTTTTTGCAGTCATTCAGTGGAAGTTTTAAGCTTTAAGTGAAACCGTTTTTTGTTAACATTTGTGCATGTCGATTTTTGAGTTAAATCCCGCTAAATGGGCGAATTGGCACACTGTGCTTCGGTTTGAATTATTGGCTGTGACATCAATTTAATCTGTTGAATTTAATAATTAAAAAAGTTGTTGTTTTTTTTTTTGCGAAAAAGGTGTAATTTCTTTCAAAAACATTTATATTACAAGGAAACATATATTTGATTAACAAAATCATCCAAAGTGCTTTTACTATGGACTTGCGCCTTTTTCTTGCAAGGTGAATTCCAGAAAGCTTACATATGTGTGGGAGCAAATTGCTGTAAAAAAATTAAATTCGGTTTTAAAATTTGTTAAAGTAATTGTTGAGTTAAAATGTCGACATCAAATATGTATGTTTAGAAATAGTTGGTTGTGAAGTGTTTAGAAATTTTGGTTTGAACAGAATCGTGCTTTAAAAAATGTGAACAAAGCACTTGTGGAACACAATGAGATTGTTGTGTTGTTTTTTTTTTCCTTTCAATATTTAGTGAAAAGTGTATAATAATGACACCGGTGCCACTGCCTCCATTATAAGAAGAAATATTGCTCAGGATTCATGGCTGCACAAAACCAGTAGCTTCTGTCCGAAAACAGCAACAGGAGCGACGGCCAAGGTGTATGGAGAGGTTGTTCTTACGATCAATCTTGCAGGACTAACATTCACCCACGTATTCCTTACTTACTTACGGCACTGTGGCGCTACAGTCTGGGGTGAACCTGGGCCTCAGTCGACAAGTTTCTCCAGCCAACTCGATCCCTGGCTAGGTGCCTCCAGTTTCGCACGCTAAGTTGGCTGGGTCTTGGCCTTCCTCTACTGCGCTGTCCCTCGGGTGCGGATTCGAAGACTTTTCTGACCGGAGCATTGGTGCTCATACGCTCTACGTGACCCAGCCATCTCAGCCTTTGGATCTTTACTCTTCTGGTTAGGTCGATGTCGCTGTACAGTCCATAGAGTTCATTGTTGTATCTCCTCCTCCGTTCTCCTTCAATGCAGACAGGACCGAAGATCGCCCGAAGAATTTTTCTCTCGAAACAACCAAGAACATCCTCATCCATTTTGACAACGTCCATGCCTCTGCGCCATAGAGCAGGACCGGGATTAATTAAGGTCTTATAAAGCGTGACTTTTGTTGTCCGAGAGAGGGCTTTGCTACTCAACTGCCTTCTTAACCCAAAGAAACAGCGGTTGGCAAGAGTTATTTTTCACTTGATCTCAGCGCTGGTGTCCTTGTCTGTATTTATAGCAGGGCCTAGGTAGACAGAGTCCTTAACTACCTCAAAGTTACATCTGTCGAGGGTGACGTTCTGCCCGAGACGTCGGTGTTGGTTATCCTTTTTGCTTGACAGCATATACTTGGTCTTGCCCTCATTGACCGCTAAACCCTTCGCCGCTTGCGTCTCAATACTCGCGAAAGCGCCACTGACATCACGCTGCTTTCTTCCAATTATGTCAATATCGTCGGCGTATGCGAGTAGTTGGACAAGAGATAGTGCCTCTTGTGTATTCTCGTGAGTTTTGCACTATTCTTTCAAGTACTATGTTGAAAAAATCGCATGACAGTGCATCGCCTTGTCTAAATCCTTTCTGCACATCAAAGGTCTCGGTGATATCTTTACCCACCTTGATTGGGCAGCGTGCATTCTCCATCGTCATCCTGCGCAGACGGACGAGTTTGGCAGGGATGCTGAAACTAGACATTGCTCTGTATAGCTCGTCTTTATAGATGCTGTCATACGCGGCCTTAAAATTGATGAAAAGGTGGTGTGTATCGATCTGAAGCTCATGGGTCTTCTCCAAGATCTCCCGTAGTGTGAGTATCTGGTCGATGGTGGACTTTCCTGCCCTGAAGCCACACTGATATGGACCTATCAGGTTGTTGACGAACGGCTTCAGGCATTCACACAATACGGCGGATAAGATCTTATATGCGATGTTAAGGAGACTGATGCCTCTTGTCGGAGGGTCTCCTTTCTTGAGAATCGGACAAACAATGCTGAGGTTCCATTCATCGGGCATACTTTCGTCTGACCATATTTAACAGATGAGTTGATGTATGCTCCTTACCAAGTCATCGCCTGCCGCTTTGAAGAGTTCGGCAGTCAGATATAGCTATCTTCACTTCATCCAGGTCGGGTGGATGGAATTGTTGGTCATCATCGTCCAAGTTGAAAGGTTGATTCTGCCTGACAGCGGTATTTGGTTCGTCATCACCGTTATACAGTCTGCAGAAATGGTCTTTCCAAATCCTCAGCATCTAATGCGATTCCACTACGATCTTCCCTTGTTCATCTCTACAGGCTTCGGTTCGGAGTTTGTTTCCGTGGCACGTTATTTGTACCTTTTGGTAAAACTTCCGAACCTCATTCCTGGAGTAGCACCTCTTAATTTCGTCGATCGCGCGCTTCTCATGCCCTTTCTTCTTCCTCCTGAGAAGCCGGTGTTCGTCTCTCCTCTTCCGCTCATAGAGCTCATGAGCAACTCAGCTCAGCTCAGGAGTTCTCCAAGTCCCCTTATGTATATCGAGATGTGGGAACAGCGTGCTAGCTACGACAATGTTTCGCCCCGCCGCAAGGTCGATTAGCCTGAATCCATTATCGGAGGTGGTGTCATGCAGGCTATATTTTCCGATCGTTCCACCAAAGATACCCTCTCTTCCTTGCATTAAAATCACCGAGGACAATTTTAATGTCATAGAATTCATAGACAAGAAGAAAAAGATGCTGTATCCACCCAACGGCTAAGAGCTGA
This sequence comes from Volucella inflata, assembly GCA_928272305.1. Classification (NCBI taxonomy): domain Eukaryota; kingdom Metazoa; phylum Arthropoda; class Insecta; order Diptera; family Syrphidae; genus Volucella; species Volucella inflata. The sequence continues at coordinate 73,072,191 of OV743716.1, forward strand.
GCCCACTGATGGTTGGAGTGAAAGAGAAATGCGAAACGCCCAAAAAGAGGATCCGGATATCGAGTCAATACTCGCCTGGAAAGAACATGAAGAAAAACCTGATTGGCAGGAAATATCCAATAAAAGTCCGGACTAAAGGCATACTGGGCACAGTGGGACTTGCTTCATGTTCAAGATGGTGTTTTGAGGCGAAGGTGGGGAAAGCTCGGTTGGAAAGTCGTTTGTGTTGCAGCTTGTTGTGCCAATATCGAAAGTCTGTAACGTGCTAAGGGAACTGCACGATGGAGTATCCGGAGGCCACCTGGGAGTGAATAAAACGTTAGAAAAGGTGCTAGAGTGTTTTTTTTAGTTCTGGCCTGCGCCGCCAGTAAAGGCCCGAGAGTAAAAACTCACGGCAGAATGCAGCAATACAACGTTGGAGCACCCTCCTAGAGAATCGCAGTTGGCATAGCAGGACCGTTTCCTGAAACCGAAAACGGAAATCGCTACATTCTTGTTGTTATGCACTACTTCAGTAAGTGGCCTGACGCTTTCGATATCCCTAACCAGGAAAACCGTGATTGAGCATATCGTTTCCAACTGGGTGAGCAGATTCGACGTACCGATGGAATTGCACTCGGATCGAGGGCGCAACTTCGAGTCCAAGATTTTCCAAGGGGTATGCGAGCTACTGGGAAATAAAAAGACGAGAACAAAATCGCTCCACCCACAATCGGACGGGATGGTAGAACGCTTCAACAGAACCTTGAATGAACACCTATCAAAGGTCGTTGGCGACAATCAACGAGATTGGGATAGGCACATTCCAATGTTTCTATTCCAGCGATTTTCCAACTTGTTGATCCCGTCCGGAGGTCTGCAAAATACTCCTCCGTGGCGTCGATGATTTCCTCGCGTGAGCTGAATTTTTTATTTATGAGCCATCTTTTGAGGTTTGGGAAGAGATAATAGTCCGAGGGAGCCAAATCGGGCGAATACGGTGGATGCGACAGCAATTGGAGCCGTAAGTCATTGATTTTAGCCGTGGTTGCGATGCTCTTATGCGCCGGCTCATTGTCTTGCAAAAACAAAATTTTTTTTCGCTTCATGTGAGGCCGTTTTGCAGCGATTTCGGCATTCAATCGCTCCATTAATGCACAGTAATACTCGCTGTTGATGACTTTTCCTTTTTCGACGTAGTCCACGAAGAGTGTGCCATGACAATCCCAGAAAACCGACACCATAACCTTACCGACCCATTGAGCCTCCCTCGGCCGCTTCGGAGCACTCGTGCCGACTTCAGTCCATTGCCGGGCACTCATTCTGTTCTCTAGTGTGTAATAGTGGATCCAGGTTTCATCAACAGTTACCAATCGACGCCAAAAGTCCGCCCGATGCCGCATCAGCAAGTCCAAACACTCTTTCGAAGTGCTCTCGCGTTCGTGTCTTTGGTCAGGAATGATCATGCTCGGCACCCAGCGGCAGGATAACTTTTTCATATGCAGAATATTGCCCAAAATATGGGGTGTGCGCTCAGTACTAATCTTTGTGGTATCTGCTAGCTCGTGCACTTTCACTTTTCGGTCAGCCAACACCATTTCATGTATTTTTTGACATTGTCCTCTGTAACCGCATCGGAGGGCCTGCCGCTGCGGACTTGATCGGTAGTGGAGTTGCGGCCACCGCGAAACTCTCGAAACCAATATTTGACGGTGTAATCTGGCGGAGCATTAGCCCCATAATATCTATCCAACTTTTCTTTTGTTTCCTTCGTTGTTTTGGCTCTCAAAAAATAATTTTTTATGAGAGAACGAAAATCGTTTTTGTCCATACTCAACATGATGCCAAACACGTCAACAACAATCAGCTGTCGAAACAAAACTAAAGACAGTATCGCACTAAAATTTGGCATATCTGCCTAAATATGAACGGACTTCAAGGCACCATGACCATTTTTGCATTCTGGCGCTCAAGGAGGTTACTTTTCACCCCACCTAGTATTTTATTCTTCACCAACAAAATCTCCTCAAAACAAATGCTTGAAGTAAAACTTCACAGGATAGTCGTTTTCGAAATAATTTCCAATTAATATCGGCAAGGTAGTGATCACCCGTCTAACAGAATAGCAAAGTTGAGTGAAAGTTAATCGAAGAGGTGAATCGAACGTTCGATCCGCCGTTTAGCAGAATAGGGTTGGTAGCTTCACGAGAAAAGAGAGAAAAAAGAACGGTAGATGAGTGTAACAAAGAGATCACGGATTTTTTGTATTAATGTGGGATTCGCGCTTATCTAAAAATAAATCTAGCAAGAAAAAGAAAATACAATAAAGCAAAACAACATCGAAACTTCCGAAACGTAAAAAAACAAAGAATCCCTTTATCCCTCCCTTACGCTAATTCACAAATTCAGCTTACCTGCTAGGTTAAATCTAACTTATTAAATTCGTTAATTCAAAATTTCGCAACCTTACAACAAAGTTAAAGATCAGGAAAAGAATAAAACGGATCTTACAAGTAAATAACAGATCAACAAAATTAAAAGAATAAGGAATGGAGAAAAAATAAAATAAAATAAAATTTCTTAGAATTGAACCCGCAACGCCGACTCTCGAACTACCCGCGAATCAAACAAAATCAATCGTCTCGATGTCAACCAAAATATCGGCCAGCATACAGGCTACCACTCTTCTTATGCTTAACTACGAGTATACATGTTCGTATAATATAGGTTATCCTATGCTTATTATTTGTTTTTTTTGTTTCCTTTTGGTCCTTATATACCGAGTTCCAGTACTCTGTTCTCGGCTTCGTCACTTTAAACTTCAACAACAGGAAAACAGTCTTTAACACAAACTCTATTCACTTAAATTCTTATTATTCTATTATTATTATATCTTTATTAATCAAGTAATAAATTACAGGTTAATCCTGAGAAAGAGGAGCTAGAAGCTGCAATGGCCTTACGCTCAATAATACTTAAACTAGTTTAAAAATTATAATATAGAAATCTAAAGAGATTTATATGTGTCTGTTTCAAAAAGTATTGCATTGATTTTCTGTATGTTAAATTTTTTCGGATATTTCAAAGTTTCGATGACGTCGTTTCCTGTTAGTATATCGATGATTAATGGTTTAGTTTTTTCGCAGTTGTAGAGCAGGTGTTGAAGGTTAAGAGGTGGCAGGTAGGACAAGTGGGGGGAGATTCTTTTTTAAGGATGTAGAGATGAGTGGCAGAGGTATGGCCAAGTCGCAGTCGGATGAAATTGGTGATCTTAATTTTTGATAGTTTGTAGGGTAGATGGGTGGAGTCTTTGTTAGGTTAACCTTAGCTTAGTGGTGCTGATACAGGAGCCAATCATTTTGTTCGAAACTTGCTTCCTTTTCCATACGATGTTAATGAGGTCATTTTTAGTGTAGAAGTTGTAGAGGTACAGTGGTGATTTGAGTGCTAGGTTGGCAGCTTCATCCGCTCGTTCATTTCCTGGGATACCAACATGTCCTGGAATCCACATTAGCTTTATGAAGTGAATTAATTTGATTAATAAATGCCGGATGTTGTTGATGACATTAGTGTCGTTGTTGGTATTTGCAACGGCTTTGATAGTAGAGAGGCTGTCTGTGCAGATGATTTGCTTTGTGCCAATTTTTGTAGCCTCTTGTATCGCAAAAAGAATGGCGAAAGCTTGTGGGAGTATCCCGAGTCGAATTGTACTACCCTCATCATTAACGATAGCAAAAGATGTGTTATCACAGGTCTTAGATCCGTCTGTAAACATAAAATTCCAATTCTTGGCTTTGAAACCGGATGAAATGTTTTGATATAGCTTTCGATATATAAGATCACTTGTATTGGGTTTTCCATACGATGGAAGGTCCATTATAAAAGAGATTGAATCTATAGGAATAGGGTTACAAAGAATTTGGGTTTTTCATTTTAAATACGAGTACGTCCTGTTTCGGAAATTCTTCATTGCCAGATTTTAGAATTATAAAGACAGTTGGTGGGATCTTGTATCTCCTTTTACGATTCATTGTGAGGCTTACTCCTTTGTCGATCGTAGAGTTATATGAGAAAATCAGTTGGGCGTATAGTTTGTGCATTATTTTATCTCTCCGTTCCTCAATATTCGGTAGCACAGCCTCTGCCAGGATATTTTTGGTAGGAGTGGTACGGAAGGCGCCAACACTACATTTTGCTGCTTGATGATAAATTAGTTTTATGATCCCGAGTGTTGTTTTAGGGGAATTGCCATATATGAAAATTCCGTAATCTATTTTGCTTAAAATAAGTAATTTAGTAATATAACAAAATGTATTTACATGTACGGTACTTTTTTTACTTGATAAACATTTAACAATGTTCGCTCTTGCAGCCAGGGGCTTTTTAAGATCTAAACAATGATCTCGCCAGTTGTATTTTCTATTGAATATTAGTCCTAAGATTTCTAAGTTGTTAACATATTCTATTTGTACATTATTTATACTTAAGTTAAGTGGTGTACATGCATGCTTACGGCATACGCGCAGCACTTTGCATTTTGATAATGAAAGCTTGGAACCCGAGGCGATTCCCTATTCCAAAATGTCTTTGATTTCGTTGGTAGAAATATTTTGAATATCGTTTAATTGTCAATTGTTGTCTTTTACACAGAATCTGAATATCGTTTGCGTAGACGCAATTTAAGAATTTGTGTTTGGATAGGATTTCGCAGATGTTTTGAAAGGCAATTGAGAACAATACAACTGACAGTTGTGAACCATGGGGAATACCATTATCAAGGCGATGTGATGTGGAATAGAAAATACATCTTATGTAGAATTTTCTGTTACTTAGGAATGCTTTAAAGTAGCTGAAAATTTTGGGGCCAACACCCCATTCCTTAAGTTTATTTAATATCACATGGATGCCTATTCTGTCGAATGTCTTTTCGAAATCTAAAGTGAGGACCGACACGTGGTTTTTAGAACTCAAGGCTCTGGAAATGTGGTGAAGACATTCGTATACCCTCGGTTCGGTTTAAACGCTACTTGGTTTGGACTGAGAAGATTATTAGTCTCAGCATACCAGAATATTCGTTTGGCAAGTATTTTTTCTAGTACTTTTGCAAGGCATGGTACCTCGTCGCGTACCTTTTAAAACGATCATAGTCCAAACGATTAAATTAAACGACGTCGTCAAAAGGTTGCTTCGTGTTACACTACAATCGCATTGTCCCGTCGCATCTTTCTTCGTTCAAATTGTAGACAGTTTGAGAAACACTTTGAGAGCTACTAAACAGGTTAAATGTATAGAAAATGGCATTTATGCTGTTACTGCTGAAATTCGTTGTTTTGTTCCGATTTATAATTTATTTATAATGCACAATAATAACAATTATTTCTAATATAATTGCGATTCTTTTATTGAATTTCGAATTCTTTCTGCAAACTCCTTCATACGGTTATTGGAATTATCTCTATTTGCAGTCTCATTTTCCATCAAATTTATCTCTGGGTTCGGTATCTGCAATATTGTTGTTCATATTGTGGAAGATACATATGTTGTGCAATGCGGCGCAAAGATTAGCAAAAATAGCAACTTTGCTAGGGTGGTACCTGCTCTTCCTTTCCTCCATTAAAATTCTCCATCGACCTACAATACGAACTGTCAAAAATACATATAGGAAGACAACGGCAATTGGTTATACCTTTATAGATTCCAATACATCTGTCTATTAAGTTTCTTGCCTTAGAATGAATTTGATTGAAGTGTATCTAAGCTGGGTCATTAGATGCTCTATAGGGTGTCAGCAACCAAGGTTCAAGAGGGTATCCACTGTCACCTACTATGTTATATGTGAGGATTAAACAAGGATACAAATAATTGCGTACCTACTCAAAAGCCAATAATTATGCTTGCGTTTGGTGAAGTTTCTAACGAAAAAAGGCTCTTTCGTTGGAATGCTTCCAAACTAACGAGTCATGTGCGGATCCAGCGTATCTAGCATTTATTGCAGTTATATGCATTTTATGATCGCAAATCTTAAATAAAACAATTGTATAAACGGGTTTTACCGGTTTTAAAAGAAGATTCATAATCATCGCATTTAAACTGTGTCTTCCTTTTCTATTGAAGAAAATACTCTCATTTCTCGCGGTCTTTGAAAAAATGGGTGGGTACCATCTACGCATCCGATAACTATGTAAACTAAATAATTAGTACAATTCGAAAAATCAAAAATATGGATATTTATACTTACTCCCTGGTATTTCATATTTCTGATAGAACCACTGCTTTGTCTCTTCCTTTCTTATTTCGTCGCCCATATTCCATGTAATTCAGATTGGACACAGCTTTAGTTCTAACGGTTTTATGGTCTTGCAAACTATCTCTGAAAGGGTAATTTGGCCAACAGAAATTCCAAAGTCCTTACCAGTCAACGATTGGTAGCCACCACCAGCTAGGACCTCCAACGTAGCACTAAGTCTTAAAATTGGGGGAATATATGTTAACCGCAAGCCGCTCCTTAGGTTTACCATTTCCAGTACTAGTACAAACGCCTCTTTTGATAATCGTCAAGTTTATTGTTTAAAAATATGTTTGTTAATAAGTCCGTGACTTTTGGATTAAAACATAGATTTTTTGATAAAAAAATAATTTTATTTTTCAACGTAGTCTCCCTTGAGCTCTATACACTTTGTCCAACGCTTCTCCAATTTTCTTATCCCTTCCAAAAAAAATGATTTGTCGAGGTCCTCAAAATAGGCCTTTGTTTGCGAGATGACTTCATCATTGGAGTCAAATCTTTTTCCACCAAGCCATTTCTTCAGGTTTGGGAACAAGAAGTAGTCGCTCGGAGCCAAATCTGGAGTATAGGGTGGATGAGGGAGCAATTCATAGCCCAATTCATGGATTTTTGCCATGGCTACTGCACATGTGTGCACCCTTGCATTGTCTTGGTGGAAAAGAACTTTTTTCTTGGCCAAATGAGGTCGTTTTTTTTTAAATCGTCATTGAATCGGTCCAATAAGTTGACATAATATTCCCCATTGATTGTTCTTCCCTTTTGAAGGTAGTCAATGCGGATTATCCCGCGTGCATCCCAAAAAACAGTCGCCATAACTTTATTGGCTGACAAACCCACCTTGGCCTTCTTTGGCGCCGATTCACCCTTAGAAACCCACTGTTTTGACTGTTGTTTGTTCTCTGGTGTGTTGTGATGGATCCATGTTTCGTCCACGGTTACAAAACGGCGCAAAAACTCCTCCATATTGCGATTAAACAACGCCAAACCTTCCTGTGAAGTTGTTACACGATTGCGTTTGTGGTCGACTGTGAGCAAAAGCGGCACCCATCTTGCGGAAAGCTTTCTCATGCCCAAGTGATCATTCAAAATTGAAACCACTGAGCCATGCGAGATCCCTACGGCTTCCACAATCTCTCGCACTTTCAATCTTCGGTCGGCCAACACCATATCGTGAATTTTTTCGATTGTTTCGGGTGTAGAGACCTCAACTGGGCGTCCAGGACGTTCGGCATCTTCAGTGCTTGTACGGCCACAACGAAATTCAGTAAACCACTTTTTTACCATTGAAATCGATGGTGCAGAGTCCCCATAGTATTTATCAAGCTTAGCCTTGGTCTCGGTAATGGTTTTTTTTTTCGCAAGAAATAATGCTTAATAAGCACACGAAATTCACTTTTTTCCATTTTCTCCTCAAATTAGTGAGTAGTCTGATAAAAATAGCTGTCAAACACAAACTAACTGACGCAGCAAGTTTAAATTTTGACAGGAGTCAACTGACAGATGCCTGTTGACAGGAGCAGTGTTGCTGTTTCAGTAAAGAGGTCAGAAATTCAAAAAGTCACGGACTTATTGACCCGCCCTCGTAGAAAGAGAAGAGGTGGGTGCTGGTAAATTTGGAGAGGAAACTTGTGAGTATGCAGTTGTTTTTGAGTTAACCCGTAAAATGGCATTATCTGAAGAAAGGTTGTTGCCTGTTTTTGCTTTAACATTGTAGGGTATATTATTATTTGGAGAGGAAACTTGTGAGTATGCAGTTGTTTTTGAGTTAACCCGTAAAATGGCATTGTCTGAGGAAGGTTGTTGCCTGTTTTTGCTTTAACATTGTAGGGTATATTATTAAAGCTTGTTTCAGTTGGTTTGCTAAGGTTATAGAGGCGTCTCGCTTCAGCCATGCTGCATTTGTTTTTCGTCTTGCTTGCTAGAATTTTAGCCCTTCGGGATGGGCTTTGTAGTATTGGGCAAACACTTTATTAAATACAAAGTTACACTACGCGTGGGAGTAGGAAAAAGAGGTTATATGAAAAGAGAAAGGCAAAAACAACCGGTTAAAGAGATTAGATAATGGACTTGAAGAAAACAGTCGCAGACTAGGGAAACGATGTTGACGCAACGAATGCTAGACGGAGACTGCTTATATTCTTATGAAGCGACATTTCACCTTTTCTTTTTTTCTGTTTGTTCGTTTGGGTGTTTTTTTTTTCTTTATTTTGAACAACACAAAAAAAAACCAGCTGTTCGAGCGACGTGGAGCATTTAATGCACCGCTAATCTGTCCTGGATTATACCTTTTTTTTTTATCTAGGTAGAGGAACTCTTCTGGAGAAATAAAGCCGTCAAAGCGAACTCTCTCGTGATACATATAATTGGGGAAGTAAGCCCAGGTGATCAGGTTGTTCGATGAGGTCATTGCTCTTGCAATGTGCCTTCGAGTCAACTTAATAACAAAACTGTATACTCTTATTAGATTCGCCCTCTTGCACAAGACCTCATTAGGAAAGTATTTTATGTACTCAAACTCTGATGTTATGTATATAGCATATAGCATAGGCCGGATAAGGGTCATGTAGAAGATCACCTTTACCCTCGTACCGACTTGCGCTTTTTAAGGGCAAGCCAGACCAACATCTAAATGTTTGTTATAATATACCTAGTCAAGTCATAAATACTGGTACACAAAAAAATCAGCGCCAAATGAAAACGAATTAATGTTTAAAAATTATTCAATGACTACAAATCTAGAACAACTGATCCTAAATGACTTCCATTTGCCTTCCAGCACGACTTAAGACGATGTGGCCACTCATCGATTGCGAGACGCACTTCATGCATGGGGAAATTGTCCACTGCACGGACAAGGGCTCGCTTAAACGACTCAATATTTGAGTATCGAGTATAGCAAGCCATGCCCTCCAATACGGACAAAAACTTGTAATCCAGCGGGTTGAGGTCTGGACTACCAGCTGGCCAATCATCCATTGATATGAAGTCCGAAACATTGTTTTTGAGTCACAGTTGACTCGTGTTTGCTTTGTGAGCTGGAGCAGAGTCTTGCTGGAAAGTCCATGGCTTGTGGTTGAATACTGATTGGTTGAGACGGTTCCAAGACGGTTGATTGATATACTTTGGCCGATGTTTTCACTACTTTCTCGCAAAAATGGAGCTTGGTAACGCCATCGTAGCACACTCCCCACCATACCATTACAGACGCGGGATGGTGGCCTCTTGAACCCTCGGGATGAGTTGGGATTCTTCTCTGGATGACCGAGCATACACACGGTCGTCCTGCTTATAGAACGATTCTTCTACGGTAAAGATTTTCCCGTTAGTAAACTGAATTAGTCTGTGAGTGTTCTTCGCGTACCAGCTGAGTAACGCTTTCGATCTTCGCTTGCGTTTTACCTTCAATGCGGCCGTGAGCAGGTGTCCAGTGTGTCGCTTGTACGCCCTGATTCCTAAATCTTCTCTGATAATGCGAGACATGGATTTTTGCGAAATTTGCATTTCCTGCGACAGGATTTTCTGTTTTCGCAGCGGTTTTCGGTCGATTCGTTTCTTCACGGCTTTAATCGCTTTCGGAGTTCTCAGTCTCGTACTCCACCAGTATCCTTAACCAACTTCACAGCACGATACACAAAATTGTGAGTGATTCCAAGCGGTCGCAACGTCCTACAGATATCTCTTTTTTTCAGGTTGCATTTAAGTAGGCCAACTACAACAATACGATTTTCGATGTCGCCCCATTCCATGATTGTAAGCAATTAATGTCAAAAACTTTTTACGTCACAATGAAGCATAAATATCAACTGTCAAATCGCAATCAATACGAAATGGATGCGCTTAGTGTTGCATTCGTAATGAGTGAGTTCAGTTGTGTACCAGTATTTATGACTTGACTAGGTACATATATACGTATTGATCTACATTTCGACAAGCAAGTGTCTGCCCGTGTTGTCCCACGATCTGAAATTTTCGCCAATTCTTTCTGGTATCCGCAGAGGCCCCAGACAAAGGCTTCCTAAACACAGTAGCTTCCGACTTCTGAAAGTCGATCTTCAACATCCAGTAGTCGCAATATCGTTTAATTTTATCGAAGTCACGTTGCAAAAGAATGTTTATGAACGCAATCTTTGCACCTGATCTGTAGGCGAATAAGTCGTCTGCGTACGCTATGGCATGGTGAAGTGAACCTATCAGACCACTTTGTGTAAATGTTGAATAGGATCGGCGAATTAATCGCACCTTGTTGCAGTCCGTTTTTAAAGTGGAATGTTCCAGTAGAAGCCACATAGCCATTCTTCACGATGAACTGTCTATCTGTGGGCATATTAAAAAGAATATACAGCAGTGGTTTACTAATACCCAGCTTGTTCAGCTTGTAGAAGAGTCCCTCAAGCTATACGGTATCGAACGCCTTCTCGAAGTCAATCAAGCAGGCATCCGTGGACTGTTTCTTGGCTTTGTTCCATTCGATATCAGAAACCAGTTTAGAAGCGGAATGAATAACATCATGCCCTGCCTTGAGACCGAATTGGTTATCCGGAACTATGAATCTGTCCTCAACCCACTTAGTCAGGACTCTACTGATTACTTTTTCGAGAACTTTATTGATGTTTGGAAGGAGACTGATCGACTGGAGATTCGCCGGATTGTAGGTGTCTTTGTCCCATGTGGGGATGGGATGTACCACCGCACTGTTCCAATGCGCTGGGTGATGTGCATTATTCATTGCATTGATAAACAGGGTGGTATAAATGGCCACCGCTTCTAGTGGGAGATGTTGAAGCACAATGTTCGGTATTTCATCGTTTCACACTGAAATCTTACTTTGCCGAAGATCATTTGAATTTCTTCCTTCGAAATGAACGGGCGTTGTTCCCTTTCATTGGCGGACATTATTTGCTATATTCTCGTCACTGAACTGGGTGAAACCCGAGTTCTCCATTCGCCAGTTCACTATTTCATTTCGAAGGTAGAAACCGCGCACAAGGACTTGATTTTCCAGGTCGTGGTTCGGGCCAATAATATCATTCGCCTTGTACACTTCCTGGAAAGTCGCTTGTATAGCCTCTACCTTCTTCTGCGGATCTTCGATCACAAATAACAAGTCTTCGCTGTCAGTGTATTGATACCAAGGTATCGTTTTTTCGTTTAATTGTTTTGTCCATTGGTTTTAGATACCGTCAATCTCTTCGTTAGACAGATTTCTGTTGGACGGTGGGAGAGCGAATTCGACGAGAGTGCTCTCGTGTTCTGGAGAAGTGTGTCCAACGCACCCTACTAGAGTTTTAAGAATGATCTGGAACATATTCATCCAATTCCGTATTTTCTTTTTACCGTATTTCTTGTAGCACTATCCTCACAGTTAATCGCTATAGCTCCATTTTGCGATTATAAAGGTTTTTCACTTTAATAGAAAGGAAAGAGGGGTTCATGTTATGCTTTATGTTTTCTTTTGTTGTTTTGTTTTCTTGTAACTTTTTTAAGTTTAGTTATTAGTATCGCCAACCCTTTCATCAGTTCGTTGTTGACATGTATGTCAAAATTGAAACGGTGAGGTTGAATTTTATCAGGTTCAATCAGAAGAAACTTCGTTCTGAAGAAAACATCCATTTGCGAGATGCAGTAAACTGTGATGGAAACGTCAATGAATTGGGCAAAATGATAATATTGCCATCGTCATATCAAAGCAGTTCGAGACATATCCATGAATATGCAAAAGATGCCATGACGTATGTTCATCACTATGGCTGTCCGGATTTGTTTATAACTTTCACTTGCAATCCAAAATGGATGGAGTTGAATGATAATTTGTTTACTGGACAAAATTCAACCGATCGGCATGAATTTACTGCACGTGTGTTTAACCAAAAGTTATAGGTGCTGATGAATTTCATTGCGAAAAGCGAAATTTTTGGTAAAGTCAAAGGTTGGATGTAATCCGTTGAATGGCAAAAGCGTGGTTTGCCGCATGCACATATCCTTATTTGGTTGGTTGACAAAGTCACATCAGATCAAGTGTATGCTGTGATTTCTGCAGAAATCCCTGATCCAGCTGTTGATCCGAAATTGTATAATGTTGTTGTGCAGAATATGATCCATGGCCCCTGTGGCGAAAATAACATTCATTCTCCATGTATGGTTAATGGAAAGAGTGCTAAACGATACCCAAGAGCTTTAGTGTCGGAGACAGTCACTGGAATTGATGCCTATCCGTTGTATCGTCGGCGATCTGTTGAAGACAATGGTCGATGTATTACCATCAAAGTACGAGTGTCGATAATCGTTGGATTGTACCGTACAGTCCGTTGCTATCGAAGGTATTCAAAGCGCATATCAACGTTAAATACTGTAATTCTGTTAAATCGATTAAGTATATTTGCAAATACGTCAACAAAGGCAGTGATATGGCAGTGTTCGGAGCTGCTGATCCGAATAGAAATGATGAAGTGTTTCAATATCGAATGGGACGATATATCAGTAGTAACGAAGCAATTTGCCGTATATTTTCATTTCATATACTTGAAAGACATCCAACAGTTCTTCATCTTTCTTTCCCTCGAACAATCTGCAAGCTATAATAAGAGTCAATTTAGAAACTTATCTATGCAGTTGGCTCAAAATAGTGATTAAATTAAACGAAACGATAAACACGAAATTAGTGAAGACTTAAAAAACTGTATATCCCATAGTGTTAAATCCATAATTAAGTCGTACATCCCCACAATAACAGACTCTTTAAGTTCTCTACGGTCTTCTATCGATTTTCATCTCCAAAGTACGTCCCGAAACAGCGTTCCCTCTCCGCCAAATAATGATCAGTTGCTCTTAAACATCATATGCCAAATGAGTGATTAAAGCAACGAGATAACTTCCTCCAAAGGCAAAGTTAACCAAGCACCTTATCGATTCAGGGGAAGATGGCCGGTATGTTCGCTCTTAACTACGAGACCGCAGACTATACGATAATGTTCGTTTATATCTCGCATATCTTCATGATAAGCCAGACTCTGTCTGTATAGACGGTATAACGAAAACCAATGCAATGGTTTCCATTCTGCAAGAAGGCATTCCCACCAATCACAATGATCTGCGGCAACTTTTTATACGTTTTCATGAGCAATTAGATATGACTCCTGATGATGTGGCTAATGAACTCTCTTCCTTTGCATCTCACGTAAGTTCCAATCGCATACTACACCTCCAGCGAACACGGTCTAGTTTCAAAAACTACCATCGCTCCTAACCCACCACTCAAATCTTTGCCGAAGCCTCCCAAATATCTGTCCCTGTATTATCAAAATGTAAGAGGACTACGAACTAAGATCTCTGCTATATATCTTAATTCGCAGATTCTGCCCTACGACATTTTTGCACTCACAGAAACCAATCTTCTTCTTCTTCTTCTTCTTATCCTTTTATTAACCCTTCCCTCGTTATACGAACTTATGCGTAACGAGTTTCCCATTTTTACTGCATCGCTGCTGCTCCGCTTATGGGGTTGGCTAATGTCGCAGACCGCAGAATGCATCTACATAATGCTCGGTCCTGGATCGCTTCAGTGGTTAGCCCCAGGCGTTGTTGCGCATTTGCCATCTGAGAAATCCAGGAATTCTTCTTCCGACCTCGTTTTCTTACAGTTGGAGGGACTTAGTTGATAATGCCTTTTTAACCGGATTTTCCGCAGATCTTCTTTGAACGTGGCAATACCAGCTTATTCTATTCGCCTCAAGCTGTTCGGTTACCGAATTCTTTATATTTAGACTTCCTCTTATACGCGTAGATCTAATGCAATCGCGTTTAGTGACTCCACTAGACATCCTTAACATTTTCATTTCCGCTGCCGTCATTTTGTTTTTAAACGCTTCGTACATTGTCCAGCACTGTGAACCGTATATAAGAGCTGGTCTAACAACCGTGGTGTAGAGTTTCCCCTTTAATTTAAGTGGAAATTTTCGGTCGCAAAATTTCCTGAATTTTCCCGCCATTTCATCCATCCCACACTCACTCTGTGGTTTACGTCGTCGTCACATTTCGCTTCCATGTTAACGATTGATCCTAAGTACTTAAAGATAGTGCTTTTCGGAAGAACAATTCCGTCTAACATTGTATCCGGAACAACGGATGCGCAAATGGGCACGTCAAATGCTCCGTCTTTGAACGACTTATTTTAAACCCGTTTCTCTCTAGCACATTTTTCCATGAATCTAAGGCATTCTGTAAATCTTCGGCGTTATCACTAAGTATAACTGCGTCGTCAGAGAAGAGAATTGGCGTTAAATTTATTTCGCGCATGCAATCTTTTAAAAGATAGTCGAATACTACGTTAAAGAGGAAAGGGCTTAGTACGCTTCCTTGATGCACTACGACATTAACTGGAAACTCTCTTGTTAGTCCAGCAGAGCTTTTAACAGCAGTTTTCACGTTTCCGTACATGTCTTGTATTATTCTAACATACGTATCCGGTACGTTTTGAGACCTCAGCGCGGCCCATATGAGATCCCTAGGCACTCGATCGAATGCTTTCTCGAGGTCGATAAATACCATGTGTAAATCCTTAGACGAATCTCGGTGCTTTTCCATTATTATTCGTAGGCTTTGGATAGCGTCCACCGTCGATCTTCCTTCAACAAATCCACACTGGCTATTATCGAGCTTTATTATTTGCCGAAGACGTTCGTTTAAGACTCTTTCGACGATTTTCATTGTGTGTGACATAAGCTTGATTGAACGGTAGTTGTTGCATTCTCGAGTGTTGCCTTTTCCTTTGTATAATGGAACCAAGAAGCTACTTCTCCATTGATTCGGCATAGGTTGTCCACATTTCAATTTCATTTTTCCGATTGCTAAACTTATTTCTTCGATAATAAGATAAGGTTTCCTCATTCCACCACCATGTTTCTTTGCCGACGTGATGGTATTTCGATATAGTCCTCAGATGGGATTTTGCGAGTGTGATGCATTCCTCGTGCATGTTGTTCCACATTTCTTGCGGGCTAAGTGAGTCTGCTATACCATTTATATTTTGAAATACTTCTTTAGCCAATGCGATAAATCTTGCTCCTCGTTCCTTCGATAGATTATACCACCGGATTTTTGGCTTTCCAAACGATGCTCGTGTTTTCGGTGGTTCCGCTGTGAAAAATTCTGTAATGAGCAGACGGTGTTGGCTTACTAGCGATTCTCCAAGTATTACTTTACAGTCCTTAACACGGTTACTCATCGACATTTTGCAGAGGTGATAATCAATTTGCGTTTCGTGGCCGCCGCTGCTATAAGTGAAAAGATGTCGTTGATGTTTAATAAACATTGTATTTTAGACGGTTAAGCCGTATGCCCTACATGCTACAAGGATGTCTTCGCCAGCTGAATTTCTGGTTCCAAAGCCTTTACCTCCGTGGCAGTCTTCATAATCAACATTTGTTTCTCCGACGTGGCCATTTAAATCTCCTCCTACAAAGAGCATCTCATCGATAGGTATATTTCTAAGCAAATTACCGAACTTTGACCAAAATTTATCTTTTTCCGATCGGTCGCATCCATTTTCTGGAGCGTACGCACTAACAATGTTCCACGTTTCATTGTGTATGAGGAGTTTTAGACTCATTAAGCGGTCGCTTATTTTTAGAATACCAACGACATTGCTTAGAAGATCCGCTGCAACAACGAAACCAACACCGTTTCGTCCATTGACCGTTCCATGGTAGAACACCTTAAATGCCTAAGTTTTTAAATCAAGAAAACGCGCTTTATTTCTTGTATTACACCACTTCGTTTTCTGTACGCACAGGATTTGTAGAGTTCTGCGACGTATAATCGCTTCCAGTTCTAAACTTTTTGAGGTCATCGATCCGAGGTTCCAACTTGCAAACCGAAGTTTAGGAAAATATTTTGGAAACTTTATTTTGCCCGCCCCCGGAATCCGTCGGGCTCTGACACAAGCACTTCTGCTTGCTCTGGGATCACCCGAGTGCCTTGCAATCGTGGTGCCCAGCGGGGTAGTGCTATTATTTGCAATCACAGAAACCAATCTCACCCCTGATATTAAGGATAATGAACTATTTTCCCAAGACTTTGATTTACACCGTGACGACGATCTAGATAAGAGGAAAAATTATATTGCCGTGGGGTACTTCTAGCTATACACTCTCGTCTCGAGTCTAAACCCTTTCGTCCACTGCATTCTTTGAATTTATTTGCGCTAGAATTCCTATTTGCAAGCGCAACCTATATATTTGCTGCTGCTCACGGTTAACGATGCTCGTGTATCCTTCTATACCGAAATTTTCAAATGTCTCTCCCAATCCGTACCTGTTTTACCCAAAAAGAATCCCTCATCATCACCACCCTGGTATAATAAAGAGCTGCGATCTCTTCGTAATAAGAGAAATAAGCTCTGGCGTACTTACTTGATATTGCGTTCCGACATCGATTTCTTTTACTACCAGTCTGCCAAAAAAAAATTTCTCTGTACTTTGTCAAACTCTATATGACAACTATTTAAACCAAAAGAACAGCACACTCATTTCCGACCCCAAGCGGTTCTTTCAGTTCATCAAAACTAAAAGTAAATCGGATAACTATCCATCATCTCTGAATTTTCTAGATAAGTCCTCGGGCGATCTCCAAATTATAGCAAATCTCTTCGCAATTTTTTTTAGCCAAGAGTTCGCCACCCATTCCCAAGAGCCAGACCACTCTTATTTTTCCTACTTAAACAGCTGCCCACAAACAACTTTGGAATCTGTGTCTATAACTTTAGAGCAAGTCAAAGTGAAAATAATAAGCCACAAAGATGATTATTCTGCCGGCCCTAATGATCTTCCCCCTATATTTTTAAAGAAATGTGAAATGCACCTAGCCCAATCTCTTACAGCTCTCTTTCAGCTTTCTATCACCTATGGATTATTTCCCTCGACCTGGAAAAGGTCATTTATTATTCCCCTACATAAAAAAGGCCGAAAAGATGATATTTCCAACTATTGCTAAGCTGTCCTGCATACCTAAGCTTTTTGAGAGCATTATTTATGACATAATGCTTTTCCACTGTAAACCTATTGTTTCCAAAAACCAGCACGGATTTCTCAAAGGTAGATCTACGACCACCAACTTAACGGAATTCGTATCAAGCACTTTATGTGCACTGGAATCTGGAAATGAAGTTGATGTGATTGCCACCGATTTCAGCAAAGCCTTTGATAGGATTTCACATGATATAATCCTTCTGAAATTAAAAGCTCTTGGTTTCCAAATAAACTTTTTAACATAGGTTCGATCATATTTAAATGAAAGACAGTACTATGTTTTATTTAGGTCCATGATTTCTGACCCAATTAAAGCCTCCTCTGGTGTCCCTCAAAGCAGCCACATTGGCCCCTTACTATTTATTCTGGCCATTAATGATGTTGATTGCATCATTAAAAATTCATACATATCTGTTTACGCAGAGGATATGAAAATCTTTATATATATTTTTTTCCTCAGAGCCTACCACTGCAGGAAGATCTTGACAGATTTTGTACTTGGTGTCAGAAGAATTTTTTTGAGCTTAACGTCAATAAGTGTCAGGCTATAACATATTCCCGTAAGCGGCCCCCTACTTCACCTCGCTGCTATCTAATCTTTAATCTTCCTGTTCCCTTAGTGAATGAATGAGTTGCGTGATTTAGGTTTTATCTGTGATAAGGAACTCAATTTCCGTTCTCACATTGATAATATAATAAAGAAAGCCAACTCTGCCCTTGGCTTCATCAAGCGCTGGTCTAAGGAGTTTTCCAATCCTTTTGTTACCAAATCTCTTAACATAACCTTTGTTAGGCCTCTTCTTGAATATGCAAGCCAAGTAAGGTCACCCTACTACAGAACACACATCCTCCGGATAGAAGCTGTTCAACGCAGGTTTTTACGATTCGTTTTACGTGGACTTCCCTGGGATGATAGCCAAAACTTACCACCTTATACTGACCGGCTGAAACTTATAAATTTACAACCCCTTTCTATACGTGGAAAAGTTGCCGACATTCTCTTTATTCATCAAATTTTAGTTGGTAATATTGATTGTCCTTCTTTACTTCGACTTATTTCTTTTAATACCAACCCACGCAATCTTAGGTCTGTGCCACTTTTCCGGCTCAATCTTCACCGAACGAATTACGGACACTTGGAGCCAATGTCCAGAATGCTTCGTGAAGTTAACGATATTCTGCCTCTCTTCGACTACCATCTCACCAAACTCTCTCTTAAAAACACTCTTAACTTTTTTTTAACCGCTCCCACTCTTTTGTTTTTATCTTTAGTATTAAGTGAAAATTGTTAGTTCTAAGAATAAGCTTGCAATAAGCATTAATAAATCTGTCTGGGGTTGACCCGGGTCGCAAATCAAATCAAATCAAATCAAATCTTGCTGTAAATCTTGAAAATGGCCAACGTGTGTACTTAACAATTGCAAATGCTGCTGATAGAGCACTTTCACCATCAAATACGACGTTGACTGCTTTTTTTTAAATTGTGTGCAGTTGATACTTTTGCTAGAACGTTATTGTATGCTGAAGTACCAACATATTTTACTTGGAACGCATCAAAAAAAGAGCTTCAGAGACGTAAGCAAGGAAGTCCTGTTGATGGTTATTCGAATGTGTTGGTTTTGCTTTGGGCCGTGTTTATACTCTGCATCCAAACAATGGTGAATGTTTTTATTTGCGGTTGTTATTGGTTAATGTATGTGGACCTACATCGTTTTCTGATTTACGAACAGTTGATGGAGTATTATGTGCTACATACCGAGAAGCTTGCCAAAAATTAAATTTGTTGGAAAATAATGTGCATTGGGATGAAACTCTTGCTGATGCCTGCGTAAATGCTTATCCAAATCAAATACGGACTTTGTTTGCAATTATTTTGGCTACGTGTTTTCCATCTAATCCATTGCATTTATAGACAAAGTATCGAGACTATTTATCGGAAGATATATTGCATCGAGTTCGTCGATTGACTTTTGATCCAATGTTGGACTATACACCAGAAATTTACAATGATGCATTGATTATGATTGAAGATTTGTGTTTGGCCATTTATAATAAAGCATTAGCACAGTTGGGATTGACATCACCTAATCGTTCTATGCATGATATTTTCGAGCTGGAGTTGCAAAGTGAATTGCGATACGATTACGTCGAATTGAATGCATATGTTGTGGAGAATCATACGAAATTGAATGTTGAACAAAAGGTGGCATATGATACAATCATTCGAGCTGTTGATAGTGGAACAGGTGGTTTTTATTTTTTGGATGCACCAGGTGATAGTGGCAAAATATTTTTGATTTCATTAATTTTTGCCACGTTGCGTTCTACAAATAAAGTTGCGTTAGCATTGGCATCGTCTGGCGTAGCAGCTACTTTATTGGATGGTGGTCGAACTGAACATTCTGCGCTTAAATTGCCATTGAATATTCAAGTTATTGAAATGCCAACTTGCAATATTTCAAAAACATCTGGAACGCCAAAAATATTTCAGCGTTGTGACATAATTATTTGGGACGAATGTACCATGGCACACAAAAAATCTGTCGAAACGTTAGAACGAAGTTTGAGAGACATTCGAAATAATGGTGCATTATTTGGTGGTGCATTGATATTATTAGCTGGTGATTTCAGACAAACATTGCCTGTTATACCTAGATCAACTCCAGCTGATGAAATCAATGCTTGCTTGAAATTTTCATATCTATGGAGATCTATATCAACTTTGAAATTAACACCTAATGTACGTGTACAATTACAAAATGATCCATCTGCAGCTACGTTTAGTGAGCAATTGTTAAAAATTGGAAATGGAGCAATGCCCGTTGATGAATTTGGATTGATCACATTGTCAGGTGATTTTTGTAAATTTATGCAGTCCAAAGAAGAGTCGATTAAACATGTTTTTCCTCATGTTGAGCAAAATTATAAGAGCCATGCTTGGTTGAGCGATAGAGCAATTTTAGCTGCGAAGAACAAAGATGTCAGTGAATTGAATTTTTCTATTCAATCGAAAATTCCTGGTGATTTAGTTTCGTATAAATCTGTTGATACCGTTACCAACGAAGATGAAGTAGTGAATTATCCTACTGAATTTTTGAATTCATTGGATTTGTCAGAAATACCACCGCATAATCTTCGATTAAAAGTTGGAGTCACGGTCATTATGCTACGGAATTTAAATTAACCACGTTTGTGCAATGGTACGAGGCTTGCTGTTAAAAAGCTGATGCCAAATGTTATCGAGGTAACTATCTTGACTGACAAATTCAAAGGCGAAGAAGTTTTCATTCCACTCATTCCAATGATACCTTCTGATATGCCATTTGAATTTAAACGTCTTCAATTTCCCATTCGTTTGGCCTTTGCTATTACCATCAATAAAGCTCAAGGTCACGCGTTAGGAGTTTGCGGTGCGAATTCGGAGTATCCAGTTTTTTCACATGAGTAATTGTATGTTGGCTGTGTGCGTGTAGGAAAACCTTCGGTTTTGTATACCTACACCGAGAATGCGAATAACAAAACAAAAAACGTTGTATACCACAGAGCATTACAATAAATAAGTGTTATTTTTGATTGAATTGTTTTTTTTATTTCTATCTTATGCACTACGAAGTGTGCAGGGTTCTGCTAGTATAAATATAAAAAAAAAATAAAAAATGTTAATGAATATATGAATAAGAAAATAAATAATTTAAAGCCATATGAATTGAACTGCTATTAAGTTGAATGTAGTTTGTTTTTAATTCATTAACAAGTCGTTCAAGAAATTTGTCTTTTAGTTTTTTTAATTCTTGGACAAATCAATTCAACGTCTGCCTTCCATGAACATCCAGGGTAGAATAATGCCATCATTTTAAAGATTCAGCTTCATTTTGAACCCTCTAATGCATACTGTTGCATGTCTGCATCATACTCCTATATGTGCTCTCATAAGAGAACAGAAACCGTTATCTATTTTATTTTTGTCTTGTTCCCTCGGTGGCTGTTTTTACGATAATTTTCAATTCTTGGAAATAGTGTGTGTATAAGGTTTAACGCAAAAAATCAAACTTGACGTCACAAAACCGAGTGCAATAAAAGTGAACACATATTGTCTATGTTGTTTATTAAAAAGTGCAATAATTAAGTGTTTTAGTTCATGTAAGTACAATTTTTATTGTTTCTTATATATGCAGTTTGATATCTGCATACAAATTATATATGTATATTAGGTAAAAATAGGTTTTTTTTGCAATTTATGTATGATGCATATCTGCAACGTCATGCATTTACGGTATGTAAAACATGTTCTTTGGACATGAGAACTACGTACTTTATCTAGAGCCGTTTTCGTTTTTCAGCATGCCGAAAATTTTCTCCGATAGGGAACTAGAACATATTTGGGATCAATGGGTGGAGAGCGAGGGTGATTTTTGAGAGTAACGGTCCTCTTGTGCATCGAAAACATTTTGCAATGTGTTCGCTGCCAAAGGTTCGGGCACGCCGCGTCGAACTGCGAAATGCAGCCTCGATGCGTTAAGTGCGGTAAGAACCACAAGTCTGAAGAATGCGCTCTAGGTAGGGATGGAGCGTCAGAAAAAAGCCACCTCTCTTGTGTTTTATGTAAGAATACGGGACACACCGCAAACTATCGGGGTTGTCCCAAGTTCCAATACATAAAAAGAGGAAATCTGGCTCGACAGCAAAAGGTGGAAGTCCACCTGTTCTACCACAAACACCAGCCGTTACTCCTCAGGTTACCTACGCTCAAATGGCGGCAGGTAGGGGAAATACGGCACAGCAAGCGAAGGTTGCTTCTCAGGCCCCAGCGCCTAGAGCACCGGAACCGGCAAATGACATGCTAGCTATCTTTCTCTCTATCCAGGGGCAGATGGCTCAGCTGCAACGTCAAATTACCGAGCAAACTACGCGGGTAGATCAAATATACGCGCTGCTGCCGAGCCTAACGCACCTTCAGTCGTAATGGGTACGTACATGGCGGAGCAAACCCTGAAAGTCCTTGCAGTGAATGTAAATGTTCGAGTTGGTGAAGTTGAAGTTAAAGTCCTTTTGTATGCTGGCGATCTGGTCATTTTGTCTGATAGCCCACATACTCTTCAGCTGCAAATAAACAGATTGAAAAGCTACTGCAACTTATGGGACTTAAAGATTAACAACTCCAAGCCAAAAATTATGGTTTTCGGCACTGGTAGGGGTAGCAGGACTGCCCGACGAACCGTAACTATTTAAGCACGGAACATTCAACTTATTAAGTAGGAGAACTGAACTCCTGAGATTTAATTACATGCCGCATCGACGTGATGTCAATGCAATCTGCACGCCGTGCAGTCGTAACGAGGACGAGAACATCTACCTCTTTATCGCAACCTGTCCTATACCATCATAATTACGTTTGCTTTACTTCTCTAAAAGTTTCTCGCGCTTGAAGAAACAAAGAATGTTCTAAATGGAACTGAGGGATGGAACCTGCTTGTTCGTTTTTAAAATCATGCCATGAATTATTGAAATAGCTTTATTTAGTGTCACGGTTTTCTTCTATATATGTGTGTATTCTCAAATATCTTTTTATTTTATGTTGTATGGTTTCTTTTTATTAAAGTAACGTCAACTCACAACAGACGGCATTTTGCCATGTTAACTTTTCTTTTGTTCTTAAACTTTGTAATAACGTAGCAAACCAAAAAAGAATATTTAATTAAATTAATTAATTATTTTTGTTTTTAAATATGTGAATGTAGTTGTATAGTACTACGCAAGCGATACATCCCTGGGTAATTCCATCCTTATGTAAAGTTGCGTGAATGCGACCAAAACTACAAAATGTCTTTCATTGGTTCTTTTAATCTTAAAAGTCTTGCTAAGTTGTAGTAGGACAATTCATATAAAAAAAGTTATTTGGTCAAAAGTAAACTCCTAATAATCTAAGGCGGCTATTGCCCTCTATTAAACGGTGACTCTTGAGTCATGACCAGGGAAGTTATGGATATGAAATTTCGGATCTGGATACGGGTACGGATATAGGAATAATATTATATCGGTTTCAGATATGGTTACGGATATGAAATTATTTCGGATTATCCGTTAGTTTCGGATAGTTTCGGAGACGGATATTTGATTTGTAAGGAATCGTAAAACTTTTTATCTAAGTATGCACTCGTAAACTAGTAATCCCACAATGACTAGCTATGACCAAAGTACATACAACACTCTTTGCGCACATTATCCAGCTGCTCACTGCTCATAAACTGCTCTCGCACACAAGCATTTTTCACACTCAATATGCGCGTTTTCTTTAACGAGCAAAGTGCGCACAGGGATGAGTTTTTACTAACGCGCATACTTATGCAAGTGAGCAAAAATAAAAACAAATCCGGAAAAAACAAAACCTGTCATAACATGTCTCATTTTCTATCCGAAATTATTCAAATGTTTTATATCATAATCGGTTACGGATAGATTTTTATTTCGGATATCTGATAGTTTCGGTTACGGAGCTCCATAACATCGCTAGTCATGGCTTTTGAAAGTACATATTTGTAAAAGAGAAAAAAGATGAGAAAGAAAATCTGCAACCTTGTGAGTCGTGGGGCAGAATTTCGATAACTCTTCGTTATCGTTATCGTTGTTCGTTATTTTACTTTATCTCTTTATTTGTTTTGTTCCCCGTAAGAGGCAGCTCGCAAAAAAACGACAGAAAGAATTTGTTGGTTAAAAGTAATTGGCAGAAATTCAAATCGTTTGTCTAAAGAGCTTTTAACCGAAAGAAGAAAAATAAAAGAGAGTTATCGAAAGTGTAATAGCACGAACCTCACAGATTGAAAAATCGAAAGAGAAAAGGAAAAACACTCAAGAGTCATCATGGAATAGCCGCTTGCAGGATTTCCCATCAATTCAAATTTCCAACAGTAGATGAAAAAACATACAGAGATTACTGGAATTATTCACCCCTATTTTCAAATCCGACGAATCGTACATTCCCTTCATCTATTCGATTCATGTGAACGGATTCGTGGTATGATTGAATTAGCCGTTTGATTGAAGAAATTTGATGAAATACAGACATTGAAATTTATGTTTTCGTTCCAAATTCTTTTTTAATAACAATAATGGATAGTATTGCTCATTTTTTTGATGATACTTGTGTCTGGTGTCTCAATCGGAGGGGCAAATAAAGCTTCATTTGGAAGACCAAATGATAAGGCGTTGTCTATGCACTCAACCGACTCTTCAACATCACTAGCTGTATCACATCTTCCTCATCAGGAGAGAAACGAGCACGTTATTTTGTCCCACCTGTTGCACTCAATTCGCTTTTGTTCTGACTAAGCTTCTTTTTTAGGTGGCATTTTTGTTCACTCCAAAGCTTATTTGGATGGAAATTTGTAATATAAGATAAATAATCGACCAATATTGGAATTACCTTCTCCCATTCCATCACTTCCCTTATTGGAGGACTAAGCTCGTTTAGGTTAGGTTAGGTAACATAGGGTGTGCCACAAGACACTGACATTAGGCACCAGAACGGGCCCATCGCGATCCCCTGTGGTTAAAACCAACTCCAAAGAGCGGAAAACCTAAACTGATTCCCTATTAAAGCACCCAATTTCTCTACAGAAGCCAAGAAGGCTTTTGAAGTTCGTACCGTCTATTTCCTCTAAGTTTTCAAAGAAATATTTTTCTAATAATTTCCTTCGGCTGCGCGATATTGCCTCACATTCACATAATATGTGTGCTATGTCCTCAATCGCTTGTACATCCCCGCAGAATCTACAAGTGTCCGTATTTGTTAGTTTTAGTCTCTTTGCGTGCTTCAGCAGTAGACAGTGTTCTGTTAGTATTCCTATTAGCGTCCTAAGCTTATCCCTGTTTAGCTCAATAAGCTTCCTAGATCTGTTACCGCCGAGAAGTGTCCATAAAGCCTTTGATACCCTATGTCCTTCCAGGTTCAGCCACCTTATGCTGGCGGTCTTTATGATTTTTTCCTCGAGAGTGCCCCTTACTGTGCCGAGGGGTGGGTTGACATTCGCAACCTCACAATTGTCGAGTAGCCCTCCTCTTGCAAGCTCGTCTGCTTGTTCATTTCCTTCTATACCGCAGTGCCCTGGCACCCAGCACAGTTTCACCCTGTTCTGAACGCATAATGCTTTGAGCATTGTGCGACAGCTTCTGACTATGTCAGAGTTAACGTTGTTTGACTCTATTGCCTTAAGAGCGGCGTGGTTGTCGGTGTAGATAACGATATCTCTGCCGGATACCGATCTCATTTGCATCAGCTCAGCTGCCCTGAGGACAGCTAGAACCTCTGATTGGAAGACACTGCTAGTGTCCGGTAGCCTTATGGAGACTCTTAGTTCCGGGTCCTCCGAGAAGATTCCGGAACCTGTTCCTTCCTCTGTCTTCGAGCCATCTGTGAAAACTGCAATTTCGTTTGATCTTGTCACTGCATTTTCTTGCCAGTCCTTCCTCTCTGGATATAGTATATCCGTTTTAATAGTATTGCCTGGTAGTAGCTCTTCTAGGATTGTGCCGTGTCTGAAGCTACTGTTTTTGAAAAGACCCAGATTAGTGAGTCGAATCGCACTGTTGCCAGCAAGTTTTTTTTTATCTGTAAATCAAGCGGTGTCAGGTGTATGAAGGTGTCTAATGCTGCCGTAGGGGTGGTACGGAGCGCTCCTGTAATGGCTATGGTAGCCGTTCTCTGAACCGCCGCTAATTTTCCGTAAGTCGTTTTCTTAGTTGTTGCTTTCCACCATGCTAGTGCGCCATATGTCAGTATGGGTCTCACCACTACCGTATATAGCCAGTACACCATAGCAGGCTTAAGGCCCAAATTTTTCCCACAGTTCTTTTACATATGAAAAGAGCATTATATGCCTTTTTAATTCTTTCCGCTACATTGATCCATGATCTCACTTAAAATGTTTAAGTATTTTCCCTGCACTATTATCACCACGTCATCCGCGTGTGCCGTGGCGCTAATACCCATTGAATTAAGCTTTTTGGGAATGTCATTTATGACCAGTACCCAAAGGAGTGGAGATATAACTCCCTCTTGAGGGGTTCCCCTGGTCACTGACATTCTAGCCGAGCTTTGTGTAATAGAACAGTTTATTACCCTACCTGCGAGCATGTTGCAGATAAAATTTGTTATCTCTTGTTCTATGTTTGCGTCTACTAAAGCACCTTTGTTGTGCTCAGCTTTACGTTGTTGAAGGCCCCTTCTATATCTAGGAAGGCCGCCATCGCAAACTCACCAAAGTTTAGACTTCTTTCGATTTTCCCCACCACCTCATGTAGGGCGGTTTCCACGGATTTGCCCTTCATGTAGGCATGCTGTGACCCGGTCAAAAAACCGTTACCGCATCTGTTCCCGATGTGAATTTCCAGTAAACGCTTCAGGGTTTTAAGCATAAAAGATGACAGACTTATTGGTCTGAAGTCCTTAGCTGTTGTGTGCCCTTGCTTGCCGGCCCTAGGTATAAAAACTAAATTAACTTCTCTCAATGCTTTTGGAATATAGCCCGTTTTTAAACAGTATCTCAGAATTTCCATAATGTTTTGGATGACTACCTCCTGTAGAATGCCATCCGGGCCGGGGGATTTATACGGTTTTAAGGATTGAATTGCCCACCGTATTTTTTCCTGGTTAATAAGAACACCAATCTCTCCTTCGGAGAGGGAAGAATTGATGTCATCAGTGTGCCGTGGCAAGCCGGAGTCAGCTGATAATGTGGATCCAGGGAAATGGGTTTCCGTCAACGTTACCAGGACTTCCTGGCTGCTTTCAGCCCATGTTCCGTCATTTTTCCTGAGGAAGCTAGGGATGCTCGCTTCTTTTGAAAGCATTTTGCGTAACATTGAAACTTCGTATGTTGCCATTGTGGATTCGCAGTACCTCTGCCATGACGCCCTTTTCGATTTCCCACCTGGGTACTTGAATTGCCTCTTGCAATCGTAGTACTCATTCCACGTACTGTCACATTTGAAAATCTTCGCCCTATTATAGAGCTGCCTTACCTCTTTCCTCTCATTTAACCCCCTTGGCCCCGTCTTAAGGACTCTTCATGTATCGGCCATTAGCTCCCGATTTTGTACATGGAGCAGTCCTAGGAGCTTTTCAGGGTACGTGTAGGGACACGGAACCCATACCCAAGCAGTCGGAAGAGTGTACTTAGCCAACTCTGCCACCGTTATGCATTTTAGCTTGATGCCTTCCCAGGAATCGCTCACTCCCTCGATAAATCGCATTATGTAGTCGACGGAAGGCTTATTCCCAAAAGCTACAACCTTGCGTCCGCCTTCCCAACCAGCGCCTTCGAATTGAAATTCCCCGTTTCCTGTGGTTGATAACTCCTTCCATATGGCGTCCTGGAACTTCTCCTCGACGTTTTTCCACAGGTCGATTGTCAGGCGGCCGCATGCTTCCAGCTCGTTTATGACAGCAACGAGAAGCTCGTCCTTCGGGTCGCTTCGCTTACGACGCAAAGCGGGCAAAGTACCAGCCTTCACCTTTTTCGCGTTGTTTAGCTCCGCGGCGTCGTCAGGTCTGCCTCTCTTGCCACCAAGATCTCCCTTCCGTCCAGATATTCCCTCTTTTAGTTTTGCCGCGTAGGAAGTAGAGAGCGCCTGATCGGTTTCCTCTCCCGCCTTTGCCGCGACATCTCCCTTGCCAGTCACCTGTCGAGTGGGCGATTGTTTGGCCAGGATGACCTTCGCTCTCTCGAGGGCGGCTTTTTCCCACTCACTAAGGCTGTTGGGCCAGCTGTTCCTACCTTTTCCATCCCCGCCACGTTGCCCTGTTTATTCCGATTTACGGAGGTAGCCTCGGCAGCGGAAGTCGCAGCTGCTTTGGCTTTCTCCATCGGGGTCTTACCCTGCTTATCACCAGTGTGAGTGCCAGCCTGCTCACCGGTGATATCGCTAGCCAGAAGCTCAGCTTCTTCCAATGCCCTTGCCAAGAGGGAGGTGGATGAAGTCGATATTTCGCCTTCACTCACCTCTTGCTCTTCCTAGACAGGGATTGCTTGTTTTGTAAGTGTTTTTGTTTTTTTGTTTTCCATTTTTATTTATTTAATTTTGTTCCCACGAGTATGGCCGGAAGTAAAGGTCAGCCCAGGCAGCGCCGCCATACCTGGGTAAGGCTTAATATAACAGGCCCGCGCCAAGGCGCCTGAGAGAGCTCGTTCGCGGTTGGTTTTACCCCCAACTTTACATCCTTCGGCACGGTTTGCTATTTGCTCACACCACCACTGGAATTAGGTCGGCAGTTCTTAGTTCACCACTCCTCAGCTGACCGTGGTCAGTTGAGTCACTGCAGCTTAAGCCTCCGCACCGGCGTCATTGAAGATGACGCTCTCTACAAGGTGCCTGCCACGCTGAAGAAAAATTTCTTTTAAGTTTCGTCGCAAATTTTCCCAAAAATCTTACTTCATTTCTTACTTACTTACGAGTACTTACTTACTTACATGTTACTTTTCGTCATGTTTTTTGCTATGTCGGGATATTTCTTCACTCCATCGACAAAAAAAAAGATACTGGCGCTGGTAGCCCGGTGTGGGCCATGGCCTAGTTTCTTAACACTCATTTGTGTTGCACATGTTGTAATTTTTATCACATTTGAGTGGGGCCTACGGTTTATCGCCGAGTCCGAACGGCACTCTTTAGAAGCTTTTTCGTAAGCAATTTTGATTTCGGGAGTTTGCCATTGCCCGCGAAAGGGGGATGGCGATTTGAAAAATTGTTGGTGACACAGCCAGGAATCGAACCCAGACTCTCTGCGTGATAGTCCAATGAGCTAACTATCGCGCCATCGCCCGCACTTTATCGACAAGCACTTTAAATTGTTTTCTGTTTGTAGTTTTCTTCCTACAATTTCATATGTTAAATAATGGTAATAACAATAATAATAACTTACATCTTTACTAGCAAACCACTCCGCAACTATTTTGATGCGGATCTGTTTGTATGGAGTGATTCGATTCGATCGGATTTATGAATGCAGTGAATCTCAATTCACATTATCGACATTATCGTCTTTACAAGCTTTCCTTTTGAGAAGTCAGTGCTCGTTTCTCCTACTCTGCTCGTAGAGCTCATGAGCAGCTATAGTACTTTTAAACAACACCGCTTCGTATGCATCTTGCTTAGCTCCATGTGCTTGCCGGCACTCATCGTCTAACTAGGGGTTTCATGGTGATTACTTTGAATCACGAGAGTGACATAGGGCATACATTCTGTCTTAAATGGAACTGAATCTTTCAAACGGCCCGCGTTAATGGTTTCTTTAAAAAAAAAAAAAGATTTTTATGTCATATATTTTGACTCTGACTAGTGAGTCTGTCAACTAGTTCGTTGTCGTAACCAAATGCATTAGCTTAACTTAAGTTTTATCGGCGATTTCGGATTTGTTTGAAGTTTCGTGTTGCGAACGGAATTTCTTGTCCGGACGGGTTAAACATGTTAAAGAAAGCCCACGAGTTGGTAACATCGAGAACAATATCATTTGAGCGTTCAAAGAGGGCCGTGAGGCTGTTGAAAAATGGACTTTTCACTAAACATATCTGTTTAACTTGTTATTTTCTGTACGTATGCCCCGGACAGCATGTTATCATTTGATTTTATGAATTTTAGACAGTCCACAATATTGTCTATTACCTCCTTATATCGCCCCTTCATGAGAGCCGTGACCATATTAAACAAGGGGGCAAGAATATCATAATAATTTTTACTATTTTATCTTGTTTCCGTCTTTTGAGCTTATTCTTTTTAATTAGCTGTGTTTCCACTGGTTTTAAGTACTTGATGCTGGAGTCAAATGATCTCTTAAGGGGTTATGGATCGGAAAAGAATTTGGCGATCTACTGTGTTCGACGTAGAAATTCAGTTTTTCATGCCCTTTTTGTCCGGTTTATTTTAATCGCTCTTGGATGGCGGATCTGCTTTGCAGTAGTTTAGGGCCTCAACCAGTTGTTCGGCTTAGCGTGGTCTATTAATTAAAATTCTACGTGCAAATCCGAAGTTTGCTGTGTTCGAAGTGTTTCGTTTTCAAGGATCGTCAACAGTCGAACCGTCTGTATCAGAGGCTTGTTGTTAATTTGTAACTTAGCTTTATTATGGCCGGTCAATTACCCCGGCGCACTACCCCCAAACTTGAGCGCCAGTTCCCTTATGCATACTCTTAGGACGCTGCCTTTGCTTCGTTAAGGGCCCCAGGATCTGACTAAGCCTCGGAAATCCTTACCGGCCTAAACTCCAAATATGTCGGGAGTAACCCGGATAAGGTCTCATATGTTTTATTTCGTGATTTTACTTCCCTCCAGGGAATTCATCCGCTATCCCGTTTATAGTGCTGCTATTTTTGTCTGCCAGTTAACTAAAGTACTCGCTTTAGGTGGCGCTGAAGAACAGAGTGGATCTGAGCCTCAGTCAACAAGCGTCTCCAGCCAGTTCGATCTATTCATAGCCTCCTATTTCGCACGGTAAGGTGGGTGAGGTCCTTTTCCACTTGCGTGCACCACCTAAGCCTCGATCTTCCCATCCGCTCGGTCGGTGCCCATACGCTCTACATGACTCTACATGTACAGTTCGTCGTTCTATCTCCTCCTCCACTCACAGTCAACGCAGACGAAACCAAAAATCAGTCGAAGAATCTTCCTCTCAAAGCAGCCTAGAGCACCTTCATCCATTTATGATAATGTCCATGCCGCTGCCCCATAGAGCAGAACTGGGATTATTAAGGTCTTAAATAGGTTAACTTTTGTTGTTCGAAAAAGGGTTTTGCTAGTCAATTTCCTTATTAGCCCAAAGAAGCAGCAATTGGCAAGAGTTATTCTATCTCAGCGCTGGTGTCATTATGTGAATTTATAGCCGAGTTTAGGTAGACAAGATCCTTAACTGCCTCAAGGTTATACATATCGAAGATGGCGTTCTGTCCGAAACGTCGGTATTGAGTGTCTTTTTTGCTCGACAGCATATATGTACTTGGTCTTGCCCTATTTTTGACATCAAAGATCTCAGTGAGATCTCTAGCGACCTTGATGGAGCAGCGTGCATTTCCATCGCCATCCTGCTTAGACGGATAAGTTTGACTTGGATGCCAAAACTAGACATTGCTCTGTATAGCTCGTCTCCATAGATGCTGTCATACGCGGCCTTGAAATCGATGAATATGTGGTGTGTATTGATTTAAAGCTGTAAAGTTTTCTCCGAGATGTGCCGTAGAGTGAATATTGGGTCGATGTGCAATTCTGGTCTGAAGCTACACCTATCAGGTTGTTGACGAACGGCTTCATGCGTTGTCTGCGATGTGAATCCTAAAGTATGCTAAAATTCCATTGATTAGGCATAAATTCTTCAGACCTGTTTTCTTGTAGCTCTGTAAGCAAACCCACTCCGCGCCTTTTCACGGCATCATCTGTGAATTTCTTCGGAAATTGCGAAGTGTAGCGAAGAAATGACTGTTAATCTACGGCTCAACAAGCCGCAATTTTATGAAGCCAAAAAAAGCTTCGGATATAGACTGATATTTTGTTGACGACCTTTGCCTATCAACTACGGGCACCAGTAGGATTCTGGAATGTAAGGACCTTCATCGATTCAAAAGACGAAGATCATCATAATCAACGATTCCTCCATCTAGGTCCTACTATACAAAATATTCATCTTGGATCCTTGGGAATACCACTCCCACACAAAAAGAGGCGTCATGTTCTACTCTGGAGAACCGGACGGAAGCACTCGAGTGTCTAGCGTAGAACTGATGCTAATAACAACAACAACGACACTGTGGCGCTGGCAGTCCGGTATGGGCCATGGCCTAGCTTCTTGACACTCATTTGTGTTGCTCATATTTTTTTTGTCGCATCTGAGCGGGGCCTACGGTTTATCGCCGAGTCCGAACGGCACTCCTTAGAAGCTTTTTCATAGGCAATTTTACTTTACTTGCAAAATTGTTGGTGACCCAGCCAGGAATCAAACCCAGACTCTCTGCGTGATAGTCCAATGATCTAACTATCGCGCCTTCGCCATCGCTAACTGATGCTAACACCAACAGCAAAAACAGCTTCATATCTTGGAAACCAGGGCTTGCACCGGGCTGAAGCACCAATAAAGTTTTTTTTGTTATAATGTATTGAATGGCATGTACTCTGTTTTCATTTCTGACTCCTACTAATTGTTGCTTAGAAAGAATTTAATGTTGTTTTATAAGGTGAATAAGAAAATTATACTATTTTAGATCATACTTGGTGGCCTTTGTTTTCATTAATAACTCATTTTCGTATAAAAAATTGAAAGAAGCGAACAATATTTTTTGTTCCGGGGCGGAGCAGTTTCTTACTCGGAGTAAACGAATTGCTCCGTTCGCATAAATATAAAGAACGATAGAAATTATTGGGAGCAAAATTATTTTCCTCTCCGTATAATAGTTTTATGTAATCAATTAATATAAATATCCACAAAACCAATCCGTTCGGAACTTTTTGTTTTGATATATATCTATTTCAAGCCCTGCTTTAGAATAGGTCGAAATTGATGACCTCTTTTCGAATGAGGCGCATTTCTTTCGCGGCGGCTAAGTAAATTTGTCATATTTAGGGTTAGGAAAATCTACACACTGTCACGGAGAAGCCAATGCATCCTGAACGTGTTACTGTCTGGTGGGGTTTAAGGACTGGCGGCATTGTTTACCCATTTTTCTTTCCAAACGACAAGAAACGTAACACTCAATGAAGAGTGCTACCATGAACTGAGGATTTGGATTTGGGCGAGCTACTTTTCCAGCAAGACGGCGCTACATACCACATAAGTCGTGAAAACTTGGGTTAACAGGAGAACCTACTGCCAAGCCAGCCGATATAGTTACTAATTCATATAATTCATTGCTTATACAGGGTGAGTTTTTTAACTTGAGACATCCAAATTACTCGAAAAATACGCGATATCGCGAAAAATGTTTCAGACAAAAGTCACAAGGTTCTGAAGCGGACATAAGATGGGGACCACGAGTTTGCCCTTGAGCCCCATTTTCAAGGTCAAACGAAGGTCACTTTTGATTTTTTAATGGGAATCCCTATTTTTTTGACAGATTCGTAATCTGCGTGAAAAATTATAATTCTTTTACATGAAACACTTTTTTCAAAAATGCGTTCCTTTCCCGTCAAAGGGCGCCATAAAACTTAATGCATTAAAATTACTCGAAAAGTACGAAATATCGCGAAAAATGTTTCAGACAAAAGTCATAAGGTTCTGAAGGGGACATAAGATGGTGACCACGAGTTTGACCTTGAGACCCATTTTCAAAGTCAAACGAAGGTCACTCGATTTTTCAAATGATAATTCCTGATTTTCATTGCTCAGTCGTATTTCTCAATGGGGCACACGACTTTGTCTCAAAGGTCTTATTAATTCAGTGGTAGATACCACTGCACTGGCAACCTAAATCAGGATTTTCGCAACCGGGTTTCCTTTTGTCAATGGGCACCTCAGCAAATTGAACGAGACCACCTTTTCTTCGCCAAGGTGTTATATTCTGATGAGTCGACTTTCACCAATCACGGTACGGTCAATCGACATAATATGCAATACTGGGCTACCGAAAACCCTTTTTGGTTGCGACAAGTTGAACGCCAGCACCCTTGGAATGTTAATGTTTGGGCGGGAATAATTGGGGATAAATTAATAGGTCCATATTTTATTGAAGGCAACTTGAATGGCGAAAAGTATGCAAACTTCTTGCGGGACCATGTTCCAGTATTACTAGAAGAACTGCCATTGGAGTTGCGATAAACAATGGGGTTTCAACATGATGGTTGTCCAGCCCATTATTCTCAAGTAGCCCGGGGCGTATTAAACAATGTTTACCATCAACGATGGATCGGACGAGGGGGTCCGAGGCAATGGCCTGCTAGATCACCTGATCTTACGTCACTTGATTTCTTCTTGTGGGGCTACTTAAAAAGTGAGGCTTACAGAAAAAAGCCAACAACACGTGAGGACATGAAAACACGAATAACTGAAGCTCGCCGGAAGATTACACCAGAAATACTTCTCAGTTCTATTGGTTCATTTAGAGCGCGGATAGACAAGTGTATTGAAGTGAATGGTCACATTTTCGAGCATTTGTTGAAATAGTCTCGGGAAATAAACGTCAAAATGGGAAGAATTCAATGATTCAACAGTAAGAGGCAAGGGGACCCACTCTAATTAATAACCCCAAAGGAAAAAAAATACTGCTACGTCCACGTCGTTGTTTCTGGGTTATGCTAAACGCAGTATGTAAAAACAAACGACAAGCCTACGAGCAACACGACTGAGCAATGAAAATCAGGAATTATCATTTGAAAAATCAAAAGTGACCTTCGTTTGACCTTGAAAATGGGGCATAAGGTCAAACCCGTGGTCACCATCTTATGTCCCCTTCAGAACCTTGTGACTTTTGTCTGAAACATTTTTCGCGATATCACGTATTGTTCGAGTAATTTGGATGTCTCAAGATAAAAAACTCACCCTTTATATACATATGTATATATGAGGTATTATAAAAGGAAAACAATTAAATTCATTTGAATGTACGAGTATGTATGAATTTAATCGTCAACCCTGAAACGGTTTTTACTAACGTATGTACTCCTATCTGTTTTATTTATTTATTTATTTATTTATTTATATATTTTTAATGTAACCCAATCTATCAGGTCCATTTCAAACTCTTTCTGATGGTCTCAAAACTGTCTGTTTCTCATCTCCTTTCTTACCTAGATCCCCTACAAGCACTGACGGTTTGTGAGAAGGCACTGATACATTTGGCACTTTGTTTTCATTCTCCGGTGTGATAGTTATGCTTTATCTGATGTCTCTGCTGCGTATTCCTCGTCGTTATCCTCCTTTTTTTTACGTGTAATTGGTACTTGTGCCGGTGGTTGATACTTGATGGTTCTTGGGCACTGCCCTGTTTGCTGCATTTTATTGTTTTTACTATAATTTGTTTTTTATTGTTTGGACATGATATTCTGCTTTGCCGTTATTTGCTGGGTTTATGTTGAATGCGATTGTTTTGTTTAGAAAGTGTTGGAAATTTTCCGCCATAAATTGTGGTCTCCAATCTTACTTACTTACTTTACTTTAAGTGGCGCTACAGGCCGGGGTGGACCTGGGCCTCAGTCAACAAGCTTCTCCAGCCAGCTCGATCCCTGGCTAGCTGCCTCCAGTCTCGCACACTAAGTTGGCTGAGATCCTCTTCCACTTGCTTGCGCCTCCTGAGTCTTGGCCTTCCTCTACTGCGCTGTCCCTCGGGAGCGCATTCAAAGTCTTTTCGGACTGGAGCGTTGGTTTCCATACGCTCTACATGACCCAGCCATCAGTCTTTGGATCTGCACTCTTCTGGCTAGGTCCATGTCGCTGTACAATCCGTATAGTTCGTCGTTGTATCTCCTCCTCCACTCACCGTCAATGCAATCGGCACCGAAGATCGCCCGAAGAATTTTTCTCTCGAAGCAAGTCTCCAATCATTGACGAAAATTAATGTCAAACCGAATGTACTAAAAATTTCTCGACACTTTCTAAAAGTGGTTTCTGTCGTCAAATTGGGCACAATATGGACTTCTGGCCATTTCGTAAATGGGTCAATTAAATTGAAAAAGAAAGTACTCATAAATGGTAGAGCAAAATCGGCATATACGCGTTCAAACGGCATCTCTCAATAATGTTTTGACTGTATGTTTTTCGCGTTAGTTGACAATCCTCGATATCACGATCCATATTCTCCTGCACAACAATATCCTCATATTCCACCGTTCGCTCAATAGGTCACTAAAGTAATCCGATCGATGCAACGCATTTTTGCACTTGTTTGTTTGTTTAACAAATAGTTATAACCGCTTCGGCGCTGGTGTAATAGGACAGGGGACTCAAGTCTCGCAAGAAAAGTCTTGCGCTGGCACAATTACGTGTGTGGCGAATGACGCTAAGAGTGAAAGCTTTCGACATGCGGTAGGATGCGTAGTAAACGACGAAGTACTTTACAAATAATTTGTTGCACATGGTTAGTTATTAGTATGATCATTGTATATGAAACTAATAGTACTATCACTTGAGGAAATCGATGGTGGTGCCTCTATCGGTCCAAGTAGACACCCTTCGCTGAGTACCACAAAAATCTTACCCTTTTTTGCCTCAACAATCTCCATATGCAAATGCACTCATAAGGCATTGCATAACACAATTCCGCTCTAATTTAACCAATCCCATGCCAGTAACTCTCTACGCACAAACCCACTCCACTCAAACATTGTGCTGTGTTGAGTAAGGTAGATACTTTGCAATGTGAATAACTTGTCGGGCTAATCCAACGCAGTGCCACACTGTCAGTTCAGTTTCTCTGGTAGGTCCACGATCCTTCTGCACGTAAATCTGAATGATTATGAAAATGAAGCGAAAGAATGCACTCAAATAAAATACACACACATATAGCATTATTCCTTTTTGCTTATTTTATTTTCCTTTTCACCTATGCCTGTGGTGTGGGGTCGTGGGGGAATGTGTGTGTTTATTTCATTGCGAATACCTCATCGGCCTGAGCCATTGGCAGTGAAGTGCTAGTTTCCGTCATTTTTGATTTTCAGAATGTCTAAGCTCTAAATGTTCATTTGAATTGAATTGTCATTTTTTTACAATTCCTAAAGATCCTTGAAGGGATGTTTGGTTAAAGCAGTGGTGCCCAAATGGTATTGCTTCAAACGCTATTTTGAAAACCCCGACATGCTACGCGGGCACCACTGAGTTTTTTAAAAAAAAGAACAAGTTGAGATAAAAAGAAACTTTTTATTTGTTATGACATACAAAAAAAAATAGACTGCAATAGCACAAATTTAATATGATACTTTGCTGCTTACGTTTTCATATAGTTCCTTAAAGTGTGGTTGGTAATCTTCTGTGCAACCCAAAATCATACAATTTTTGACGTGGTCGTTTGTTAACACACTTCTGTGCTTAGTTTCATTTTCTGTTTGAGAAAATGCAGGTTCACATAGATATGTTGACCCGAAAAATGCTTCAATTATGAGTGCACAGTGTCGTATGTTTTTGTATTAAACAGGATCTATTACCCGGCTTCCGCTTTGTTTATGAAGCAATGAGTTTGCAAAAAAGAAGCTAGTTTTGAAACATCGATATTTATGAATGGATTTTTGGAAAAATAAAGAGAGGTTCCTTACAAAACATGTTGTCAAAACGAGTTTTGAATTCCGATTTTAGCTGGTGGAATAGCTCCAAATGTTTAAATACAAGCAGCCCTAATCGACACTTTTTTTCACTACATAGCGAGATTCTGCAGTCCATAAAAACTCCTGGGCAGTGGATATAGCTATGGGAATCTGCCGGTAAAATGAAGAAGCCATATTGCTTTGGCAGCTTATTACCAATTTTACTTGCT
The DNA here is from genome assembly GCA_928272305.1 of Volucella inflata. NCBI lineage: Eukaryota > Metazoa > Arthropoda > Insecta > Diptera > Syrphidae > Volucella > Volucella inflata. The sequence goes on from OV743716.1 coordinate 73,109,905, forward strand.
ATAAAACTAATATGGCAAAAACTTAAAAATGAACAGCAATTCTTTCTATGTTAATAGCACATCTTAATACTGATGTTGCAGAAAATTTATTTTCAATGGCTCGATCAAATAGGGGATCATACGAACGGAACCCTTCAGCCCACAGATTTATTCGTAATTTGAAGTAAATTATTTTCAGAAATTTAAAGTCGCCAGAAAATTCAAGCTACGAAGATTTTGGGGCTGAGTCGTTATTGCCCGAAGCTGATTGCGAAGACCTTAAGTGTAATGATCATGGGAAGGTTATTATTTAGAATAGGTGTCAGCACCTCATGCATTTTTCTGATAATTTTGAAAACGCCGGACTCTTATAGTTTCAGAGATACGAGGGCGGGTCAATAAGTCCGTGACTTTTGGATTAAAACACAGATTTTTTGATAAAAAAATAATTTTATTTTTCAACGTAGTCTCCCTTGAGCTCTATACACTTTGTCCAACGCTTCTCCAATTTTTTTTATCCCTTCCAAAAAAAATGATTTGTCGAGGTCCTCAAAATAGACCTTTGTTTGCGAGATGACTTCATCATTGGAGTCAAATCTTTTTCCACCAAGCCATTTCTTCAGGTTTGGGAACAAGAAGTAGTCCCTCGGAGCCAAATCTGGAGAATAGGGTGGATGAGGGAGCAATTCATGGATTTTTGCCATGGCAACTGCACATGTGTTTGTGGTCGACTGTGAGCAAACGCGGCACCCATCTTGCGGAAAGCTTTCTCATGCCCAAGTGATCATTCAAAATTGAAACCACTGAGCCATGCGAGATCCCTACGGCTTCCACAATCTCTCGCACTTTCAATCTTCGGTCGGCCAACACCATATCGATTTTTTCGGGTGTAGAGACCTCAACTGGGCGTCCAGGACGTTCGGCATCTTCAGTGCTTGTACGGCCACAACGAAATTCAGTAAACCACTTTTTTACCATTGAAATCGATGGTGCAGAGTCCCCATAGTATTTATCAAGCTTAGCCTTGGTCTCGGTAATGGTTTTTTTTCGCAAGAAATGATGCTTAATAAGCACACGAAATTCACTTTTTTCCATTTTCTCCTCAAATTAGTGAGTAGTCTGATAAAAATAGCTGTCAAACACAAACTAACTGACGCAGCAAGTTTAAATTTTGACAGGAGTCAACTGACAGATGCCTGTTGACAGGAGCAGTGTTGCTGTTTCAGTAAAGAGGTCAGAAATTCAAAAAGTCACGGATTTATTGATCCGCCCTCGTATAAGTTTTTGAAAGTTCCCATACAAAATGCAACTAAGTTTCGCCTGGGAGTATGTAACCATGTTTTAGTTAAAAGTATTGTAATATTTCGGCTAGGGTTCGAAATGATAAAACGTTATTCTTTTTCTAAAACACTCTATTTATTATTATTTAAATACAACTTTCAATCAATTCACAAACAATTTCACAATTCAAATCTCTTATCTTTCACTTAGTAAGACTTAGGTCCTTTTCCATCGCTTTCCAAAAATCAACTTATCGTCCGCAGTTTCTCATCCTGTATTTATACTACATTTGTCGAGTTCTAGTTCTTTCTGGTAACTTCTGGTTTGAAACTGGGGTAATAACTGAACTCTCCAACGTGGAGAGTTTGTATGATCCTAAAACTATGCAACCCTGGATAATTGATTTAATCACATATATACCACAATATCCCCCTCTTAAACTTGTTCGTCCCGAACAAACTCTTCGACATTCTGCCCAATATAGCGATGCATTCGATCCACATGAACCACTTTCATCTTGCCTCTTCCTCGTTGAATGCGATAGACAACATCGTTGATGCGTTTTACGACTTTATATGGTCCTTCCCAGTCTTGCTGTAATTTGGGTGATATGCCTTTCCGTCTATGAGGGTTATCTAGCCACACTAGATCTCCTTCCTGGAATCCCGTTGTGGTCGCCTTGACATCATACCTCGTCTTCATGCGGTCACTGGCTATCTTGATCTTATCCCTTGTTCTTTGGTGCACGTCCCTAATAATCCGTCTGAGGTCTGCGACATAGTCGTCTTCATTTCTGTTCTCTTCAGACGGCGGTGATCCAAACATCAATTCACTAGGTAACCGGATTGTTCGACCGAAAAGGATTTCCGATGGAGTGTGACCTGTGGTGTTGTGTACTGCACTCCGATAGGCTAATAGAAACATTGGAATTTGCCTATCCCAATCGCATTGCTTGTCGCCAACGACCTTTGATAGGTGTTCATTCAAGGTTCTGTTGAAGCGTTCTACCATCCCGTCCGATTGTGGGTGGAGCGGTGTTGTTCTCGTCTTTTTGATACCCAGTAGCTCGTCCGAGTGCAATTCCATCGGTACGCCGAACCTGCTCACCCAGTTGTAAACGATCTGCTCAATCACGGTTTTGGCTTCTTGGTTAGGGATAGCAAAAGCCTCAGGCCACTTGCTGAAGTAATCCATAACAACAAGAATGTAGCGATTTCCATTTTCGGTTTCAGGAAACGGTCCTGCAATGTCAACTGCGATTCTCTCGAATGGCGCTCCAACGTTGTATTGCTGCATTTTGCCGTGATTTTTAACCCTCGGGCCTTTACTGGCGGCGCAGGTGACACACTTTCTGCACCAATTTTCGACATCGTCCTTGGCATGTACCCAATAAAAACGTTCTCGCACCTTTTCTAACGTCTTATTCACTCCCAAGTGGCCTCCGGATACTCCATCGTGCAGTTCCCTTAGCACGTCACTGACTCTCGACCGTGGCACAACGAGCTGCATCACAAACGTCTTTCCATCCGAGCTTTCCCACCTTCGCCTCAAAACACCATCTTGAACATGAAGGGAGTCCCACTGTGCCCAGTATGCCTTTAGTTCGGGACTTTTATTGGATATTTCCTGCCAATCTGGTTTTTCTTCGTGTTCTTTCCAAGCGAGTATTGGCTCGATATCCGGATCCTCTTTTTGGGCGTTTCGCATTTCACTTTCATTCCAACCGTCAGCGGGCTCAGCTCTTGGTCGTTGAGAGGATACCGCATCTTTTTCTTCTTGTCGTGCGCAATGTTTGCAATCAGATTTGCAAGGTCGCCGGGACAGAGCATCCGCATTAGAGTGAAGGCTTCCCTTTCGATGCTGTATCTCGTAGTCGTTACTGAATACTGTCCTCAGGCATGCGGCATTCTCATTCCCGAACACCATCGGAATCTCAACGTTCCTGTACTTAAGTACATGAGTTCCGGTGTCAAGCACTACATTATACGCATTCATAAAGTCAAGTCCAATGATGCACTCGTCGCGTATATCGGCCACTAGGAATACGTGGGGGAATGTTAGTCCTGCCAGATTGATCGCAAGAAGAACCTCTCCATACACATCCGCCGTCGCTCCTGTTACTGTTTCCAGACAGTTGCTACTGGTATTGTGTAGCCATGAATCAGGAGCGATGTCCCTTCTTATAATGGAAGCGGTGGCACCGGTGTCAATGGTGGCCACGCATTTATTCTGGCCAATGTGGGCTTCCACTGTAAAGCTCTTGTTACTTCGTTTTGTTTGGGAGACTTGGATTTTGATCTTGGGGGCGTCAATTCCAGAAACCGACTTCTGCCCCCCGAAGTTGGTCCTTACACGTATTCCCGCCTGTTGACTTGATGATGCGCTGCTTGCAGTATAGATGTTTTCCCTGCTACATTCTTCTTTCTTATGCCTCCCAGCAGCGCATTGTAAACAACTGCGTTCTTTAAGTGGAGCCCAGCACTGACGCTGCAGATGTCCTATTTTGTTGCAGTTCCAACAACGAACTTGTCCTCCACGCACACTGTTCCGCTCCACGACGTCTGCTCGTTGGCATGAGCATTCCACGGCTGTCACTTCTCTCACGCGGTGGATTTCTTGAGATGCTTGGTCGGCAGCTTTCATCGTCAGGGCAAATGCTAGGGCCTCAGGGAGGGTTCGTGTTCCAGACATTCTTACAGCCATTTGCAACTGCCTATCTTCAATCGCTTGGGTAAATGCCTCTACACCCATCTCGTTGATAAGGTCTTCTCCGGCATTAGGATAAGATAAATGCGCCAACCGTTCAATATCGGCCTGCAACTGCTGAAGTGTTTCGCCCCTCTTCTGGACTATGCTGCGCAGTTGGACTCTGTATACTTGCTGCATATGGCCATCTCCGAAGCGCATTTCTATGGCTTTAACCAAAGCGTCGTAGTTGAGTTGTTTATCTTCTGAGATGGTTTGCAGCAATTCCGCAACTGTACCTCTCAGTGCCAGCGTGAGCGCAATCGACTTTTCTCTGTCGTCCCAGTTGTTGGTCATAGCAGCTGCTTCAAATTGCCTTCTATATATTGGCCACGACGTTTGGCCATCGAAAACAGGCGGTTGCATCTCTTTCCTTCTAGGGCTGTCTGTAGAAATTTCTCGGACCTTCTGTTTCTTCACTCTCTCTAGTTCTTTAGCAAGATTCTCAATATTGTTTTCAACCTTCCCGAACTGTTCCTCGACTTTCACGAACTGTTCCTGGAATTCGGTTCCAACCTTTGCGAGTTTTGCCTCGTGCATATTTAATTTTTGATCGATTATTTTGAATTTCGCTTCTAGAGAATTCTTGAACTCTTCAACAGTGTCTTTCTGCGCGGCAACAATGGAATTCTTCTGTTCTTCTAACTTAGAATCCATACTTCTCCTTTGTTCTTCTAATTTAGAATTCAATCCAAGGAGTAATTCCATCATAACGGCCATGTCAACTCCTGTGCTCACATGTTCTTCTTCTACGTCGAACAAAATGGATTTCGGATCTTTTCCATCTTTTTCGATCGCTTCTTGTAGCCGAAGAATCAAATCACTTTTCCCTCCAGCTGCGGAGAGATTCCGCTTCTCTAGTTCAATTTTCAGCTGGGGTATACTTAGCTCCAGCAAAGTACGTGCCATTTTTTTTTTATTTTTTTTTTTTATTTTTTTTTTATTTCGCAGCACTCAGAATAAGTTTTATCCCACTTCTGACACCAATGTAATATTTCGGCTAGGGTTCGAAATGATAAAACGTTATTCTGTTTCAAAAACACTCTATTTATTATTATTTAAATACAACTTTCAATCAATTCACAAACAATTTCACAATTCAAATCTCTTATCTTTCACTTAGTAAGACTTAGGTCCTTTTCCATCGCTTTCCAAAAATCAACTTATCGTCTGCAGTTTCTCATCCTGTATTTATACTACATTTGTCGAGTTCTAGTTCTTTCTGGTAACTTCTGGTTTGAAACTGGGGTAATAACTGAACTCTCCAACGTGGAGAGTTTGTATGATCCTAAAACTATGCAACCCTGTATAATTGATTTAATCACATATATACCACAGTATTCTTCAAATTTTATTTCTCTACCCTTAGCAATATGCAATAGGAATAGTACACACAATGTTCGCCAATTTGGTAGTGTAATATTTCGGCTAGGGTTCGAAATGATAAAACGTTATTCTGTTTCAAAACACTCTATTTGAGAAATACTACAATACTGTAATATTTCGGCTAGGGTTCGAAATGATAAAACGTTATTCTGTTTCTAAAAACACTCTATTTATTACTATTTAAATACAACTTTTAATTAATTCACAAACAATTTCACTTCTATTTCACAATTCAAATCTCTTATCTTTCACTTAGTAAGACTTAGGTCCTTTTCCATCGCTTTCCAAAAATCAACTTATCGTCCGCAGTTTCTCATCCTGTATTTATACTACATTTGTCGGGTTCTAGTTCTTTCTGGTAACTTCTGGTTTGAAACTGGGGTAATAACTGAACTCTCCAACGTGGAGAGTTTGTATGATCCTAAAACTATGCACCCCTGGATAATTGATTTAATCACATATATACCACAATATCCCCCTCTTAAACTTGTTCGTCCCGAACAAACTCTTCGACATTCTGCCCAATATAGCGATGTATTCGATCCACATGAACCACTTTCATCTTGCCTCTTCCTCGTTGAATGCGATAGACAACATCGTTGATGCGTTTTACGACTTTATATGGTCCTTCCCAGTCTTGCTGTAATTTGGGTGATATGCCTTTCCGTCTATGAGGGTTATATAGCCACACTAGATCTCCTTCCTGGAATCCCGTTGTGGTCGCCTTGACATCATACCTCGTCTTCATGCGGTCACTGGCTATCTTGATCTTATCCCTTGTTCTTTGGTGCACGTCCCTAATAATCCGTCTGAGGTCTGCGACATAGTCGTCTTCATTTCTGTTCTCTTCAGACGGCGGTGATCCAAACATCAATTCACTAGGTAACCGGATTGTTCGACCGAAAAGGATTTCCGATGGAGTGTGACCTGTGGTGTTGTGTACTGCACTCCGATAGGCTAATAGAAACATTGGAATTTGCCTATCCCAATCGCATTGCTTGTCGCCAACGACCTTTGATAGGTGTTCATTCAAGGTTCTGTTGAAGCGTTCTACCATCCCGTCCGATTGTGGGTGGAGCGGTGTTGTTCTCGTCTTTTTGATACCCAGTAGCTCGCACACCCCTTGGAAAATCTTGGATTCGAAGTTGCGCCCTTGGTCCGAGTGCAATTCCATCGGTACGCCGAACCTGCTCACCCAGTTGTAAACGATCTGCTCAATCACGGTTTTGGCTTCTTGGTTAGGGATAGCAAAAGCCTCAGGCCACTTGCTGAAGTAATCCATAACAACAAGAATGTAGCGATTACCCTTTTCGGTTTCAGGAAACGGTCCTGCAATGTCAACTGCGATTCTCTCGAATGGCGCTCCAACGTTGTATTGCTGCATTCTGCCGTGAGTTTTAACCCTCGGGCCTTTACTGGCGGCGCAGGTGACACACTTTCTGCACCAATTTTCTACATCGTCCTTGGCGTGCACCCAATAAAAATGTTCTCGCACCTTTTCTAACGTCTTATTCACTCCCAAGTGGCCTCCGGATATTCCATTGTGCAGTTCCCTTAGCACATCACTGACTCTCGACCTTGGCACAACGAGCTGCATCACAAACGACTTTCCATCCGAGCTTTCCCACCTTCGCCTCAAAACACCATCTTGAACTTGAAGCGAGTCCCACTGTGCCCAGTATGCCTTTAGTTCGGGACTTTTATTGGATATTTCCTGCCAATCTGGTTTTTCTTCATGTTCTTTCCAGGCGAGAATTGGCTCGATATCCGGATCCTCTTTTTGGGCGTTTCGCATTTCACTTTCATTCCAACCATCAGTGGGCTCAGCTCTTAGTCGTTGAGTGGATACCGCATCTTTTTCTTCTTGTCGTGCGCAATGTTTGCAATCAGATTTGCAAGGTCGCCGGGACAGAGCATCCGCATTAGAGTGAAGGCTTCCCTTTCGATGCTGTATCTCGTAGTCGTACATCTGGAGTCGTTCAATCCACCTTGCGACTTGTCCTTCAGGATTTTTAAATTGCAGCAACCACTTCAGAGATGCATGGTCTGTGCGAAGAATGAATTTTCGTCCGTACAGGTACTTATGGAAATGCTTTGTTGCCAAGACCAAAGCAAGAAGTTCCCGCCTGGTAACACAGTAGTTCCTTTCCGGCTTAGAGAGCACCTTACTAAAGTAGGAAACAACTTTCTCTTGCCCGTCATGCATCTGCGAAAGGACAGCTCCAATTCCGACGTTACTGGCATCTGCATCCACAATAAATGTTTTTCCTGGAGTAGGGTACACTAGTACAGGGGCCTCACATAGTTGTTGTTTGAGAGTTTTGAAGCTTCTTTCGCATTCACTTGACCATTTGAATTGTTTTCCCTTTTCTGTTAGTTGATGTAAACTCTTTGCGATCCCAGCATAATCCTTCACAAACCGCCTGTAGTACGTAGCGAGTCCCAGAAAGCTTCTCAGTTGGTGTTTGTCTCTTGGGACTGGCCAATTTTTCACCGCTTCGATCTTTTCTGGGTCTGTCCTTACCCCTTCGGATGAGATGATGTGTCCCAAGTATTTGACATCTGGCCTAAAGAGATGACACTTCTTCGGGTTTAGCTTTAGCTGTGCACTTCGTAGTCTTTGGAACACTTCCTTTAAGTTATCTCGATGTTCTTGAAAAGTTTTGCCGACCACGATGACATCGTCCAGGTAGACCAAACAGGTTTTCCATGTTAGTCCCAGCAAAACTCGTTCCATTAGACGCTCAAAGGTTGCCGGAGCATTGCACAATCCGAATGGCATTACTGTGAATTGCCAAAGCCCGTTTCCTGCGGTGAAGGCTGTCTTCTCACGGTCCTCCGGATGGATCTGTACTTGCCAGTAGCCATTCTTCAAATCAAGTGTGGAGAACCATTGCGCTCCTGACAGTGTGTCCAGTGTGTCGTCAATCCTTGGCAAGGGGTAGCTATCCTTCTTGGTGACATTATTTAGCTGGCGATAATCCACGCAGAATCTATTGGTGCCGTCTTTCTTCTTGACCAGTACAACGGGTGATGCCCACGGACTCTTTGAGCCTTCAATCAACCCTTCATTTTCCATAGTCGAAACCATTTCTGCAACCTCCGTCTGCTTAGCTAATGGTAAACGCCTAGGAGGTTGACGTATGGGTCTTGCATCTCCAGTGTCTATTCGGTGTTGTACCAAATGTGTGCTGCCATATTCGCCATCCTGCGAGGCAAATACGTCTGCAAATTCGTTGATTAATTCCTTTGCCATCGCTCGTTGCTCCTGGTTCAGCTCGGTTTGCCTGAGTATAGTTCTTTTCAACTCGGCTGTGCTACTTGATGGCAAAGATATAGCAGCATTCTCCTTCGACAACTTGGTGATAGCAGTTATCGGTACGCACGCTCCGATCGAATGTCCTTGCTTTAGTTTGATGCTCTTATTTCCCACATTCAAGATTCTTACTGGGACCATTTTGCCTTTCGGCTCAACGAGCATCTTTCCCACGACGTAATTCTGATAACGATTTTTAGAGTCCGGCTCAATCAAATAGAATCGATGGCTCCCAAGATCACCTTCCAGCTTCGCCCAAATTAGTGTCTCTGCGGAAGGTGGTAAGATCTCTTCCTTGTTGACTACTGTCCTAAGGCATGCGGCATTCTCATTCCCGTACACCATTGGAATCTCGACGTTCCTGTACTTAAGTACTTGAGTTCCGATGTCGAGCACTACATTATGCGCCTTCATAAAGTCAACTCCAATGATGCACTCGTCGCATATATCGGCCACTAGGAATACGTGGGTGAATGTTAGTCCTGCCAGATTGATCGTAAGAACAACTTCTCCATACACCTTTGCCGTCGCTCCTGTTGCTGTTTTCAAGCAGTAGCTACTGGTATTGTGCAGCCATGAATCATGGGCGATATCCCTTCTTATAATGGAAGCGGTGGCACCGGTGTCAATGGTGGCCACGCATTTATTCTGGCCAATGTGGGCTTCCACTGTAAGACTCTTGTTACTTCGTTTTGTTTGGGAGACTTGGATTTTGATCCTGGGGGCGTCAATTCCAGAAACCAACTTCTGCCCCTCGAAGTTGGTTCTTACACGTTTCCCGCCTGGTAACTTGACGTTGCGCTGCTGGCAGGATAGATGTCATTCCTGCCAGATGCCTCTTCGTTACGTCTCCTAGCAGCGCATTGTGGACAACTGCGTTGTTTAAGTGGAGACCTGCACTCACGCTGCAGATGTCCAATTTTGTTGCAGTTCCAACAACGGACTTGTCCTCCACGCACACTGTTCCGCTCCACGACGTCTGCTCGTTGGCAGGAGCATTCCACGGCTGTCACTTCTCTCACGCGGTGGATTCCTTGAGATGCTTGGTCGGCAGCTTTCATCGTCAGGGCAAATGCTAGGGCCTCAGGAAGGGTTCGTTTTCCAGCCATTCTTACAGCCATTTGCAACTGCCTATCTTCAATCGCTTGGGTAAAGGCCTCTACAGCCATTTCGTTGATAAGGTCTTCTCCGGCATTAGGATAAGATAGATGCGCCAACCGTTCGATATCGGCCTGCAACTGCTGAAGTGTTTCGCCCATCTTCTGGACTCTGCTGCGCAGTTGGACTCTGTATACTTGCTGCATATGGTCATCTCCGAACCGCATTTCTATGGCTTTAACCAAAGCGTCGTAGCTGAGTTGTTTATCTTCTGAGATGGTTTGCAGCAATTCCGCAGCTGTACCTCTCAGTGCCAGCGTGAGTGCAATCGACTTTTCTCCGTCGTCCCAGTTGTTGGTCATGGCAGCTGCTTCAAATTGTCTTCTATATATTGGCCACGATGTTTGGCCATCGAAGACAGGCGGTTGCATCTCTTTCCTTCTAGGGCTGTCTGTAGAAATTTCTCGGACTTTCTGTTTCTTTACTCTCTCTAGTTCTTTCGCAAGATTCTCGATATTGTGTTCAACCTTCTCGAATTGTGCCTCGTGCATATTTAATTTTTGATCGATTATTTCGAATTTCGCTTCTAGAGAATTCTTGAACTCTTCGACAGTGTCTTTTTGTGCGGAAATAATGGAATTCTTCTGTTCTTCTAGAGAATTCTTCTGTTCTTCTAGAGAATTCTTCTGTTCTTCTAGAGAATTCTTCTGTTCTTCAAACTTAGAATCCATACTTCTCCTTTGTTCTTCTGCAGAATTCTTCTGTTCTTCAAACTTAGAATCCATACTTCTCCTTTGTTCTTCTAACTTAGAATTCAATCCAAGGAGCAATTCCATCATGGCAGACATGTCAACCCCCGTGCTTACAAGCTCCTCTTCTACGTCGAACGACATGGATTTAGGATCTTTTCCATCTTTTTCGATCGCTTCTTGTAGCCGAAGAATCAAATCACTTTTCCCTCCAGCTGCGGAGAGATTCCGCTTCTCTAGCTCCATTTTCAGCTGGGGTATACTTAGCTCCAGCAATGTACGTGGCATTTTTTTTTTTTTAATTATTTTCTTTTTTTTTTTTCACAGCACTCAGAATAAGTTTTATCCCACTTCTGACACCAATGTAATATTTCGGCTAGGGTTCGAAATGATAAAACGTTATTCTGTTTCTAAAAACACTCTATTTATTACTATTTAAATACAACTTTTAATTAATTCACAAACAATTTCACTTCTATTTCACAATTCAAATCTCTTATCTTTCACTTAGTAAGACTTAGGTCCTTTTCCATCGCTTTCCAAAAATCAACTTATCGTCCGCAGTTTCTCATCCTGTATTTATACTACATTTGTCGGGTTCTAGTTCTTTCTGGTAACTTCTGGTTTGAAACTGGGGTAATAACTGAACTCTCCAACGTGGAGAGTTTGTATGATCCTAAAACTATGCACCCCTGGATAATTGATTTAATCACATATATACCACAATACTATGAAAAACCACCTCGTTCAGTTGCAATTGCCGAATCAGGAAAAAGAAAAAACGATCTGGGAGCTTTTCTCATTGCATATTGTAAGGAGTTGAAGAAATTTAACGTGAACAATGCTTTTATTTAAAGCTTCGTTACACACTCCCAGGTGAAACTGAAACAAACTTCGTCTTCATTTTGTATGGTAATTTTGAATGCATATATTTCCGAAACTATGAGAGTCCGGCATAAAAAAAAATTCATAATTATCAGAAAAATGCCTACTCTCACATATTAAAATTTTATCAAAATAGGAGGTGGTGACACCTATTCTAAATAATTACCGATGGGAAAAGATATTCTGAACACTATCGAATACCATACCAATAGTTGCGATGACCAGTTTGATGGTGATGCCAATGAGAAAGAAATAGTTGTATCCAAAGGATGTTCACAGAAGCTGCTCACATTTTATGCCGGGTTTGCAGCTTTTAAGTTACATAAGAAACTTAATTGTGAAAACTGCACTCTGTTCATGATAGACAAAACAGACAAATTTCGAGTACAAGCTCTGTTAATAAAATTACGAGCTTATAACACTTATGACACATCCGAATTTGGAAAGTTAATTGTTCCTTCTCTAGCACTTGAAGCTTATGTCGAAAGTATGCAAACACTTTTTGAAAGCCAATTTCCAAAAATACGTCACGAAGAACACTTAACTGAAACTTTGCTCGGATCCGCACTGAAAATGACGGCTTCTGAGAGCATGAAATGTGACGATGATGACCACAGACACTCCATTCATAAATTCATTTTAATTGATTTAGTCAAATTTTCGGTTAAGAAAACTAATAAGGATATCTGGATTGTGAGCAACTGAGAACTTTACTATTAATCCTTTCTTTGTTTTGTTTATTTTTATTTATTTTCTGTTTTTCACTTTTGTTTGTTAAATTAGTTATTCATAATTTTTTTTTTAATGGGTAGTTAATATTTATTTTATGAATAGTTTTTTTCTTTAAAACTTACTAAAGAGCAAGGACTATGCTTACAGGGGACACCTTAAAAAAAAAAAAACCCATTTTATATTCCACTTCATAAGGTGACGTGGAAAAGATTATTGGAATTATAGTTGTAGGAATCGGTTGTAGGTACATACGGTCTTCGGCGATCGTCCCGTGTAATTCTATTCCATAAAGAAATAAATGAAATGTTATTTTGTTTTCGATTAAAATCTTTATTGATCTTTAATTTTATTGTAAGCGCCACAAACTTTTTCACAAATTTGAGAGCTTACTTTACTTACTTTAAGTGGCGCTACAGTCCGGGGTGGACCTGGGCTTCAGTCAACAAGCTTCTCCAGCCAGCTCGATCCCTGGCTAGCTGCCTCCAGTTTCGCACGCTTAGTTGGCTGAGGTCCTCTTCCACTTGCGTGCGCCACCTGAGTCTTGGCCTTCCTCTACTGCGCTGTCCCTCGGGAGCGGATTCGAAGACTTTTCGGACGGCAGCATTGGTATCCATGACATGACCCAGCCATCTCCGTCTTTGGATCTTCACTCTTCTGGCTAGGTCCATGTCGCTATATAGTCCATACAGTTCGCCGTTGTATCTCCTCCTCCACTCACCGTCAATGCAGACGGGACCGAAGATCGCCCGAAGAATTTTTCTCTCGAAGCAACCAAGAACACCCTCATCCATTTTTGATAATGTCCATGCCTCTGCGCCATAGAGCAGGACCGGGATTATTAAGGTCTTATAAAGGGTGACTTTTGTTGTCCGAGAGAGGGCTTTGCTACTCAATTGCCTTCTTAGCTCAAAGAAACAGCGGTTGGCAAGAGTTATTCTTCGCGAGTAGTTGGACGGACTTTTGAAAGATAGTGCCTCTTGTGTTTGCTCGTGAATTTTGCACTATTCTTTCAAGTACGATGTTGAAAAAATCGCATGACAGCGCATCGCCTTGTCTAAATCCTTTCTGGACATCAAAGGTCTCGGTGAGATCTTTGCCGACCTTGATGGAGCAGCGTGCATTCTCCATCGTCATCCTGCACAGACGGACGAGTTTGGCAAGGATGCCAAAACTAGACATTGCTCTATATAGCTCGTCTCTATAGATGCTGTCATACGCGGCCTTAAAATCGATGGTGGTGTGTATCGATTTGAAGCTCATGGGTCTTCTCCAAGATCTGCCGTAGTGTGAATATCTGTTCGATGGTCTGAAGCCACACTGATATGGACCTATCAGTTTGTTGACGAACGGCTTCAGGTGCTCACACAATACGGAGGATAAGATCTTATGTGCGATGTTAAGGAGACTGATGCCTCTGTAGTTGGCGCAGTTCAGAGGGTCTCCTTTCTTGAGAATCGAACCGACCATATTTTACAGATGAGTTGGTGTATGCTCCTTACCATCGTCGCCTGCCGCTTTGAATAGCTCGGTAGTCAGACCATCCGGACCAGCAGCTTTGTTGAACTTAAGCTTCGATATAGCTATCTTGTTGGTCATCATCGTCCAAGTTGAAAGGTTGATTCTGCCTGACAGCGGTATTTGGTCCGTCATCGCCGTTATACAGTCTGCAGAAATGATCTTTCCAAATCCTCAGCATCGACTCCGATTCTACTGCGATGTTCCCTTGTTCATCTCTACAGGCTTCGGTTCGGGGTTTGTTTCCGCGGCATGTTATTTTTACCTTTTGGTAAAACTTCCGAACCTCATTCCTGGAGAAGTATCTCTCAATTTTCTCGATCGCGCGCTTCTCATGTTCTTTCTTTTTCTTCCTGAGAAGCCGATGTTCGTCTCTCCTCTTCCGCTCATAGAGATCATGAGCAGCTCTGGTCCTTCTAAGCAGCGCCGCTTTATATGCATCTTGCTTAGCTGCATGTGCTTGCCAGTATCCATCATCGAACCAGGGGTTTCGTTTTGGTGGACGAGTGAAACCCGGCACATCAGAAGCGGCATCTCTGATGGCGTTTTGGCAGTGTTTCCAATGGTCTTTGATTCTTGATGCTGGCGGCATTGGACCTCTTAAGAGATTAAGAGACAGTCGATCGGAAAAGGACTTGGCGATCTCTTGCGATTGTAGCCGTCTGACGTCGAATTTTCTCACATCTTGCTTGGCTGCATGTGCTTGCCGATATTCATCATCGAACCAGGGGTTTCGTTGTGGTGGACGAGTGAAATCCAGCACATCAAAAGCGACATCTCCGATGGCGTTTTGGCAGTGTTTCCAATGGTCTTCGATGCTTGATGCTGGCGGCATTGGACCTCTAAAGAGATTAAGAGACACTCGATCGGAAAAGGACTTGACGATCTCTTGCGATTGTAGTCGTCTGACGTCGAATTTTCTCACAGCATTAGTTTGTCTTGGCGTAGTTTGGGATATCCGCAACCGTTCTTTGGCAACAACAAGGTAATGGTCCGAGTCGATGTTAGCTCGTCGGAACGTACGGACATCCATAATACTGGAGGAGTATCTTGCGTCGATCGCAATGTGATCAATCTGATTGACTGTTGATTGATCAGGAGTTCTCCAAGTTCCCTTGTGTATGTCGAGATGTGGGAACCGCGTGCTAGCCACGACAATGTTTCGCCCCGCCGTAAAGTCGATTAGACTGAATCCGTTATCGGAGGTGGTGTTGTGCAGGCTACATTTTGCGATTGTTCCACCAAAGATACCCTCTCCTCCTAGCTTTGCATTAAAATCACCGAGGACAATTTTAATGTCAATGTAGGGCTAGGGCAAATTTGAGAGCATGACAGCGAAAATATCGCAAACGACAAGACTGCTTTCATTCCTTGAGAAAAATATCTCAATTAATGTCATTGAATTCTATTGGCTCAAACATGATTAAAACCAGAAATCGCCCTTTTTCTTATAATATACAGAATAAAAGAAAAAGAAAACATTTCCTCTAAAATTAATCATTTGTTACTTACGATAAATTTGCGGAAAGGGTTCGAAATATTAATTTCTGATTAAGGCTGTCATTTTCATATACATATATTCTAAGACGCAGTTCTTGTCGTTTAATCAGTGTCTTTACTCATTTCCTTGGAAAAGTCATTCACCCAGTTGCGTAACATGTGGACTAAAATTTAGAGTGGGATGAAAACCCAAAACAGGTTGTGTTTACTTTGTTTGCACTCATCACTCACTCATCCTGTCATTTAAACTCCATTCGCAGAGAGGAATAACATTTTCATTTAGTAGCGAGATATTAGAGCTCGCAACTAGGCGGTCAAAGTAGATACCAAAAAATATCGCTTGATGATAGTACTATTAGTTTCATATACAATGGTATGATCTACAATACAATATACCCGAATTGTCTGGCTGAATCTTCTCCTTTTTCCTACCAACCCACAGATCCTTTCCAATTCGACCAATCCTACCATTTCTCTCCATGCTCTTCACTCTATCTAACACCTTCTTAAACTGGTCTATCAGACCACATCTTAGCTTAAAAATTAGCTTAAGTTACTTAAAATGATCTTATTGGGCCCGTAACCAATGCGAACACTCTAAGGTAAACCTAACAGTTAAAATATATCTTTTGAGGTTTCTTACGTTTTTTAATGTTGATTATTATTCTCCTTAATGGATATTTTTTTGATTAAAAAAAAAAACTTAGTTGAGTAATTTTTTTTCTCACATTATACGATTTAAAATTAAAACCTTAAAAATTACCTAAAAATAAATCTTAATTTACCTAGGCTACTTAAATTAACTAAATATATAGGTTTTTATTTTTGAGTCTCTTAATCGTCTTATTATTTTTTTTAATATTTTTTACTTTTTTTTTTATATTGTTATTTGTTTTTTTTTTTTGTTTCTATAATTTTTTATTTTTATAATTGTTTGTTTTTTAAAAAAAATAAAAAATTAGGCTGTCGATTCTGCTCCCTAATAGAGCTACCCTGTATTCGAGGAATTCAACCACAAAGATTCCTTGCACTTAAAAGCTATCGGTAGAGCTATTGATGAGCTTCCAATTGAAAGGTCAAATTCACATCAATTTTGTTTATTGTTTTGCAAATAATTGTTGGTTTTAATTGTTGAAAAATAAGTTTTATTTGGTTTGATATTTTTGAGGGCGAATTATACGAGGCTCATCGTGCTGCAGTTTTATCAACACTTCGATGCAGAAGAAATTTACGAGTGCATTCTTATCTGCTCGATATGGATGAAAATTTGTAAGGAAATACATTTTCCATGAAAGAAGTAATTTATTATAGTTTTTATATTAATGTTTAAAATGAACTTTAGATTGACGAGAAATGTATTTATAAATCTGCAAGATATTGAGCCTAAATTTTATGAGATGCGGTAGAACTCCTTCCATTCCAAACATATTAAAACTAGCTTGTCTATTGAGATTTTGCGGTCAAGGAAGTTACCAAAACTGTGTTGGTAATAACTACAACCTCGCACTTGGTCAGTCAACAGTTTCAATTGTCCTAAGCGAGCTCATAGATATAGTTGAAGAACATGTTTGTCCTAAGTGGATTAAGATTCACTACTCACAGGAGGAAGGGCATAAAGCTAAGTTGTTATTTTACGGGAAAACGGGATTTCCTGGCATTATCGGTTGCATCGACGGAACGCATGTTAAAATAAGAGGGCCTGATAAGCACCTCCAACATCTGTATTTTAATAGAAAAAAAAAATTAATTTTTATACTTATTTTTCATACCACAAAAAAAGTTATTAAGTTTGTAGGGTCCGCCTATGATTCCATGGTATGCAACATGTCGGGCTAAAAGCATTTGTTGGAAGAGAAGCATCGAAATGGAATGAGGAATACTTTTATTCTAGGTTGATTGTACAAAACATTTGTTCCTATCTATTCCTGTCAATGCAGTTATAGGTGACACAGGTTACCCCTTAACACCGTACTTAATAACACCTTTTAGATGCACGGAAACAAACTCTCCTGAAGCGGGGTTTAATAAAAAACACACACAAAGAAGAATAATAATAGAACAAACAATTTGGCTATTAAAAAACCGTTTTAGATGTTTAATGGGAGCCCGAGAACTTCACTATAAGCCTGAAAAGGTCACTAAAATAATCAACGTTTGCGCTGCACTGCATAATATAGCATTGTATCATGCAGACCTGCAACGTAATTAAGTGCTTTTGTACTTAATTACCATTTAAGTACAGGTACCACGTAGTTAAATTTTTTTATGTACAAGTACCATTACTTGGTACCTGTACTTAAGAATCTCAAATACCAGTACATGTACTTGCACTGGTACTTATTATTCCTTCAAAGGTAATTTAAATATGACCTTAATTACTTTTGTTTAATTAATTTTTTTTTTAAATTACTTTCAATTACAAAACTTTTTAATTACTTTTAATTCCTTTACATTACTTTCTGTGAATATAATTCATTTTAAGTACTTTTGTTAACCTTTCAAAACTTTATGTACCATGAAAATATACAATATATCAGATATATGTTAAAATAACATTATAATATATTAAAATCCGTTTCCTTCAATTAAACACAGTTTAAGTTAACTTTCATTAAAACGAGCTTTTCAAAAAGAAGCCCTGAGCCGCTCCGCTGGTGTTAGAGGAGTAAGAGGAGTTTTCCTTGTAATGAATAACCTGTTCATCAAAGAATATTTGTTTAACATTTCTCATTGAGTTTGGCTGTTACTCATATGTTGCAAATTGACTTTCAACTTAACCTGAATACGTGCTGCTTATTGTTGCCAACGGACTTAATAGAGCATTCGGATCTGGAGTTATTACCGAGGCTGGAGCTGTAAAATTTAGACATAAAAACTTTTAGAATGTATTTGTGAACTTACCTCTTATATCAAAGTCGAAAAATGAATCTGCTTCCTTAGAATCTGCTTCACTGAGCTCTAAGGTATTACCTTCGGATTCAGCAAGTTCGGTAGCATATCTAACCACCAGCCTATTAATGTCTTCATTGGTGCTGAGTTCCCGCTCATGGTTTAGGGAGCTCACCCACTTCTTTTTAATAGAAGGACACAAAATAGCAGCCACAATCGCGTCATTTGATTCAGGCTCCATAAGAAAAAACGGTCGAAATCGTTGCAATAAACTTTCTTCCAATTGCATGGCTACACTCTTTAAGTACTTTAACCTTTCGGACAAAGTAATTTTAAACAATTTAGTCTTCAAGGTTACTAGAGCCGTAATAAGGTTTTTTTCTTGCTGAAGAAAGTCTAAAGTCGCTGATATTGACTCCATAAGACTAGAACATTCTTCGAGATATTGAATATCATTATGTGACAATTTTGGGACAGATAAGTTGGTGCATAGATCTGACAGATTTTCTTTATGAAGGAAAATTCTCGTAATAGCATCATATAACGAATTCCATTTCGTAACAACGGGAATGACCAACCATGAACCTAAAGTGCTTTGAATTACCTCTGAAGCCCACCTACTCTTCTTCCACAGATTGTTACATTTTTCGATAGCCTTTATAAAGAATCGATATATATATGGTATTTACAAAAAATGTTGATTAAATCATTTAACTAAAAAATAAATATGTGTAAAAGAAAAGGCATCTGCAAGGAGAAGAATCTAGAACAAGCGCGATCTATAGTTGGTTTTAGATTGCAGGGAAATAGTTGTATCCAACAAGTAAAATTACATGGATGATTTATATAGGATTTTTCATCAATCTAAATCTTTATCTTTAAATTTAAATAAAATAAACTGTAAGTAAAATATCATGAAAATTTTAATTCATTCAGAAGATTCATATATTTATGCCGTTTTGTATACCTGGGTGACGGGCTTTCGAAAAGTCAAATTTTTAAAGCACTGGCGCATAAATCCGGATGACCAATAACATTGAATATAATGGTTATCAGGGTATTTAGACGTTTCGGATGCCTGCCACAGTGCCACATAGCAAAACCGTTGCGGACATTGAAATGATTTCATATTTCATACAAAAGGGCATATTTTGGATTTAAACAAATAAAAACTTTTAATGATACCTCAGTTACAGTTTATTTAATTCACATTTACTTTACTTGCAAGTGTCGGTTGTACACAAGTTTGTCACTCTTAACAATTTTCAAAAAATCTTTTTTTTTTTTATATTTTACGCGCGCCTCAAGGGGTTTATGATACCCTTTTACTGTTGCCAGGGCGCGGGCGGAAAGATAGAAGGAGGAGAAAGGAAAGTTGTTGTGGTGTAGTGATTTGGAACTCAGGTATATTTGGTTTCGATATTGACTCTCCAGGGGTGGGAGTCCGAATAGGACGGAGAGTTTTTCTTCACTCGGAATGATTCAGGTTGTAAATTTTAACGGTTGTTTTGTGCTTGAAACTCTACAACAGCTAACGAATTTAATTGTTGCTAACGAATTTAATGTGTGACTTGCACACCTTATGTGCTTAGGTTAAGCATCCACATTTGTCAAGGGTTCGCAGGTTGCAATATCGTCTTCATCGGAAATGTATTTATTGGAATCTAGATCATCTTCGTAAAGGATTTGAAAGCTTTGATACATTTTTGCATATCGAAAATAATAGCTAGTTAGTGGTTTATTAATGCTGCTGTCTACAAGTATTAAAATAACTTATACCAAATTTATTTATGTTTCAAGTTTTCATTTGCATATTTTCAATATTCAAGGAATTATATTAACAAAAAGTAATGAAAAGGAATTAAAAGTAATTAAAAAGTATTGTAATTGAAAGTACTTGAACGTAATTGAAAAAAAAGTACTTAAATACAAAAGTAATTAAGATCATATTTCAATTACTTTTGAAGGAATTATAAGTACCAGTACAAGTAATTGTACTTGTACTTAAAAAAATTAAAATACGTGGTACTGGTCTTGGTCCTGGTACTTGTACTGGAACTTAAAATGAACAGCTCTGGTATCATGGGATTGAATTAGATGATGCAGCAAATACTGAAGAAGACTTTTCAGTGGATACTGACTACATCCAGGCTCTAAATGGCGAAGGTAGCGCTGTTCGAAATCAATTGTTAAATTTATTTAAAATAAAAATGAATGAAAAAATCTTTGTATTGTATTTATATTTAAATTTATACTTTTTATATGCTATTGGAACATTGTTTATAAGATTAAACATATAAGAACGTAATTAACGCAAATTCTATTCCTTTGGGAATTTTGTTGTCAATTTCAGCCTTTTTCATTTCCAGTAACTGTAGTTTCAAATTCAGCTTTATTGTTCTGTCCCTCTGTTTATTTTCTTTGTTCTCTTTGTAAACGTCTAATTTTTATTTTTTTTAATTCGAGCAACTCTTTATTCGTATCCTTTTGCAAATAATACATTTTCTTGATGAATTCAGAAGCTGCCTTCTGATATGCTTTAATTGCAGCGGTTTCTTTTGACAACTTTTTGAAATCCTCTGAATGCTCTCCCAAAAGCTTAAGGCGAGTATAAACTGCATTCTCCGATTTAGTTCCACCAAAACTTCGACTGGTGCCTGGCATTGGTTGGTGACTTTCTAGCCTAGGACCTCCAAGACTACGGTTGATTTGGATTAATAATTGTATTTGCAACAAATTCATCCGCAGTCATCGTTTTAGTCACCATATCATCATATTCCAAAGTTTGCATTTCGGGAATTTCTTCTATGGAATTGTTTGTAATATCTAAACCAAACTCACGCCCAGGAGGATTAACACTTTTATGCAAGCTTAGAAACTCCACAATTCGTTCCTCCAAAGGTGTTAAAACAAACAAACTATTGGGTCCACCATTAGTGTTAATTTCTTTTTTATTTAAAATTTATTTTTTTTCAGCTTGGCCTTCAAATTTATCCAAACCTAAATTAGTATGAAATGAGACACTTCTATTTATAATAAAATGTTTGCTTTTATAGTCACATACTCGTACCTTGCTCCATTTTGCATAGCATACTTCTTCCAGTGGTTGTCTGCCTCTGGCTTTTTGCAAATGCCTTTTGCGATTAGTGGACTTTTTTCCATTAGGCACACTTACTTCTCCATCTGTCTTTTGTTTGTAAATTGTCTCCTAATTTCTATAATAATTAATAAATTTGCATATGAAAACCAATTTTTATGTCAAATTCATATCTATTAGTTTACTTATTTTCATTGTTTTCCATTTCACCAAACAATGGAATTTCAAATAAAATTGTACAGTAATTTTCTGATGATTCATTTCTATTAAATTGTAAAATATCAATAGCAATACTGACTCGCAATACGCCGGTAATAGATTTTATTTCTATTCGAAAAAATCCGCAATGCCGTCAATAGAATTTATTTCTATTCGACTTTAATTCTATTGGGAAAAGATTCTCGCAATAAGCCCCATATATATATAGATCCCACGTTATCTGACTGCATTTGGACAGCAAGTAGCTGCCCGTTTTATCCCACGATCTGAAACTTTCTCTAATTCTTTCTGGTATGCTTAGAGGCCCCAGACAAAGACGTCCCAAAAACAATGGTTTCCGACTTCTGAAAGTTGATCTTTAACTTCCAGTGGTCGCAATATCGTTTAATTTTGTCTAAGTCACATTGCAAAATAATGTTTATGACCTCAATCTTTGGACCTGATCGGTACGCGATTAAGTCGTCTGCGCACGCTGTGTCATGGTGAAGTGAACCTATCAGATCACTTGTGTAAGTGTTGAATAGGATCGGCGAATTAACTGCACCTTCTTGCAGACCGTTTTTAAAATGGAATGTTACAGTTACATCGCCATACTTCACGATGAACTGTCTATCTGTGGGCATATTGAAAAGAATACACAGCAGTGGTTTACTAATATCCATCTCGTTCAGCTTGTAGAAGAGTCCGTCTACCCATATGGTATCGAAGGCCTTCTCCAAGTCAATCAGGGTTTGTTTCTGTTTCTTAGCTTTGTTCCATTGGATATCAGAAACCAGTTTAGACACGGGATGATGTTATTCAACCGAATTGACTATCCGGAACTATATTTCTGTCCTCAACCCACTCAGGAACTTTTCCGAAAACCTTACTGATGTTTGGAAGGAGCCTGATTGATCGGAGATTCGCCGGATTGGAGGTGTCCCTATGCCTTTTGGGGATGGGATGGTCCACCGTAGTTTTCCAAAGCGCTGGATAATGTGCATTATTCATTGCATTGTTAAACAGGGTGATATAAATATATGCCTGAATTTAAGTAATCGACTGCCTAATCTACCTACGTTTGCTTGTGTAAAGTTCTTTTTTCAAGTTACTTTGATTCGTTAACTCCAACGTGTTTTTGTTCATTTCTTCGGCAATGGTCTTGAAATTCTTGTTCATGGGCTGTATTGATTCGTTGAATGAGACTATGAGGTATGTTATCTGGTTTTCTGACAAATGATACAAATTCTATTGCTTTTCCGACAGTTCTCGTATCGTATTGTTTAACTTGGATGCGTAGTCCTCATCTATTGGTCCAAACAAAAACTTTTGAGCATACCCTATTGCGTTGAGGGGCCGCATTCGTTCCATATGAATATACTTCTTCTATTTCTCGTTTTCTTGACTAGAACTGTATCTCTATCATTTTGCTGAATTTCTGTTAGCAGGTTATGTAAGATCTTCATTTCGTTTTTTTTTGCAGTGATCATGCATGAAGTTGTTGAAGTTGAACACAAATGTCCATTTGGTAAATGATGAGGAACTTTGATTGGTTCTAGGTATACACCTGATTTGTTCAGTGTTTGTACTACTGTACTAGAAAGTACTGCTGTTTGTGTCGGTGTTGCGTTTACAAACCATAGAATGATAATGAAACTGATAAAAAAAGAACACAAGAATAGATGCTTTACCTACTTTATGCCTTTTAAGTGTTTATTGTTGTTATGATGCTTTTGAGTTTCTGTTGATGATGTTGTTTATGGGTTTATGGGTGATAAGATCTCTACGTTTTCATACAGTTCTTTGTAAATTGGATTTAGTTTCGACCGACTTTTAGGCTCTAATAGCACTTTGTCGCCTACTTTCGATCGTATCATTCCTCCGATCTTTCTTTAGCTTTTTGCTTTGGTTTTGTAACCCGATTGTAACTTGGTTCTGATATTCGTTATGTTGTGGTCATAAATATATACAGATTGTATTTGTCTGTTTAGGACCGAGGGTTAAAATAATAAAACATCATAAAATCTTAAGAGGGATTTATAAGGGCTATAGTTACTGCAAGTGTGTTCTGTGGTATTATAGCAGAAAACGGCATACTCGATATACTCGTATCTATCTCAATTGGTTTGGTCATTGCTGGCATAGCTTCTCAAATAGTCACCTAATAATGTAACCTTTCATGTGCATCATTTGAATGTGGATGGTGCGGACTGCTTTGGATCTTTCTAATTTTTAGGGTTTTACAGACATATAGTAAAATTTATTCCTTGTCCGTTAGTGATATCTTACTTCGTGAAAATAAATTATTTCTTTGACATAGGTGGCAAGATTTGATGTATCTTTTTACATCTGGTTGCATGTTTTTCCTTTTATACATGCATGTTTTTCGTTTAACTCCTTGATGGACTCCTGACGGAGTATTATGAGATTCATATACTATATTATTTGCTTTATTTTTCTAGATCTGAGATCTCCATGACATCCTGGCTCTCTTGCATAACATTGCCTGTGAGTAATTTACTCTGACTGAGGGACACTATTTTCACTTCGGCTGTATTTAATCGTGAAAGGGGGTCTGCGTTAGTGTTAAGATATCCAGCTTTATGGGTTACCGTAAAATCGTACTGCGCCGATGGCTTCGTTACTGGTGTTAGCAATGATGTAGAATGCATTATTAAAGTTTGGATAGATTAATGTATTGGGTTGTACCGCTATTGTTTTTCTAGGAATTATTTACCATGCTGTCGGCATGTCTTCATGGGACTTAACGCGTCATTGGCAATGAAAAACTACGGCGTGTGGAAACCTGCGCATCGCTTACATTAAGAAACCAAACCGAACCGTTTTTGCACCGGATAGTCACCTGTTATGAAATTGTATGATAGTCGTAAAAGATCTGGGCAGTGGTTGGATGCAGATGAAAGACCAAAACACACCCCCAAGGCGGGTCTTCTCCCAAACAAGGTTATGGTGACAATTTGGTGCATATTGAAAGGACCGATCCTCTTTTAATTTCTTTAACCAGGAGAAACGATAAACGCTGTTAAATATTGTGAGGAATCGACATATTGCATGCCAAATTGACTGAAACGCAACCTGTGTTGCTCAATAGACACGATCCGATCCTTTTACATGGCAATGCTACACCCCATACCACACAAGTAACGGTGCAAAAACTGTTGCAGTTTGGATTTGAAACTCTTCCGCATCCACCTAACTCTCCTGATATTTTCCCAACGGATTACATCCGTTGACATTGTATAGATTGTAAGAATGTCATAGATTTCATGTGATACAAGCCAATACATAAGTGGTTTCTTATGGCTTCTTTCAATTTTCTGAAAGATGCATCACAAAATACGTCCCATTTGAATGGCATGTCTTTATGGAGCAGTTTATTTTGCGGGTTAAGTATTTTTGAGGCGATGGCGTTGGTGCAATAGTTAGCTCATTGGACTATCACGCATAGAGTCTGGGTTCGATTCCTGGCTGGGTCACCAACAATTTTTCAAATCGCCATCACTCTTTCGGCGGGCAATGGCAAACTCCTGAAAGTAAAAATTGCCTACGAAAAAGCTTCTAAGGAGTGCCGTTCGGACTTGGCGATAAACCGTAGGTCCCGCTCAAATGTGACAAAAATGAAAACATGAGCAACTCAAATGAGTGTTAAGAAGCTGGGCTATGGCACATACCGGCTGCCAGCGCCACAGAGTGTGTGTGAGTGTAAGTATTTTTGAGAAGTTTTTGATAAATTTTCTGTGGTATCCCGTTAAACCCATGAAAGATTTTATTTGTTTTTGATTTTGAGGAGTTTGGATTTTGTTTATGGCTGTAATATTGTAAATTGTAATTGAATTTTAAAATTGTATTTGTTTTACACCTGGAAGTCTTCTATTAATTTCTTATTCAGTCACCGACTAACGTTCTTTCTCGCCTTCCTTATCCCTTAGTGTGTGAAAAAAAAAGTGCAAGTAGCGAAATTAAGTGTAACGAACGTGACCCCTGGGCCAAGTGTCCCATTGGGCAATCGATTCAGCGGTCTTGATCCTGCCCAGCCAATCGAACCCAAACACAAAAAGAGGAAAAACCCCTCTTATTCTAGAGAACTAAGCGACATATGCCTCTCGACCCCAAATACTTAGTAATTTCGTCAACTAATGAAGGAAAACCACTTTCCTCTTTCAGTGTATGTATTTATACCTAAAAAAGCAATTGACAGCATAAGTACAGCCTACGATTTCATAACAAAAATGAGAGATGGTAACGTCTTAATTTTGGCTAAATCCCGAAAAATAGCCAATATCTTTCTTTCAACAAATTCTCTGTCGAACCTATACCCAATTAAATAAAACAGCCCTTCATACGACACTTAACTCATCTAAAGGCATAATATATGCACCCTTCCTCATCAACGTCCTCGAAAAAGAAATAGCTGATGAAATGACGTCACAAGGCGTCAGGGATGTCTCTAAATTCAAGTGATACAATCACCACTCCCACCACTACAGAAATAACAAAAGAAACTGCACCAGATCTCCCTAAAACTGCAGACAATACTTCATACCGGAATTCAAATCACACCAACTCATAAAATGCCAATCATTCGCAATAAAATTCCCACCCACGTAACAAACGACAACAACAATATATCAACTCATAAGACGCCAACCATTCACAAGTTAGTTAGTTACAAGTACTTTATTACTAATCCAAAAGTTAAAAATTAAAAAAAAACACCAGGAATCGAACCCAGATTCTGCGTGTTAGTCCAATGAGCTAACTATCGCGCCATTATTCAAAATATATTATAATTAAATCGATTAAATTAGCATAAGTATAATATGATTTGGCCTATGACCGTCTACCAGAAAGACATTATAATAACTTAATACATTTTATTTCTTTTATTAATTATGTTAAGATTTAAAAATCGCCATCAATTATTCGGGTCCTATAATTCAACGCCAACGTCGTGTACTATTTAACTTCTCCCATCCGAGACCTCAATTCAAAATACATACGTAAAACTTAACCAAAATTGATCATGGGCTTACCCAAGAATCTAACACGAAACTTTGATAGTATCGGGCATCTGCCAATAAAGTGGTAAACATCTCCTCTTTCTTTGAGGTTGCAAGTATCACATAAAATAGGTAGGTCAGGGCGATGTGGAATGTAGTTGAGGTTGATTATTTCGCCTCTTATTTTAAAAATCACACTTATCATTGAAAGTAGCAGTCGATTAAAGAAGTAAGACCTCTCTTCCAAGTTGAAGTCGAGTTGGCTGTAAATCAATCTATACTGCGAAGATTGCACTTTCGTGACATAACCACAGTAAGCTGAACGTCTTAAATCATCCAATAGAAACCATCTTAGAAAATGCTCCACAATATCGAACTGGCAGTAACCCCTCACTTGAGCACCACACAACATAATGGAGGAAACAGTGGCAAGAAATATCTGTATCTTTGCGCTATGATCCACAAGCCTATTCTCCATGCAACGTCCCCAGACTGAAGAAATAACTCTTTTCGCCTCATCTAATTTCGTCATAAAATGCTTTTTAAAGTTAAGATTAGGACAGACCACGACACCGAGGTACTTATACACTCGCACAATTTCCAAATTCTGACCTTTGTCCACCTTTCGTTTCACGAATATCTACGAGTACCAACTCCATCCCTGAAGATCATCAATTTTGATTTTCCAAGACACAGTCAGATTCCAACGATCACAGTAGCGTTCTAGCCGATTTATCATCCGCTGCATTCCCTCAACAAAGTCCCCTAGAAAAACGATGTTATCGGTAAAAATGAGGCTGGTATCCGCAAACCTCCGAACTCGATTCCCCCTCCAAAAAACAAAGTACTCAGCACACATCCTTGCCTGACTCCCATTTGTGTTTCAAAAACCTTCGACGTAAATTTGCCGTCCCAAACATAAGACTCATTGTTTTCATAAATTGCTTTCAGTAGATTCGCAACTTTACTTGAGATTCCCAAAGTATACAATTTATAGAACAGTGCTTTGCGGACAATGGAGTCGAATGCAGCTCGAAAATCTACAAAGAATGCATATAGTTACTTCTTTTTGCTTTTAAAGCTATCGGCAATGTGGAATAAGGTGAATATCTGGTCTACAGTACAGCGGTTTTTCCTAAAACCAGCTAAAAACATGTTGAGTATGCTTTTATTGTTTACGCACGTGAGCCGTTTAAAAATAAGTGTGCTGAACAACTTCACTGAAGAATTCAAAAATGAAATGCCGGGTTATCGTACGCACCTTTTTTATGCAACGGGTATATAATGGCTTTTTGAAACAGGCTGTTACGTCTGCAGTTACGAAAATTCTATTAAATTCTTTAGTTAGCACATACAGGAACTAGGATGTACCGTTTATATAGAATTCCAAAGGAATCCTGTCATCTATTGGAGCTTTTCCCGCTTTTGTACTCTCTAAAACAGTCCGTAATTCCATATCTGTATACGGAGAATATAGCAGATTTTGGTCTAGGAAGGGTGGCGCGGCATACTGTGGGAGGGGTGAAAACTGCTCAGTGTTTAGTAAATTCCTTAATCACTCCTGAAGCTCGAGCGCTTGTAGCGAAGAACCAATCCTGTTTGTTCTTCCGTTAATTGTTTTGGCAGCTTTCCAGAATTGCGCAGAGGACATCGCTGAATTTAGGCAATGATTGTTCTTCATTTAGTTTACGCTTGGCAAGTGAATATCTGTTTATAATATTTGTTGGCTGTTGTATAAATGATTTTAAAGACAACTCCTGCGGATTCACTTAAAAAGTTATTCTACGAGTAGCCAATCCTGGCGTTAAAGTCACTAACTAGCAATAAATCTCCGGAGTTTAAAGATGTAAGTCCGTCGCAAAGCTGGTCGAAATCTCTTTGCCAGTGGTTACAATTCAAATAGATCGGGATGATAAATGCTGCACAATCATAAATGACCTTCAATATATTAATTCCTTCCCCTTGCACAAAGTTTACCGAAATTCCACGAAGTCGTTTTCGGTAACCAAGAAGTTGACCACTTCCTCCCCAAACACATTTGTTTTTACCGCTGATACCCATTTAAGCTTATAATTACTTAAAAATAACTTCAAATTTCTCTATTTCATTGTAATACATGTGTTTCCAGAAGTAAAAATATATCAAAGCTTCTAATATAATTAAAGAAATTCATAACAAATAATAATATTTATTAGCCCAAATACGTTGTATCCTACTAAATTAAAAAATATACTGTGTTTATATTATTCTGATAGACTTGTGCACGTCATTCAGCTCCCCGTAAACTTGCATTGGCTTTGTCTCTCGTACTCGTGATTGTGTTGACACCGAAATGCCTTACATCGGCTGCTCCTGGATTTTGACGCAATGAAACGCTTTTTGCACTTCATTCATAAAAGTTTCGAGATTATTAAAATACATGCAATTCCTGCCGTGGATTGAAT
Organism: Volucella inflata; assembly: GCA_928272305.1. NCBI lineage: Eukaryota > Metazoa > Arthropoda > Insecta > Diptera > Syrphidae > Volucella > Volucella inflata. The sequence continues at coordinate 73,138,740 of OV743716.1, forward strand.
TCAATTCCTCCAAAGGGTCATGCTCAATTTAGACCTTGCTCCAAATCCCAGGTGAAGAGCATGTTTGATACCCAAAGCTTATCGTCCTTCAGCTGCGCTTTAACACACAGAAACCTGTGGATGGGAACCAAATTACTTCTTCTGCATCGCACTTTAAATGGCAGATCTTTTGGGAGTGTATTTGAGATCCCTTCAAATCGTAAGAACTTCCCATGCTGCATCGCGGGTTTTCATTTTCACAACAATGATTGCAGATTGGGAATCCTTAACTGATATTGTATGGGCATATTCAGTTTCTGCGGGATCGTCTGGTGAAAGCAAACCAACACAAACCGATTTAGCTTAGCATTCACGATAAAATTTCCACCCACGTAACAAACGACAACACCAAAACCTCGTTACCAGCAGATCCCCGTTCCATCACCTCTAAACAACCGGTAAACCATAAGTCGTTGATCACTCACTCAACCCATTAAAACCGACTCAAACTCATCTGTCACTCAACCCATTCCAACCCTCTCACCACTCCCCCACAGTAACAACATAACAGACTCGTTTGTAAATTCACCAATGAGAAACATTACCACGCACTCAACTTCAAAGCTCTCACCCATATCAACCGTAACCCAGCTCATAACAATATTATCTACAATCGCCGGAATTGGACGACGAAAGCAACAAACAATACGAGGGCGGGTCAATAAGTCCGTGACTTTTGGATTAAAACACAGATTTTTTGATAAAAAAATAATTTTATTTTTCAACGTAGTCTCCCTTGAGCTCTATACACTTTGTCCAACGCTTCTCCAATTTTTTTATCCCTTCCAAAAAAAATGATTTGTCGAGGTCCTCAAAATAGGCCTTTGTTTGCGAGATGACTTCATCATTGGAGTCAAATCTTTTTCCACCAAGCCATTTCTTCAGGTTTGGGAACAAGAAGTAGTCGCTCGGAGCCAAATCTGGAGAATAGGGTGGATGAGGGAGCAATTCATAGCCCAATTAATGGATTTTTGCCATGGCAACTGCACATGCAACTGTGGTCGACTGTGAGCAAACGCGGCACCCATCTTGCGGAAAGCTTTCTCATGCCCAAGTGATCATTCAAAATTGAAACCACTGAGCCATGCGAGATCCCTACGGCTTCCACAATCTCTCGCACTTTCAATCTTCGGTCGGCCAACACCATATCGTGAATTTTTTCGATTGTTTCGGGTGTAGAGACCTCAACTGGGCGTCCAGGACGTTCGGCATCTTCAGTGCTTGTACGGCCACAACGAAATTCAGTAAACCACTTTTTTACCATTGAAATCGATGGTGCAGAGTCCCCATAGTATTTATCTAGTATTTATCAAGCTTAGCCTTGGTCTCGGTAATGGTTTTTTTTCGCAAGAAATAATGCATAATAAGCACACGAAATTCACTTTTTTCCATTTTCTCCTCAAATTAGTGAGTAGTCTGATAAAAATAGCTGTCAAACACAAACTAACTGACGCAGCAAGTTTAAATTTTGACAGGAGTCAACTGACAGATGCCTGTTGACAGGAGCAGTGTTGCTGTTTCAGTAAAGAGGTCAGAAATTCAAAAAGTCACGGACTTATTGACCCGCCCTCGTAATAATCGGTTGACTTTTAGCCCCCATCGGTGGCATACAACTCCCGCTGCGTTCTCGTTTCTGCGGGGCATAAAGTTATTTTATCATCTCCTACTGTTCAGCTCTTTGCCCAATATAATAAAATATATTGCTACTAAAACCCCCTTCTTGTCTATATCATGAAGTGCAGTTATAAATAAACGACCTTCAACCGTAGTTTCCTTACAAGAAACACACTTACCCTACAAAGATCTGAATCCGTACTCAACCACCAATACTCCCCTTTTTTCCACAATCCCGCGGCCAAACACGGAACTGGACTACTAGTTCATAGATCTATTCCGCACAGATTTTTTAACATAAACTCTACAATATCAGCAATTGTCGTTGAAATCAAATTACAGTATATAGTGATATCATTATATATCCCACCAGATCAAACTTTTTACGCAGCTAATATTGAGAACATACTGTACGGCATAAACACCCCCGTATTAATTACGGGAGACTTCAATTTTTGGAGCCCTCTATGGGGCTCTCAGTCTACTTATACAAGAGGCAAAATTGTAGAAGACTTCTTAGCAAGATCTAACTTTATTATATTGAACGATGGTAGCCCCGGGCATATCTCCACCCATAAAACATTTTCACGACTTGACTTATACCTTATCTCTGCACAGATACTCCCAAACGCTAAATGCTCAGTCCTCCCTGACCTTCACGAAAGCGATTATTTCCCGTTAATAACAACGCTGGAGTTTGGAAGGCAACCCGAAATTATGAAAGGTTTGTCAAAGTTTCAAACAGACAGGGCAAATTGGCCCTTATTTTTCGAACTACGGTCATAGACGTCTTCACATCGTATATTCCATCAGAAAACATAAACAGAGATGCAGCTGTAATAACAAAATCAATCCGACATGCAGCTAACGTATCAAACAAGTAGCGCTTCCAAAAAACTTATGTACCGTTATGGAACAGTGAATCTGCCTAATCTAAGACAAATTAGCAGAAAGGCCTGGTACGACTTCAAAAAAGACTCAAATGATACTTACCTGATCGCCTACCGCAAATCCAATGCAATATTGTCGTTGCGCGGCAAAGCTTGCTAGGAAACACTTACGAAAAATTTATAGCGAGTATTAACCCAAAAGCTCTCGGCTGATATAAAGTCACTTACGGGAAACTACACGCATTACTCAATAAAACTGAAAAAATAACCGCTAACCTGCCCTTCTGAAATTGCTGACCACTTTGCGCATGCCTGGTCAAATTATGTCAAGGACTCCAACTTCTTGAACCAAAAACATTCGCTACTTAACAATAACCTTTCTTATTATGTGACGTCACCCTCAGTTAGCTTAATAGAACTACCAATAAAACTAATAGAACTGGAGAATTGCCTTTCTACAATGAGAGAATGCTGAAAAACTCCCCAACAGCACTAAAAACACGCATATGGCATTTTACATTGGGCAAAAAAAAACACTCTTTTCGCACTCTAGAGTGAAGATAGCACCCTTAAAAATGTTCCATTGGCACGTTTTTAGAGTGAATTTTTTCACTCCCAATTTCATTTCAGAGTACACTAACACATATAAAAACGAAACGTCGAATTGGCGGTTGCAATTAAAAAAAAAACAAAAACATTTGAAAAAATTATGTTTTTGCGTTAAAAACGAGGAAATTTAAATTTATTTAAATAGAAATGGAAAAATATATGATAAACCTGATATTAGAATCCTCATCGTTTGCTCTATTTTGGTAAGCACTTATCACAATAATCAAATTTGACCTAAGCAATCTATCCAATACACATACAAACTTTTTGGATTTTCAAATTTGAAAAATCAGAGTGCTATCGAATTCCATTCAATTCGAGGGAGTGCTAGTTTTGGAGTGAAACCAATGGAAAACGCTAAAAGTCTCACTATATAACCGTGTCTTTGATACAGGTGTTATTCCACGAATGTGGAAAGTCGCAAGTGCAGTTCCACGTCACGTATAGCTCTCGCAGCGTTCACTTCGTGTTGACTTCTCTGCTCAGTGTTTTCGTGTGATATACATATATCCATCTCACTTCCTCTTAGAAGCCAAATCAATTAATTTTTTTTGAGTTAAGATGGCCCCGTGGCCAGAAAGAATTGGAATTCCCCAACATTTCAAACATTAAAAACCAGGATTTGTACTTATTGCACCTGCAAGTGGAAAACAATCATTGTCTACCGTAAGCATTTTTGTACTTAAAAAAGCATAGATTCTATAAGTACAGAGTATGAACATATCTCGCAACTTAGAGATGGTAATATTTTGCAGTTGCAGATAAGTTCTTTTGTTTTACTAAACTCGAAAATCAATGTCCAGTGACGATCAAACTACATACCAATCTTAACTCTTCGAAAGGCCTTGTTTATGCTCCCTGCTTAATTAATATTAAGGAGGAAGAAATAGTTAACCAGTTCAAATCACAGGGTGTAACCGAGGTGTATACAACAGAAGTCCAGGAATACATTCCCAATTCAATGAGATGCAGGAACTGCCAACTCCTCGAGCACACGACTAAAAGGTGCACTAAAAATAAAATGTGTGAAAACTGCAACCTCCCGCCACACGATCCCAATAACTGTACCCGCACTATGTGTGCTAGCTGTTCAGACGAACGTCCTTCTTCATCAAAATCATGCCCCAAATACTTGCAAAATAAAGAAATTCTAACAAAAAAAACAAGAAACAAGTGTAGTATGGCCGACGCCAAAAGCACTTATAATCTTTTAGTCCCAACTTCCAATGTTGTTACCCACTCCGAAAAGGCCAAAGAAACCACACAAGTACCCGTCAACAAAAACAATTCTCTAAATTCCATCAACTTCAACTCAAACAAATCAACACCATACAATCAAAATGTCAATAGCAACCCTTCCCCAACCATAAATAAAATCAAACCATCAACACCTTCAATCTCAAAACCTACAGCCAAATCAGTTACTTTAATTCTCCCTCAAGTTCTACCTAAACAAACATGTATATATCAGCACCAAACTCCTTATTAAACTAGGTTTTTCAAATGGTTCTATACTGGTAAAGGATTTTGTTTGTGCAGTGAAGAATAATACTATAAAACAAATACCATCAGCTATATCCACTTCAATAACTTCGGCTAAAGAATCGGGCATTCGCACTAAGATAATCGCCAAGTACACTCCACGCTATCCTCCATGGTACATACAACCTAAATCATTTATCATGAATCTGCCAAACTTTAACAAAAACAGCACTACCAGCCAAATCTTTTGCCAAGTCTTCCTAAGCATTTCTAGGAAACTAAAAAATGAAGGGTGGAAATTCTTATTTTTAGATGGTTCTATAACTACACAAAACACATCTTTTGCACCTGTAACCGAAAACGGCTCACTGATATGTGTAGGAAATCTAGATAACAAAGTATCTATATTCACTGCTAAAGCTTTTGCTACTCGAAGACCATAAAAGCAGTCCAAATCCTTGGTCACAACACCAAAATTATATGTAAAATCCGTAATTTTCTTATCAGCAAGCGCAACAAATTGAAGCTGATGTGGGTACTAAGCCACATGGGTATGAAGGGTAATGAACTCGCCGAAGTAACTGCTGTGAAAGCCCATAAAACACCGATCTACAATTTTGAAGTTGACACCAAACTTGACCTGCAGCGCGATTCAATCAAAAAATCAAATCGAAACTTCTGTCGGACTGGAACGGTTATCGTCATCACTTGTCGACAATCAACCCCAACAAAGTGCAACCAATCTTTCCTACCCCCACAACAAAATCTATGAATACCACCTTCATTAGATTGCGGCTTGGTCATATAACCATAACTCACCAACACCTTCTCCGTAAGGAGAGTCCGCCCACCTGTCCAACCTGTAGAGCTTGCGTCGACACTAATCACCTATTAAACTTGCACAATTTTCCAGCCAAAACTACTCATCAACTAAAGTCAACACGAAAGACACTAGTCATTATAATATACTTAAAATTCACTCTTTATTTAGAGTATGTATTTAACCTTTATTAAGTTAATATTAATTTTTACACTAACTACATCAGAGCCGAAAGTCCCAGTAGCTTGTGCTCGTTTCCCTGTTAACATTGTAATTTAAATTACATATAATAATAACACATAATACAAGTGCAAGGAACCTAATAAGGTGAACGCCACATTTGTTAAAATAATATCAGACATTAACGGTTTGTGCGAAACCTCTGGCTCTAAAATTTCTTTTGACAAAACTAGAGTAATTTGCAGAAAAACCAGCTGCACAAAATTACTGTCAATCGATGTTAATAATAATAATATCTGCAATATCAACAAATTAAATATTCTAGGAGTTTATTTTGAAAGTAAATTTAGTTTTATTGAACTTTGTATACATATGAAAAAAAAAAAACGAGCTACCAGAGTTAACATAATTAAGTATTTTTCTTGCAAAAACGGCGCTTCCCACACAAACACCCTTAACAAAGTCAGCAATCCTTAAACTGAAACCGCAATATCATGCAGCTGTAATGTGCTTTTAGAACGACACCGGTGAAAAACATGGATTCATCTATCTTACTAGAACTTAAGGATTACCCAAAAAGCTCAACTGCGAGTGAAATATACAATGTCATTTTCAAAGAACTTTCCATCATCTTTACAAACGGTTCCAAAACGAGAGATTGTACGGATTTCGCAGCCGTTGACGAAAATGGCACTGTTCTTACTAAGAGTATTCTACCCCAATTCGCAACCGTCTTTTCGGCCGAAGCAACCGCAATACTCCAAGCAACCAAAATCACAAAATATAAGAGAACATTAATATGCACTGATTGTCTGCTTACAATTAAGCTATCAAAAACATTAACCATAACTCTCCTATCATTCAAACCATCAGAGACAAGCTTATCAAACACACAAAAAGACTTAAAATCGCATGGGTGCCTGGTAACATGGGCATTAAAGGCAACGAGGAAGCTGACAAAGCTGTACGATCGGCAACAATTGAGCCGTTTGCCATGTATAACGCCAAAAAAGACCTCAAGCACCATATAAAACACTCTGGAAAAACAACAGAACAATCGGATGGAGTCTATGCATGCAACCATCATTACTCGTATTAACCAGACGGCAGAAATGGCAATATAGATATACCCAACAAGCTGCCCACGTGCTAAAATGTTTTCTGTAATTTGTAATTTATATACGAGTAACTTAATAATAAAGTGATAATAATAATAAAAGTAGCTTCATACAATTTCTGTTTGTGTACTTTCGGTAATCGGTAGGGCAAACATTGACTGGAGGGACGTTTGGATTGGTTTTGATGCAATGTTTTATTTCGGAAGTGAATGTTAAGTGATCGCCTCCAATAAAAAATATTTGGTTGTAATCCCTACATATAAGGTGCATTTAATTGGCAGGTCAGTAGCCAGCTCAGCATTCAATGCCAATAAAACAATTTAACTCACTCCAAACGTCATTTGACTTGTCGAATAAGCTTGCGGGTGGGTTCGCAAAGTTGCGAATGTTTTTTTTATCTCGCATTTAGTTTATAGGCCTGAGCAAATAGAATTCGGTTCGTAAAAGGCATGCGCGAAATTCTTCAGCGCAAATATATTACAAAAATGTTCTCAATTAAATATGTTTCTCTTACTTGAATCGATTTGTTTTGCTTTGGGAATATGTATTTTGTATAACTGTGTATTTGTATTTTGTATTTTTTGTATTTTTGTATTTTTGTGCTGAAACTTAAGAATAAAGTAACAAAAGCAAGAAATTTGTTTAAATTTCATAAAAAAGTTAAACATAAACACGTACAAATTTAAGATGAAAAGTATTTTTCTCTATATTAATTTTTAGTTCGGGTAAAAACAAACACAAAATTAACGAACGCATCCTTCATATAACAAAATCATTTCTTATAGCATACATTGCGCCATCTAAATTTCAATTTTTAAAACTTTATCGGCAGCAATGAATGCTGGCTTATTTATCGCCAGCATTCCACTTGTTGTTGTTGCCAATGTTAAATTTGACTGTGCTGGTTATTGACCTGCCAATAAAATGCATATATGGTATTGTTTCTATTGACTTAAATATTATTTGTTTAAATATTCTAGTTTATATTATGACTGCAGCTTCTTTCTTCTACTACTTGGTTGATCATTGTTGAGCTTAAGTTATACACCTCGTAGTTGCGCACATTTTCGGATTTGCGGAGAAGGTTTTCAATATTCGCTTCTTCGTTGTTTGTGTTCATTACTGATACGAGGGCGGGTCAATAAGTCCGTGACTTTTGGATTAAAACACAAATTTTTTGATAAAAAAATAATTTTATTTTTCAACGTAGTCTCCCTTGAGCTCTATACACTTTGTCCAACGCTTCTCCAATTTTTTTATCCCTTCCAAAAAAAATGATTTGTCGAGGTCCTCAAAATAGGCCTTTGTTTGCGAGATGACTTCATCATTGGAGTCAAATCTTTTTCCACCAAGCCATTTCTTCAGGTTTGGGAACAAGAAGTAGTCGCTCGGAGCCAAATCTGGAGAATAGGGTGGATGAGGGAGCAATTCATAGCCCAATTAATGGATTTTTGCCATGGCAACTGCACATGCAACTGTGGTCGACTGTGAGCAAACGCGGCACCCATCTTGCGGAAAGCTTTCTCATGCCCAAGTGATCATTCAAAATTGAAACCACTGAGCCATGCGAGATCCCTACGGCTTCCACAATCTCTCGCACTTTCAATCTTCGGTCGGCCAACACCATATCGTGAATTTTTTCGATTGTTTCGGGTGTAGAGACCTCAACTGGGCGTCCAGGACGTTCGGCATCTTCAGTGCTTGTACGGCCACAACGAAATTCAGTAAGCCACTTTTTTACCATTGAAATCGATGGTGCAGAGTCCCCATAGTATTTATCAAGCTTAGCCTTGGTCTCGGTAATGGTTTTTTTTTCGCAAGAAATAATGCTTAATAAGCACACGAAATTCACTTTTTTTCATTTTCTCCTCAAATTAGTGAGTAGTCTGATAAAAATAGCTGTCAAACACAAACTAACTGATGCAGCAAGTTTAAATTTTGACAGGAGTCAACTGACAGATGCCTGTTGACAGGAGCAGTGTTGCTGTTTCAGTAAAGAGGTCAGAAATTCAAAAAGTCACGGACTTATTGACCCGCCCTCGTATGTGTACGTTACTATCTTTCGGTGTGGTTATGGCTGAAGAAAAGTATGCTCCTGGTAAAATTTCTCTAGGGAAATATATATGAGTATTTGGGCCGTGTTTTCTGTAACTGGTTTATATTTTATATAATTTTTCAGATCTTGCAGGGAGTCAAAGGTCTGTGCTCGTAGCAGAAATCTGCTATATAGTGTCTGTCCTTATAGTGATAATTGAATTTATTCCGTATATAAACACGGAATTATGTGAAATGCCTGAGTGATCTTTTGACAACGAATGAATTCTAGATTTATTTCAATATTACATATTATCGATGTAGGTATGTCACTTATACCTGTTAATGTGGTAATGGTGTTTGTATTTACGCATTCATCGGGCTACAGTGGCTTTAATTTTATCAGGCTCAAAGCAGCAGCGCCTGTGTCTAGAAGCCTTAGGACGTTCTGGGATTTGAACTCCTTTGATGATATTCTGATCTGACTTCGTAGTTCGAGATTCTACCTAGTCAAGTCATAAATACTGGTATACAACTGAACTCACTCATTACGAATGCAACACTGGGCGCATCCATTTCGTATTGATTGCGATTTGACAGTTGATATACTCGTATATGCTTCATTTTGACGTAAAAAGTTGTTGACATTAATTGCTTACAATCATGGAATGGGGCGACATCGAAAATCGTATTGTTGTAGTTGGCCTACTTAAATGCAACATGGAAAAATGAGATATCTTTAGGACGTTGCGACCGCTTGGAATCACTCACAATTTTGTGTATCGTGCTGTGAAGTTGTTTGAGGATACTGGTGGAGTACGAGAGTGAGAACTCCGAAAGCGATCAAAGCCGTGAAGAAACGAATCGACCGAAAACCACTGCGAAAACAGAAAATCTTGTCGCAGGAAATGCAAATTTCGCAAAAATCCATGTCTTGCATTATCAAAGAAGATTTAGGACTCAGCGCGTACAAGCGACACACTGGACACCTGCTTACGGCCGCATTGAAGGAAAAACGCAAGCGAAGATCGAAAGCGTTACTCAGCCGGTACGCGAAGAACGCTCACAGACAAATTCAGTTTACTAACGGGAAAATCTTCACCGTAGAAGAATCGTTCTATAAGCAGAACGACCGTGTGTATGCTCGGTCACTCAGAGAAGAATCTCAACTCATCCCGAGGGTTAAAAGAGGCCACCATCCCGCGTCTGTAATGGTATGGTGGGGAGTGTGCTACGAGGGCGGGTCAATAAGTCCGTGACTTTTGGATTAAAACACAGATTTTTTGATAAAAAAATAATTTTATTTTTCAACGTAGTCTCCCTTGAGCTCTATACACTTTGTCCAACGCTTCTCCAATTTTTTTATCCCTTCCAAAAAAAATGATTTGTCGAGGTCCTCAAAATAGGCCTTTTGTTTGCGAGATGACTTCATCATTGGAGTCAAATCTTTTTCCACCAAGCCATTTCTTCAGGTTTGGGAACAAGAAGTAGTCGATCGGAGCCAAATCTGGAGAATAGGGTGGATGAGGGAGCAATTCATAGCCCAATTCATGGATTTTTGCCATGGCAACTGCACATGCGTTTGTGGTCGACTGTGAGCAAACGCGGCACCCATCTTGCGGAAAGCTTTCTCATGCCCAAGTGATCATTCAAAATTGAAACCACTGAGCCATGCGAGATCCCTACGGCTTCCACAATCTCTCGCACTTTCAATCTTCGGTCGGCCAACACCATATCGTGAATTTTTTCGATTGTTTCGGGTGTAGAGACCTCAACTGGGCGTCCAGGACGTTCGGCATCTTCAGTGCTTGTATGGCCACAACGAAATTCAGTAAACCACTTTTTTACCATTGAAATCGATGGTGCAGAGTCCCCATAGTATTTATCAAGCTTATCCTTGGTCTCGGTAATGGTTTTTTTTCGCAAGAAATAATGCTTAATAAGCACACGAAATTCACTTTTTTCCATTTTCTCCTCAAATTAGTGAGTAGTCTGATAAAAATAGCTGTCAAACACAAACTAACTGACGCAGCAAGTTTAAATTTTGACAGGAGTCAACTGACAGATGCCTGTTGACAGGAGCAGTGTTGCTGTTTCAGTAAAGAGGTCAGAAATTCAAAAAGTCACGGACTTATTGACCCGCCCTCGTATGATGGCGTTACCAAGCTCCATTTTTGCGAGAAAGGAGTAAAAACATCGGCCAAAGTATATCAATCGACCGTCTCAAATCAGTATTTAACAACAAGCCATGGAATTTCCAGCAAGACTCCGCTCCAGCTCACAAAGCAGAAACGACTCAACTGTGGCTCAAAAACAATATTCCGGACTTCATATCAATTAATGATTGGCCAGCTGGTAGTCCAGACCTCAACCCGCTGGATTACAACCCGGATTTTTGTCCGTATTGGAGGGCATGGCTTGCTATACTCGATACTCAAATATTGAGTCGTTTAAGCGAGCCCTTGTCCGTGCAGTGGACAATTTCCCCATGCATGAAGTGCGTCTCGCAATCGATGAGTGGCCACATCGTCTTAAGTCATGCTGGAAGGCAAATGGAAGTCATTTCGAATATGTTGTTCTAAGATTTGTAGCCATGAATAACCCAATAAAAACAAAAAACAAAATTGTTAAAATATTAATTCGTTTTCATTTGGTGCTGATTTTTCTGTGTACCAGTATTTATGGCTTGACTAGGTATTAACAGAGCTGAAATTGGCGTGATTTGTGATGCTTATCAGTGTTAGTGTGGGTAATTGGAGTTAGGAAATTCTGGGAGGATCTTGAATTTTAAGATGTTTTATGTCAATTTAGTGATTTAGATTTGTTTTGTGCTACATTATCTTGATTTAGTGCATTTAATTGTTCATTTTGGGATATGTTGTCTCGATTTGGTGTGTGAGAAGATTTTCCACGATTTTGCTATTGAGCAATTAATTTCTCCATTTTGGCTGAGTGAATTTACTTCTCGATCTTGATTTAGATTTTGAAGTCTTGTATCCCGAATAAGTAGATTTGAATTTTGATTTTGATGTAGAGAATTAGATTTATGAATAGACTTAGTTTTTATATTTATTGTCATCGGGCACTTTCTTCCGCGCATAAGTGCGTGGCTCTTTCTTTTCTTTTTCTTTGCGCTCCCCGTTATCAAAAGTATTATCTTTCTCTTTCTATTACTTTTCCCAGTAGACCTCTCGCGGGTGATAGTGTGTTTTTTTCCACTAAACAATGGCCTCAGGGCCTAAAATGAAACCCAGAAATCGTATAGTCTACTCTCCGAAGTTTCGATATCCCCACCGCCCCAAAAAATAAATAAAAGATCTTCAAATCCCTTTGAGGCATACCCTGAACTTGCTAACAATGCAAGCCAGAAAAACCCAAGATTTGTCATCACTGCCGCTTAAAACGAATCGAAACCCCTTTTCATCAATTAGTATTTTCGCTCTGAGAAAGGCAATAGACGCAATTAGTAAGGAGTAAACACAAATCTCTCAACTAAGAGACAGGAAAATTCTAATTTTGACAAAAACCCAAAATGTAGCAGACAGATTCATTGCAACCAAAAATCTTCCCAACCTTTGTCCTGTTAAGATAACACTACACAACCAGCTTAACTCTTCTAAATGAATTATCTACCTTGTCTAATCAACGTGTCGGAAGTAGAAATTATCGCCAAAATGAGCATAGAGAAATCTGCTGCTACAATGCCAAGTTTAGCGAATACATCGCTAACCCAATGCGGTGCCGAAATTGTCAGCTTCTTGGTCACACCATAAAAAAATGCAATAACACTCCCATGTGTCATGTTCCCGAACCATGTATGCGAATTGTCTTGCCCTCCATCCCTCAACATCAAAACAGTGTCCCAAATTTATTCAAGAGATTCTAAAAATCAAAACTATTAATAAGTGTAGCATTGTAGATGCAACAATTCCCCCTCTTATCATTAATACCGACTTATTTGCCCAAAAGCTAAAGCAGTCCAACAACACACACACTTCTACACCACTTCTTAACAGTCCATTTAATCAAAAACGCATCACCGACAATATCCCCAAGTCTTCAACTCTCCAAACGCAACCTCTACCCTCCAACAATAAACACACAAAACAACAGCAGGGGTGGCCGTGGTGTAGTGGTACTAGCCATCGCTTCTCACTCGGAGGCTCAAGGTTCGAATACTACTCATGACAAATTTTTCATTTGTGTAATTAGAACTCAGTCAGAAAAATCTGCATGTGAAGGCATAACACTGTTGTAGAGTTTCAAGCACAAAAACAACCGTTAAAATTGATAACCTGAATCATTCCGAGTGAAGAAAAACTCTCCGTCCTATTCGGACTCCCACTCCTGGAGATTCAATATCGAAACCAAATATATCTGAGTCTCAAACCACTACATCACAACAATGCTTTCCTTTCTTCTCCTTCTATCTTTCCGCCCGCGCTCTGGCAACAGTAAAAGGGTATCATAACCCTCTTAGGCGCGCGTAAATTATTTAAAAAAAAAACTCCATCGCCTTCCCCTTCTTCCTCTCACCATCTATTGCTCCGTCACCTATACAGCTATCCACACTTAAGTTAAGATAATCAATACCAACCACATCGAAACTGAACGAATCCATCACCAACACAGCTATACCACCACCAATACCCTCTACATCCATAAACACTACAACCGAAAACAAAAAAAACGATCCCACTATTTCCAATTCCAACTTGTTTACTACTACATACAATACAAAAAAAAAAAAACACTGTGGCGCTGGCAGCCCGCTATGGGCCATGGCCTAGCTTCTTGACACTCATTTGTGTTGCTCATGTTGTCATTTTTGTCACATCTGAGCGGGGCCTACTGTTTATCGCCAAGTCCGAACGGCACTCCTTAGAAGGTTTTTCGTAGGCAATTTTACTTTCGGGAGTTTGCCATTGCCCGCCGAAAGGGTGATGGCGATTTGAAAAATTGTTGGTGACTCGGCCAGGAATCGAACCCAGACTGTTTGCGTGATAGTCCAATGATATATACATACATACATACAATACATACAACTCAAATCTCTCACCGTTATCCAAAACCACTCAATCCCTCATTGACAACAACCGATACTACGTTCCCACTCCAGTATCATGTGATGATGACATCAATTAACAAAACCGACAATAACGCTCAAGGGCAGTGTTGGCCGCGACCCAAAACCTGTTATCTCGTTAACCAACCAACCCAAATCAATAGGATATCCAAGATCCTGCAATGGAATATAGAAGGTTACAACAACTACGACGAACTAAATACTCTTATAAAGGAACAAAGAGCCTGTGTTGTGAGTCTACAAGAAATACACTGAACATCACCTTAAGCTTACAAAGGGTATTTTCATAACTTTGTTCCTAACAGTACGTCAAAGCAAGGTATCGCTGTCCTAAAAAAAACCTTGTTCCTTACAAACAAAATCCCTATCAATTCCATCCTCTTAATTCTTGCTTTCGAAATTCACCTCACAATTACTGTTCTCTCAATATACATACTACTTGATCAACAATTTTCGAAACTGAACTTAGAAAACATTCTTCACCAAATCCGAACACCAATTCTTTTGGTAGGAGATGTTAACGCTTGGAGTGTACTATGGGGCTCTGACAGGACAAGCGCAAGGGGAAATGTATTAGAAAATTTTTTTATGGACTCAGGGCTGGTAATACTAGACGACGGTTCTCCTACGCATCTCTCCACACACAACACCTTAACGCATATTGATGTTACCTGCTGCTCTCCTGAACTTTTTCCAAAGACTTCTTGGGAAATTTTGGATGATCTCTGCAACGCCAATATCAACAAAGAAGCTGCAGTATTACAGAAAGCCATTAGGACCGCTGCAAATAAGTTCATACCACAAAGAACTCCTTGTGGAAGTAGTCGTACTGTCCATGGTGGTGTCCCCTTCTAACTTCACTTCGGCAAGATAAACTCGTAGTGTGGAAGTATTTTAAAAAGCACCCGACTAAAATCAATTTAATTTTCTACAAAAAGGCCAACGCAAAGTTTCGCAGAGAAATAAAAGAAAGAAAAGCAAAATGCTTAAGCGATTTTACATCAACCATAAGCCCAAAATCTTCGCCCGCTCAAATCTAGCATACCATTCGTACTCTAACAAGTGACTCTTCCCCGCACGTCGTCAGTTCCCTTTCAACTATCAGTTCCTCAAGATATATGCACAGAGATGGTCAATTCTTTCTAACGATGAATTTTCCCCACAAACTTCAAGTCATAAAAAGTTTCTTAGCCTCCTCTCTTCTATCTAACCTTAGCACTATCACAGGGAGGCAAAACACATTGAGGCCGAAATTACCAAACAAGAACTTTTATGCAATTTAAGAAAACTATAGGGGAAAACACCAAGCAAAGACCGTATACCACAACCAATGATAAAAAACCTTCTTCAGTTCGCAAATGTAGGCTGATTTGCCTGCATAACAACATATTGGAGACAGCTATAATCTCACAAAATTTGAAATAAGCATCAATTCTGCCCCTCCCTAAGCCAAAGAAAAACATGAACATCGTGGAAAGATACCGCTCGATCTCGCTTATCCCCTGTACAGCAAAGGTTCTCGAAAAAATAGTTGCCCGGCGCATATTGTGGTTCATCGAATCAAAAAATCTTTTAAACCCAAACCAAGTTGCATTCAGACCAAACAAAGGCTTTTCCAACGCTCTCGAACATCTAGACTTTTATATATCCAACGCTCTTTTCGCCCGCAATCATGTAACTATTCTTTCTTAAGACTTTGAGAAGGCCTTCGACAGAGTAGGTGTCCACCTAGTGGATGGATAAGATTGGGAGTTGACTCAATCATTTTTAATTATGTGAGATCCTATGTGACTAACAGGAAAATTTGCGTAAAAGCTAACAATTGCTATTCCGGCACTTTTCCACTTTTCAATGCTATCTCTCAGGGATCACCACTCTTAGTGGTGTTATTTATGATCGCCTTTGACGATCTTTCAGCCAGAATTGCTAAACATTGTTTTCAGACCTAGTTGACGATATTTTGTCATGGTCCGAATTTTTTGGAACAAGGCTCGCTTTAGACAAATGCAAAACATTGCATATTTGTCAAAAGAAATCGTGCTGTAGCTTGTCACCTAAAATTAAAAATAATGCCATAAAAAATGGAAATAGCTTATGTATTCTAGGACTAGTTGTAAATAGCAAAATAATGCTAGAGCAAATATTATCAACTATCTTGTGAGCATCACTCACATTAACACATTATGTACAATAATATAACCAGATCTCTAGTACTAAGTAAGATTGACTACGTCTTATTCATCTACGGCAACTCACCGAAATCAACTCAATCACACCTCCATATCATCAAGCGGCCCGCAAAAGTATCAATGCGTTCAGAACAACACTTACAAAAAACGTACTGGTTGAAGCTGGGCTTCCCACAGTAGAAAAGCTTGTACGCGCAAAACATTCGATAATAGCCAAGGACTTCGCTTCATCAAAGAAGGGGAAAATACATAAACGCATTCCATCAGTCAAAGCACCAGTTCTTCTTGTCGCCAAACATTTTGATCTGCCTGAGAAGATAACCAACAAAGATGTCTCACTATCTCCACCCTGGTGCATCAACCCTGAGGTATTTATCTTAGACCTGACACAGTATGACAAAACCAACACATCAAACGAAGTATTTTGGGCGTCGTTTGTCCGCATTTCTACAATGCTCAAAACGGATAAATGGGTTCTTGTCTTTACAGACGGTTCCAAAACCACCGACTGTACATCTTTCGCGGTGGCCATATGAACGAAGTCGAGTTCCATTTATAAATGTTTTGATTGTACTTCAAGCCAATAATAAAATTTTTGAAATATCTCAAATGGTTTGCATTTTATTTAAAAAAAAGTTGTCAAGTCGTGTTTTAACTAAGGCCATGCATAACTGCTATATTTTACTATTGTATTGTATTATATGCCCTACCTGTTAAGTTTGACTTCACTGTCAATCAGTTCTAGTTTTCCTACTTCTTTACTGGTTTTCTTTTGTTGCAGGTCGACCAACTGAATAAATTGGCCCAGAGATCCTGCGAAACCATCGAACTCGGGTATTATTTTGATTGCATGTGACGAATTAAATGTCATTATGGATTGAGTGTGAGAAATCTGTGTAGTAATTGAGTTCGTGGGGTTACTTCCTGAAGGAGGTTTCTGTGGAATTGTTTTCAGGGGTAAGGGGGATCGTGATACTTGGATTGGATAGCTCTTTATTCTCAGTTTTTGTCTTTATAAGAATGTCCGTCAAGCATTGGGCTTAAAGTTGTGGTTCCTGAAATTTATTTTGAAGCTAAAGATCCTGTTAGTGAGCTTTTAACCGTTTTAACACTTTTTAAGGATATATTGACGGTAAGTCTCGACATATATCATAAGGTGTGCCAATCGAAATAAGGGAGAAGCAGACAGGTTTGAGGGGATGACAGTTTGGTTTGTAATTATTTACATGGAGACGAAAAAGATGAAGCAAAAAGAAATAAGACCAGATTTTCATTACCATTGTTTTTTCTTTTCATATATATTTATTATTATATAACAAAGCCACAAATTATATGAATTATCCGTTTTTGAATTATAACCAATAAATTTTATATTAATAATTTTGGAAATTTTTGTAGAAAATGTTAAATGTATAAATAGTTCAATTTCGTTCGTCCCCTTTTGTAATAAAATTATACGTCTCTTTAAAAGAAGGAATATTTCCATATACTCGGAAAGTACCCCAAATTATACCCTTACAAAAAGTGAAAAAATCTGAAAAATGTGGAGATTATAGGCCGGTTAATTCTCTGCCCCTGTACGAAAAAATTTTGGAAAAAATAGTGCACGACCAATTACTTTACTTTATCTTAGGTGGCGCTACAGTCCGGGGTGGACCTCGGCCTCAGTCAACAAGCTTCTCCAGCCAGCTCGATCCCTGGCTAGCTGTCTCCAGTTTCGCACGCTAATTTGACTGAGGTCCTCTTCCACTTGCGTGCGCCACCTGAGTCTTGGCCTTCTTCTACTGCGCTGTCCCTCGGGAGCGGATTCAAGGACTTTTCGGACCGGAGCATTGGTGTCCATGCGCTCTACATGACCCAGCCATCTCAGTCTTTGGATCCTCACTCTTCTGGCTAGGTCTATGTTGCAGTACAGTCCGTACAGTTTGTCGTTGTATCTCCTCCTCCACTCACCGTCAATGCAGAAGATCGCCCGAAGAATTTTTCTCTCGAAGCAACCAAGAACACCCTCATCCATTTTTGATAATGTTCATACCTCTGCGCCATAGAGCAGGACCGGGATTATTAAGGTCTTATAAAGGGTGACTTTTATTGTCCGTGAGAGGGCTTTGCTAGTCAATTGCCTCCTTAGTCCAAAGAAACAGCGGGTGGCAAGAGTTATACTTCGCTTGATTTCAGCGCTGGTGTCGTTGTCTGTGTTTATAGCAGAGCCATGGTGGACAAAGTCCTTAACTACCTCAAAGTTATATCTGTCTAAGGTGACGTTCTGCCCGAGACGTCGGTGTCGGTTGTCCTTTTTGCTTGACAGCATATACTTGGTCTTGCCCTCATTGACCGCTAAACCCATTTTCGCCGCTTCCGTCTCAATACAATACGATTATGTATCGTCGGCGTATGCGAGTATTTGGACGGACTTTTGAAAGATAGTGCCTCTTGTGTTTGCTCTTGAGTTTTGCACTATTCTTTCAAGTACGATGTTGAAAACATCGCATGACAGCGCATCGCTTTGTCTAAATCCTTTCTAGACATCAAAGGTCTCGGTGAGATCTTTACCGACCTTGATGGAGCAGCGTGCATTCTCCATCGTCACCCTGTACAGACAGACGAGTTTGGCAGGGACGAAAATACTAGACATTGCTCTGTATAGCTCGTCTCTATAGATGCTGTCATACGCGACTTTACAATCGATGAATAGGTGGTGTGTATCGATCTGAAGCTCATGGGTCTTCTCCAAGATCTGCCGTAGTGTGAATATCTGGTCGATGGTCTGAAGCCACACTGATATGGACCTATCAGGTTGTTGACGAACTGCTTCAGGTGTTCACACAATACGGAGGATAAGATCTTATATGCGATGTTAAGGAGAATGATGCCTCTGTAGTTAGCGCAGTTCAGAGGGCCTCCTTTCTTGAGAATCGGAAAAACAATGCTGAGGTTCCATTCATCGGGCATACTTTCGTCCGACCATATTTTACAGATGAGTTGGTGTATGCTCCTTACCAAGTCATCGCCTGCCGCTTTGAAGAGCTCGGCAGTCAGGCCATCCGCTCCAGCAGCTTTGTTGGACTTAAGCTTCCTCAGCATCGACTGCGATTCTACTACGATGTTCCCTTGTTTATCTCTACAGGCTTCGGTTCGGGGTTTGTTTCCGTGGCATGTTATTTTTACCTTTTGGTAAAACTTCCGTACCTCATTCATAGAGCTCATGAGCAGGTCTGGTCTTTTTTTGCAGTGACTCATTGCGTGCTTTTTGCTTAGCTGCATGTGCTTGCCGGCTTTCATCATCGAATCAGGGGTTTCGTTGTGGTGGACGAGTGAAACCCAGCACATCAGAAGCGGCATCCCTGATGGCGTTTTGGTAGTGTTTCCAATGGTCTTTGATGCTTGATGCTAGCGGCATTGGACCTCTTAAGAGATTAAGAGACAGTCGATCGGAAAAGGACTTGGCGATCTCTTGCGATTGTAGCCGTCTGACGTCGAACTTTCACACAGCATTAGTTTGTCTTGGCGTAGTTTTGGATATCCGCAACCGTACCTTGACTACAACAAGGTAATGGTCCGAGTCGATGTTGGCTCCTCGGAGCGTACGGACATCCATAATACTGGAGGAGTGTCTTGTGTCGATCGCAATGTGATCAATCTGGTTGACTGTTGATTGATCAGGAATTCTCCAAGTCCCCTTGTGTATGTCGAGATGTGGGAACCGCGTGTTAGCCACGACAATGTTTCGCCCCGCCGGCGAGGTGGTGTTGTGCAGGCTATATTTTTCGATTGTTCCATCAAAGATACCCTCTCCTCCTAGCTTTGCATTAAAATCACCGAGTACAATTTTAATGTCAATGTAGGGCTAGGGCAAATTTGAGAGCATGACAGCGAAAATATCGCAAACGACAAGACTGCTTTCATTCCTTGAGAAAAATATCTCAATTAATGTCATTGAATTCTATTGGCTCAAACATGATTAAAACCAGAAATCGCCCTTTTTCTTATAATATACAGAATAAAATAAAAAGAAAACATTACCTCTAAAATTAATCATTTGTTGCTTACGATAAATTTGCTTAGAGCGAATAAACTTGAGTTGAATACAACTAAGACTAAGAATCTGGTACTAAATAGCGTTCATGACATTATGTATATATATGGATTGCAACGATTAGTGTAACACCTCGTAGAAGTAGCATCTTCCGACAGGTGCTGGTTCTTTAAATAACGAGAATGAGCCTCTGCAGCCGAACATCTTGCAGCTCTGCTAATAAACCCTACTTCACGCCTCCTCGTAGGGGCCGGCGGCAGCGCTCACATCCCAGAACGGGTTACTGGCTTCGGTGTAACAGACCCCTCGTCCTAGGGGCATTAAAAATGGAACTGCTCCTCCAGATTGGGGGTTGTGCCGGCGGGGTAACTGCCCGGCCATTTAATAAAACAATAAGTTACGAAGCACCAACAAGCTTCGGATATGGACGGATCTACTGTTAACATCCCACGCAAACGATTTAAGGACAAGAAGCTTCGGATATGCACGTGGAATGTTAGATCCCTCAATGGACATAACCGCCATTCAAGAAATGCGATGGGATGGGCCGGACAGAAGGAAGATGAAAAACTGCGACATCTACTATGGCAATTGCTATCGACGGCAAAAGCAGCGCTTATTTGGATGCGGATTTGTTGTCGGAGGCAGACTAAGACAAGAAGTCCTCAGCTTCCGGCATGTGAGCGAGCGCGTCGCAGCAATCCGCATCAAGGCTAAATTCGCCAACACTAGCCTTATATGCGCGCATGCCTCCACAGAGGAGAAAGATGACGACACCAAGGATGCCTTCCAGGAGCTCCTTAACAAGACCTACGAACAATGCCCTAGCTATGACATTAAAATTGTCCTCGGTGATTTTAATGCAAAGCTAGGAAGAGAGGGTATCTTTGGTGGAACAATCGCAAAATTTAGCCTGCACAACACCACCTCCGATAACGGATTCGGGCTAATCGACTTTGCAGCGGGGTGAAACATTGTCGTGGCTAGCACGCGGTTCCCACATTTCGACATACACAAGGGGACTTGGAAAACTCTTGATCAATCAACAGTCAACCAGATTGATCACATTGCGATCGACGCAAGACACTCCTCCAGTATTATGGATGTCCGTACGTTCCGAGGAGCCAACATCGACTCGGACCATTACCTTGTTGTAGCCAAGGTATGGTTGCGGATATCCCAAACTACGCCAAGACAAACTAATGCTGTGAGAAAATTCGACGTCAGACGACTACAATCGCAAGAGATCGTCAAGTCCTTTTCCGATCGAGTGTCTCTTAATCTCTTAAGAGGTCCAATGCCGCTAGCATCAAGCATCGAAGACCATTGGAAACACTGCCAAAACGCCATCAGAGATGCCGCTTCTAATGTGCTGGGTTTCACTCGTCCACCTCAACGAAACCCCTGATTCGATGATGAATGCCGGCAAGCACATGCAGCTAAGTAAGATGCATATAACGCGGTGCTGCTTAGAAAGACCAGAGTTGCTCATGAGCTCTATGAGCGGAAGAGGAAAGACGAACACCGGCTTCTCAGGAGGAAGAAGAAAGAGCATGAAAAGCGCGTGATCGAGGAAATTCAGAGATGCTACTCCAGGAATGAGGTCCGGAAGTTTTACCAAAAGGTAAAAATAACATGCCGCGGAAACAAACCCCGAACCGAAGCCTGTAGAGATGAACAAGGGAACATTGCAGTAGAATCGCAGTCGATGCTGAGGATTTGGAAGAACCATTTCTGCAGACTGTATAACGGCGATGACGGACCAAATACCGCTGTCAGGTAGAATCAACCTTTCAACTTGGACGATGATGACCAACAATTCCGTCCACCCGACCTGGATGAACTACAGAGGCATCAGTCTCCTTAACATCGCATATAAGATCTTATCCTCCGTATTGTATGAGCACCTGAAGCCGTTCGTCAACAACCTGATAGGTCCATATCAGTGTGGCTTCAGACCATCGACCACATATTCACACTACGGCAGATCTTGGAGAAGACCCATGAGCTTCAGATTGATACACAAGACCTATTCATCGATTTTAAGGCCGCGTATGACAGCATCTATAGAGACGAGCTATACAGAGCGATGTCTAGTTTTGGCGTCCCTACCGAACTCATCTGTCTGTGCAGGATGACGATGAAGAATGCACGCTGCTTCATCAAGGTCGGTAAAGATCTCACCGAGACCTTTGATGCCCAGAAAGGATTTAGACAAGGCGATGCGCTGTCATGCGATTTTTTTAACATCGTACTTGAAAGAATAGTGCAAAACTCACGAGCAAACACAAGAGGCACTATCTTTCAAAAGTCCGTCCAACTACTCGCATACGCCGACGATATTGACATAATCGGGAGAAAGCAGCGTGATGTCAGTGGCGCTTTCGCGAGCATTGAGACGGAAGCGGCGAAAATGGGTTTAGCGGTCAATGAGGGCAACATCAAGTATATGCTGTCAAGCAAAAAGGACAACCAACACCGACGTCTCGGGCAGAATGTCACCCTCGACAGATATAACTTTGAGGTAGTTAAGGACTCTGTCTACCATGGCTCCGCTATAAATACAGACAACGACGCCAGCGTTGAGATCAAGCGAAGAATAACTCTTGCCAACCGCTATTTCTTTGGATTAAAAAGGCAATTGAGTACCAAAGCACAACAACAAAAGTCACCCTTTATAAGACCTTAATAATCCCGGTCCTGCTCTATGGCGCAGAGGCATGGACATTATCAAAAATGGATGAGGGTGTTCTTGTTTGCTTGGAGAGAAAAATTCTTCGGGCGATTTTCGTTCCTGTTTGCATTGACGGTGAGTGGAGGAGGAGATATAACGACGAACTGTATGGACTGTATGAATAGCGACATGGACCTAGCCAGAGGAGTGAAGATCCAAAGACTGAGATATCTGGGTCATGTAGAGTGCATGGACACCAATGCTCCGGTCCGAAAAGTCTTTGAATCCGCTCCCGAGGGACAGCGCAATAGAGGAAGGCCAAGACTCAGATGGCGCACGCAAGTGGAAGAGGACCTCAGCCAACTTAGCGTCCGAAACTGGAGGCAGCTAGCTAAGCATCGAGCTGGCTGGAGAAGCTTGTTGACTGAGGCCCAGGTCCATCTCGGACTGTAGCGCCACTTAAAGTAAGTAAGTAAGTAACAATATGTATAACGTAAATATGGATGGAGATGTTTTAGGAATGGTGGAAAAAATAAAGTATCTGTGTGTGATATAAGGCTCTAAATTGAGGTTTGAAGAGCAAATAGTGTATGTGTCAAATAAAATAGCGAACAAAATTGGTTTCTTAAAAAGAATTCGAAAGAACATTTCAACTATATGTGCAATAAATATTTATAATGTCACCATTAAACCTCATTTCGAATATTGTTCCTCGATCCTATTTCAAGGAAATTAAAATATATTGAACAAACTTCAATTGTTACAGAATAAAGCTATACGTGCAATATTAAAGTGCAATATATACAAACCAATTGACGTCATATCAAATATTTTAAGCTGGTTAAATACGTATTAAACAACGAATATATATGAATGTCATAATTTTCGTCTTGAAAATAAGAAATAATTGTATGCCTGAGCATTTGTCCAAATATGTGAATTATGGTGGTGATGTCCAGCCGTATAGACTACGAAATGCAGATGACTTAAGACTTCCTTACTTTAAAAAAAAAAAGGAACAAGATCAAATGAAACAAATTTATTCGCTTTTAAAAAATCTGTGATTGATTTTGTAAAACACAGTTGTTAATTTATGATAGAATTATTATTCAAAATTATTTTAAATAGAACTATTAATAATAATAAACAAATATTTGTACGTTATGTTAAGTTTGAATGGTATTATAAATATTTTATATTTTGAATTCAAATGGCATTATTTGCTAAATAAATAAAATAAATAAAAAAAAAATTTCATTATTTCTAACTAACCCACAAATTGTATGAATTATCCGTTTTGAATTATAACCACTGCATTTAATATTAATAATTTTGTGATTTTCGACATTTAATAACGATTTTGTTCTTACTGTACAATATGTAAAAAGCTCAATACAGCTTATCGATATGAAAAGCTCTCAAAATAGGTTTGCAAAAATAATGTAAAAGCCGTGCCAAGCGCAGAAGAATTCACTTCTGTTTTGATCGGAAATTTGACAGGTCGAAAGTACAGGTGCAGAGGACACTACCCACTGCAAAGCGAACTGCCAAATTTTCTGTGCATTTTCCTTTTATTGAGTAATTGTCTTTAACGAGTACTGCGGACTCAAGCCTGCATACTCGTGGAACTAAGGCCCAACAAAAGGCGGTAGACAGAAGAATTATTTTATTAACCATTGTAGATATCTTATGATAATTATATTTTTCGTGTGTGTTTGAGTTTTTCTTTCCTAGTGTTGCTTAAAATTCTAATAGAAAAATTTGCTTACATTGGTTTTATCTTGTCCTGTATGTTGCTCTTAATAATGGTAATGATGGGGGTATTGTTGAGTATTGAGGTATTTGGACCTGTAGTTTATGACCCTCGTTATTGGCTCTGCGTGCCAATTTTTTTTTTCCTTACGTCCACGGATTTTTTCTTCCACTGAATTGGTTTAGTGTTTTTGGTTTAATTTTGAGTATATTGTTTAACCAGACTCAGTTAAATTTTATTTGGTTAGTACCTTATTGTTTATTTATTTTTTGTTTTTCCAGGTTTCTGGGCAGAAGCCTTACCCTAAAATCCCACCACTGCCACCAAAATATTGTGTGGAAATTAATACAACAAATAATAAGAGATTTTTGAATTGAACTTTATTTTTTTTGTTAATATAAGGCGTCGTGCCTTTTTGGTTCCCAAAACTAGACTCACTATTTCGTCGTTCTCCTGCTTCCTCCATCGTTCGCTCAATAGGTCACCAAAGTAATCTGATCGATGCAAATCATTTTTGCAATTGTTTGTTTAATAAGTGGTCGCAAGAATACGTAACGTTTAATATTGAATTCTTCGTGACCTCTCGTTTATTTATTGCGGGCACTTGAGTGCGTCAGTGTGATGGGACTCGTACTGTATTAACAAATCTACATTTGTTTGTTAAACGCTCTGTGCTGGCACACTTGTTGCAGCTAAGCTTTGTCGTCCTTGCTTGTCTAGATGATAAATTTGAGTTTTGTAACCCCGCTTTCCTTGTACTCTTCTTTTTAATTTTTTCTTTTACCAAATTTACATCAGCTGTGAATTCCTTATCTTTATGCAGTTATGCTCCGCCTTTTTCCGAAGTTTCAATTGCTGTCCAAAGCTGCTGCTAGAGTTAATTTTTCCTTTTCCAATAGTCTTTTTGTATGCGTTGATTATACAAACTCTTTTTAGAGCGGTTTGTAGGTAAGCATTAAATTTACAATCAGCTAATAACCAGCTTAATAGGTTATAAAATTCTTCAAATTCTTCTTCCCGTTGATTTGCCAGATGAAAACCGTAGTTCTTCAAAATCTGATTAGGCGCTGGACCATAAAACGCCATTAAAGTGAAATAATTTCATCATGCAACTTGGTTGAAGGCTTCTCCTTTTTATTATTAGGTTTGTCACAGTTTGCTGTATAGAAGTGTACTGCCTGTGCTAGTCAACACTTGATCACTAACAAGCAACATTGTCCGAGAGAAGGAGAGTTGATGTTGACAAGGTAAAACAGTGTTTCTTAGGGTTCCGTCCGAATGAAAAACGGAACTCTTATAGAATCACTCGTGTGACTGTCTGTCCATCTGTCACAGCCAATTTGCTAGAATCAACTATTACAAGTTAAAATTTGGTACATATGTATATATATCTTCGATCGTACGCTTCTAGTCCTCTTTTATTTTTTGGCTTTCCGTCTTTTCTCTCCATATATTCCGCACTTTTTAGATTTCTTGTCCAGCTGTATGTGCCTACCGAAATTCTTCTGCAAGCCGTTGCATAAGAGTTTTGAGAGATTTCGAGATATGGATTTGGTGAAGACTCTAGTGGTCCCTTGCGATTGTGGCTTTTCTACGTTATACCTTTTCACAGTATCTTCATCCGTTTAAAGTTTTTGGAGAGTTCTAGGGTTGCGTGTTTTATTAATATATTTTTTCTTTGCCTAAGAACACTACTAATGGCAGTCATTTAATAGAAGTAGTCAAACATTTCTCGAGCCGAGTGAACACTTGCAGACCTTGAAATGATGCTGTTTTCAACATTTGCTGTTTTCAAATATCTCCCATATTTTTTAGTTAATAGGTACGAGAGCTAAAAATCGATATATTTTTTAAATTAATTTGTTTTACATTTTGCATCTGATTATTTGAGTTAAAAATAATTTGAATTAATTCATACAGACGAATAATAAAATTATTTTTTTTGGTTATCAAACGAAAAACTACTCATATACTTATGTAACCTCTTTTGTTTTTTCTTTAGTCTGTTACTTTTCAAGATGTAGGTGTAAGGACTCTGCAATATTTAGATACACTTTACCAATATAACAATCTACAAAAATCAAAGTTTTATAAAAGCTTATTGAAAATAATTCCTGATTTTCCGCATCAAGTCAATGTATGTACCGTCATACCACACTTGGTGGAAGAGTTTATTAATTTACCAATGGTGCCCTTTGTTTTGCCAAACATTTTATTAATAGCAAAGGTCGGTACAAAACAAGAATATTTGGATTACATATTACCACACCTTAAATCAATATTTACGATAGAGGAACCGGTACAGGTACTCTTAATATTTATGCAAAATATGAATATTTTGCTTAAACTTACGCCGTCGGATGACATACAAGTCCATATCCTCCCGTTAATTTATAGGTCATTAGAATGCGAATTGCTAGAACTTCAAGACCTGTGCTTAGAAGCACTACCATCCTTAGCGCCTTTAATAAGAGATGTTTCATTAAAAACCTCGGTTATGCCAAGAATAAAAAAACTGTGCATTAAAAGCATAGATATAGCAATAAAAGTAAAATGTCTTATATGCATTGGAAAACTCTTGAAAAATTTGGATAAATGGATTTTGTTATCAGACATTTTACCTTTTTTAGAACAAATTCGGATCCGCGAACCACCAATTATCATGGCAATCGTTGGTATATATATAATTGTATATCCTTTGAAAATTTTTGAGCTTAATTCATTTCTTTTAGGTGTATACAAAATTGCTCTTGCTGATCCTAGGCTTGGAATAACATCCGATGTTATGGGTAATAAGTGCATTCCATTTTTAGTGCCACTTTGTATGGAAAATAATCTTACTGTTTCCCAATTTACATCTTTAATGAAAATTGTAAAAGAAATGTTTGACCGAGTGGAGAGGGAACAGCGGGCGAAATTAGAAACCTTTGCCGCAGCTAATAATGCAAATAGGTAAGATTTAAAATGTATTACTCTTATTTTTTTTACACTTGTGACCGAAAACTAGTGGTAGAACGTTAAATATGAAGTTTGTTCTTCAAAAAATATTTTAAAAATCGTTAACACAAGGGAAAATCGTATTCTTGAACAGTTTCTATACTATTTATTTTGATTTTTATTTAAGTATTTTAACCAACTTCCACCTCGTTTTAAGCTTCAAAGGGGATGAGATTTTTCGAATTTTAAAATGTAGTCAAAAAATTACCAGCATTTCCATTCTCTCCATTTTATGCACATATGATTAACAAAAACACTCGTAAGTCATTTTTCCGCACTCAATATAAATAATATTCATTTTCCAGTGCATTGGAAATATGAATATTTTGTAAACAATTGCATTCGTATTCCACATACAGCTATGAAGTCGTACTTCTTCTAATCTTTCTTTATTTCAAGCGAACTCTTATTTTGATTTTAAAACTCAAGAAAAGTTAGGGATTTTAAAAACAAAATTATATATCCGTGTTTCGAACAACAAAAAATCGACAGGATGGTCCAAGACAACAACATAGAGAAATATCTCATGGCACTGACGTAAATTTTATTACAAAACAATCAGCAAGAGGTCGAGAACAGAAAACGAAATTCGATACTTTGCATAGTATTAAGATAATCTGGGAATATTTGCTTCGTTCATTAGCGCTGTAAATAAAATATTGGAAAAGTATAGACAGGAAGGTAGTGCACAGTTGTATGGAATCATTTACGTCACAAAAATCCTAAGACCAGCGAAGTACCATTTGAGTATAAACCCACCCGCAGATTCGAACGTATTGAACGAAGATGCTCTAGACTCTCCAAAGATACGACGACGACGATACCTAAAGGCATTAGGGCTTAACTGCAAGTAGTATTAGAACTAGATAATGGGTGTGCTTTTTGGCGTCGGTATCAGCGCCTAATTTTCAGAGCCCAAAAAAATAGTGGTACCTATTAACATTCGGAAAATTTGGCAACACTGGTATTCATATTGTTCGGCAAGTGACCATGCTTTGGCGATTCCCTACAAGTTAACGCTATCTCGAAAAAATAGATCTGGAAGCATTGTTGCTATCTGCATTAACTTATCGCATATATATGCATATGTTAGGTTGTTAGAGAAATTTAATCGAAAATTGGATATATGCGCCGATACAGATGCCAAAAACACACTCAATATTAAAGTAAATAGTCTTCCTAAAAAACGTAAATGAAACTATAGAACAAGAACAAAGTGTAAACAATAGAAAGTGTAATAGAAATCCTCGAAGGAGACAAATGCAATGACGATAATTTTATGAAAATAACACAATTTTTAGGCAGAATGAAAGACACAATGAACAAGAACGACGACAATTTCATGAATGCAATCAAAATAGGTCAACCCAAAAAACTCAACATATATAATTATAACCATTACCATCACGACCACATTCATAACCAAAAGGTAATAGTGTACATTATGTACAACTCGGATTTTGAGCGAAGCCTTCAGGAAAATTACTATATATAGTATACTAGTATACAAGAATAATACTAGTCTTCTCCAGATCTTAATCGATCTAAACTTGAGAACGGGCATCCTAAATATGGAGATATGAGTGACATAAATTCTAAATACTATTGGGAAAATATGATATAGGTATTCAAATTCAAACAACCAGCACACTTATCTTTGTAAATCAAAAATTGAAAATCCTGTTGCTGAAATAAATCTATTATTTTCCTAAAATTCTCCGACTTTTCAACGAAGCAACGAATTATGTGCGCAAAAAGAGCTAAAAAAAAATCTCAAAACACAAGTGTCTGTATTCGATGGCGCGGGTGAGAGCGGCAGTGAAATCTTAAATAAAAGCAGCCGTAAATACCAAGGGAAACAGTACGAGTATTAATTTCAATGATCCTCTTAAGAAGTATACCCAGGCGCTTTTTTTTATGAAACACAGGGTTTTAAATATATATGGTAATATGTGGTATACAAAAAATTAAATTCTTGTTAAAAAAACTTGATCTTATAACCTCGTATGTATTTAAAGCTAAACAAAGACAACGGTCAACAAAGTCTTGATTTTGGAACGACTCTGTCATGGTTTTTTGGGTTTCGGCTCGTCTAAAAAGCATCATTCCAATGATAGTAAGTTTCATATTCATAGATCCAAGTCTCGTAACCGGTAATGTTGCTATCGATAACATTTTGGGCCAAAAAAACTTTTCTTTAGGGACATCAGTGCGATGCTGTGTCTGCAACAAATGCAGCACTTTCGGTACAAGCCGTACTTCAACTCAACTTATGCCCAAAACTTCGCGCATAAGGCTCTGTTCCGATCTGAACGAGACACCAAGATTGGCTGCTATCTCCCTGATGCTCACACGAAGCTTCAAACTCTTTGTACCATTCATACGTTTGTGTTTTCGATATTGTCGAATGCCCGTAGGCTACCATTAACATTTTCAATGCTTTCGCACATTATATTTTGTTGAAACACAAAATTTACCCAACTAAATTTGACATTACAAAATTCGCAGAACACCACAAACATTGACTTATTTACGAAATAAAAACATTTTTTTTTAAATTATACATTTAGATTTGGTTTTCTACGAAACCCCTGGGCTTATATGCAGTGGGTTGTTTTGGAAGAGTATATAAATTAAATATGTGTAATATTAAATTAAGTATAACTACAGATTTACGTTATTAAGGTTGGGTTACGCTTTAAAGTGGAGATTAAAAACAATTAAAAAGCACTTCAAAAAAGTAAGTAGTTTTTTTTCTTTTTTTGTGAACAGAAAAATTCTTTTAGAAAAAGTAAGTAGGTTTTTTTCTTTTTTTGTGAACAGAAAAATTCTTTTAGACTTTTTTTTAGCACCACAGCGTAAGGAGCTTGCTTGAGGTTGGAGCAGAGTTTCTTTATGTGCATATTTAATGAAAGATCAGGTATTTGTCGTTCTCGGCTACTTCGATTTCTTGGCCCGGAAGCGCTCCGGACTCTTACGTGAGTGTCTTTGTGGTGTGGTCATCGGATGTGCATCATTTTTGTCTTCGCCGCATTTAAAATCAGACCAGTTAACAGCTTTTGTGAACATTTGTGAAGACTATAAATAGCAACGGCCCTAGATTTGGTCCTTGAGCGACTCCTATTGGGGCAGTAGTCACTTCACTAAGGGCGTTCTTAATTTTAACTTTAAAGGTCCTTCCACTTAAGTATTTTTGTAGCTAGGCGGCTAATTTACCTCTGATTCCCATTCGGCCTAATGCTTCTATTAGCTTTGCATGATATGATTTAAGGTGTCAATTGCTTAAATAAACTCTATAAACATGACAAAGACGTGATGATTTTTACTGAGCCTTGTGTTTATAGTATTCGTTAATCCACTACCTACTACCACATTGTTATCACGAGTTAATTTGATGAGAGAGGCACTGCTCGATTTCCACACAGCTGAAATAGTTCCACTTACTACATTTGTTGTAGCGCTTACTTTAAGTAGAGCACTTGCGTTTGTCGTTGAGAAAATCACTTTTAAGTCTATAAATACTTGCTGAGAAGTTCGTTCCGTTGCCCGATGCTGTTTATTTCTAGTTCTGTTAGCTTTTACAGTTAATGATGCTAATGACGTGTTTGCTGTTGTTGGTGAATGGACACATTGCTACGAATTGTGGTTGTAGCTCTTTCTAGCATGAGAGATGGTTCCAGCTGTAATTTTTCAGAAAGATTTTTGTGTCGCACATCTACAATCAGACGGTCACAAATTATTTTGTCTTTAATGGATCCGTAATTACAGTTTTCTGAAAGCTTAAGAACCTTCGTTATAAAACTTTTTGCCGGTTCTCCTTCTTGGCACTTTTTATTGAATTTTGCACGTTCGTAAATAATGTTATATCTGACTTCGAAAAATGTTTCGAAAGCGTGCAACACTTTTTGTAGTCTTTCTTATACTCTGTACTTAAGCTGAAGGATAAAAAGGTATCATCCGGTTGGTCACCTAACATATAAATAAGTGTGTTTATTTTATCCTCTTGCAATAAAGATGATGATCCAGACGCGACTCTAAAGCGCTCGAACCCTCGTTTGCATCTGGTCGATTTCAAATTGTCATCAAAAGAAAATTGTGTTGGCCCTTCAAAATTGCTATTGTAGTTTTTTTCATCTCTTTGGGTTCTGCTATTTTTACTCTAAATAACTAAATCGAACTTTATTATGTTTACAAATGTAAGTATTGCAAAATATCCCTCATCTACGCGTGGTTTCTATTGCGGCGTCCCGCTGCTGATGTTCGAAGGAATTAATAAAAGAAATGCGTTTGGATTGAAAATACTTTAATGAATAATTCCATATAATATATTTCAAAGAATGAAAGTATATTTAGAATTTGAGACTATGTAGGTAACGATAATTCATATATACTACACGTCCCTATGGCGATGGTAAACTTCTAACTATACATCAAAATGTCAGAAGTTTGAGAGAAAACTTTACGTCTCTTGTCCATTACCTCTATTTGTTCGCCTGCATTCCAGATGCTGTTAATGGATTTACAATTTAAAAATAAGAGATTACGTTTTTCCTGGCTTTGGTTTCCGCTGCGGGTGGTGTTAAGTGTTTTATAAAGCAAGGTTACCAGTTTAAAGAAGTTATGTGTGTATATTTTGTAAGTGCAGATGTCCTTAAAGTTTCTATTGTAGTTAACAATGAAGTGTTCGTCTTTTTACAAGTTTATAGATTATAATTGTTGTAAGAAATTTTATAATAATATAAATAATTTAGAAAGTATTGAAACTGTTTCATGGGCTTGAGTCTTTTATTAATGATGAACCTACTAGGTAGGTGTTTAGATCACATTAATTGGCGATTCAAAAGTGTCTCATCGAATGACTGTGAGAAATGTGTTCTCGTTTTAATGATCACTGACCACTGCACCACAGAACTCCTCTCTGATTATTCCTTTTTTTGGCCACCAAAAAGATTAAGAAAAACACTTAAGCCTTGAATTTCAGGCACTTATTTAATAAAGTCAATACAAATATGAACCAAGAACTAAGTATTGTACTATGGATATCCTAGAAATTTGAGATTCAAAAGTAAATATAAAAAGTTGTGCGTTGTACTGAAAAGGGATATTTCAATTTGCCGCGATACCTATTACCTTAATCGTTTTAATTCACCCAGAGGTAACCTAAGAAATGAATGAAACACAGTAATCAGTTTACTTAATAAATCTTCTTCCGCAAAAAAATCTTCTTTACGTATCAAAAAGTATTTAGTCTCCGACAAATTCAAAACCGCTGAAGTATTTAATTTTTACTTCAAAAATATAGGCGGCAGCCTACAACCTTGTTCAGTCAATTCTATTTGTACTCTTTGTCTGTGTGCTGAACCACATGAGTTTACATAACTTCTCTTGAATTGTTAAAAGTGATTCGCAGTGTAAAGAATATCCGTTTTCTTGGGGCAGATAGTATCTCTAACTTAATTCTTACAAAAAATTGCATGGTTCGTAGCAGATGTTTTAACGGATATCTTCAACGTCGGTATATTCGCAGGAGTCTCCTAAGGCACTCTTCTCCCCGTGCTAAGCTAGATTTTTGAAAACTGGACTTTTTGGACCGGAGCATTGGTGTCCATGCGCTCTACATGACCCAGCCATCTCAGTCTTTGGATCCTCACTCTTCTGGCTAGGTCCATGTCGCAGTACAGTC
Organism: Volucella inflata; assembly: GCA_928272305.1. Taxonomy (NCBI): domain Eukaryota; kingdom Metazoa; phylum Arthropoda; class Insecta; order Diptera; family Syrphidae; genus Volucella; species Volucella inflata. The sequence continues at coordinate 73,171,944 of OV743716.1, forward strand.
CGTACAGTTCGTGTTCTGATGGCGTTTTGGCAGTGTTTCCAATGGTCTTCGATGCTTGATGCTAGCGGCATTGGACCTCTTAAGAGATTAAGAGACACTCGATCGGAAAAGGACTTGACGATCTCTTGCGATTGTAGTCGTCTGACGTCGAATTTTCTCACAGCATTAGTTTGTCTTGGCGTAGTTTGGGATATCCGCAACCATACCTTGGCTACAACAAGGTAATGGTCCGAGTCGATATTGGCTCCTCGGAACGTACGGACATCCATAATACTGGAGGAGTGTCTAGTTGACTGTTGATTGATCAGGAATTCTCCAAGTCCCCTTGTGTATGTCGAGATGTGGGAACCGCGTGCTAGCCACGACAATGTTTCGCCCCGCCGGCGAGGTGGTGTTGTGCACGCTATATTTTTCGATTGTTCCATCAAAGATACCCTCTCTTCCTAGCTTTGCATTAAAATCACCGAGGACAATTTCAATGTCATAGCTAGGGCATTGTTCGTAGGTCTTGTTAAGGAGCTCATAGAAGGCATCCTTGGTGTCATCATCTTTCTCCTCTGTGGGGGCATGCGCGCATATAAGGCTAATGTTGGCGAATTTAGCCTTGATGCGGATTGCTACGAGGCGCTCGCTCACATGTCGGAAGCTGAGGACTTCTTGTCTTAGTCTGCCTCCGACAACAAATCCGCATCCAAATAAGCGGCCCATCCCATCGCATTTCGTAAATGGCGGTTATGTCTGCTTTGCAGCAGCCTAGGGTCTCCGCTAGTTGCTCGGCTGCACGTGGTCTATTAAGGGATCTAACATTCCACGTGCATATCCGAAGCCCATTGTCCTTAAATTGTTTGCGTAGGTTGTCAACAGTAGATCCGTCCATATCCGAAGCTTGTTGATGCTTCGTAACTTATTGTTTTATTAAATGGCCGGGCAGTTACCCCGGTCCCCCAACCTGGGGGACCAGTTCCATTTTTAATGCCCCTAGGACGAGGGGTCGGTTACACCGAAGCCAGTAACCCGTTCCGGGATGTGAGCGCTGTCGTTGGCTCATATAGGGCTCGTCCGCGACCATCTCTTTTCCAAGACCCTGACTAAGTCCTGGAAATCCTTTCCGGCCTGCGCTCCAAATATGTCGGAGTAGCCCGGATAAGGTCTTGTTTTGCTTTTCCGACGCTAATCCTGGTTTATGGCGCAGGAAACTCGCCATTTGCCCCCTTCACTTCGCAATCTCTAGTGAGATTCCCAAATGGCGCCACGGGGAGGCGTGAAGTAGGGCTTATTAGCTGAGCAGCAAGATGTTCGGCTGCAGAGGCTCATTCTCATCATTTAAAGAACCAGCACCTGTCGGAAGATGTTACTTCTCCGAGGCCTTATACTAATCGTTGCCAATTACAAGTTGGTAATGAACTCTAAACCGATTCTCATCGGTACACAAGAAAAAGAAAGCTACACCAACAACTGTTAGCGATTGGGAACATACGTACTTCAAATTGTAAAAATTAGATCAAAACGTGAGGAAAAGCGTTCAAAATATTAATTTTTTCAAACGTTATTGGATTTAATTAGATAAAACTGTAAATTTATTATTTTTTAAATGTATTTTTGTCTTAAAAAGACATCTTAAATTTTCACTTGAAATAAACTACATATCATTAATACTGTTTATTATAATATTTGAGTTTCTTCGGATTTCTTGTCCTTGAAGGCGAAAACGTAGTTCATTATTGTTGTTTGCATCTGAATTATTTTCTTCTGGTGCATCTTAAACAGGTTCAAAATCAGGATCGCCTACAGTTTTAGCGATATTATGGAGAACGACACAGGTAAATATTATTTTTGGTATATTTTCCAATTTCACCCGAAAAACGTACTGTAAGATAGGAAACCTGCGTTTCAGTTGTCCAAAATATCGTATTCAGTATCCCTACGTGGGTACAATCGATTACACCTATAGCTGTCGGAAACTTAAACTTCCTTTGTCGTAACGCTTTTGCTTCCGCTATTTCAGTATTGGTAGTTGGAGACTTGATCCAATCAGTTGCATGTGCAACTACGCTGTCAACTACTGCATTCACAGTCCTAGATACCGTAGCTCGACTAACACCAAGTTCTTTACCAGGATCACTGCGCTATCGCAAACATACCTTCATTCTATGGGCAGTTGACAAGGCACCTCCACGAGTTTCTTCATTTGTACCTAAGAATCTACCCGCGAGCCACTGTAAATTTCTCTCTTCAAAACGGTATAAATCTTTAAAATCACGAACAAGTGCAGATAAGCTGGGCTTGTAATATTTAACATCCCTCACATGCACAGCATCTGCCACCGCGCTAAAAATTGGATAACACAACCGTTTTCTACCGACCTAACTCAGACTTTTTGAAGGATTTGCTTTTTATTTAAAGTAAAAGGTCAAGTTTATGCATACTCATTTACTTTTACATATAAGGATATACTTTTACCCTTATTATACTTAATAAGGTTCTGCTCGAAATTACTATGAATACAAGCAGAAGGTTTTCCCTCATATTTTGCGCATATCCACGAATCCATTTCTTTATGAATACGGCCCATTGTATCTGTACCTTTATTTATATTACTGTACCGGCTATTTAATAAACTTTCGCGATCAGGGCAGTATCAAAACCTAAAATGATCTTAACCCTCTGATGCATGATTTTTTATTTAAGGATTTTTCTAGTAAGGAAATCGCTTGGAAACAGAATTTGTTATAGCAAAATTCACAACTTTGCGATTTAGTGTTATAAAAACCAAAAAACTCTGTCTCAAATAAATATCTTAGAGCAGAGATTTATTTTATTTTCATAGAAAAGTAAAGCACAATAAAAAGTAAATAGAAAAGTTACTATAAACATTTATAAGCATTAAAACAAAAAGAAAATAATTAATAATTCAATAAAATTCATGAAATTTAATAAAACAATTCCTCTCTTTGTTAAGGCATAGATCATTTTTGCATTTAGAACATATTATGAATGTTTGACCGACACATTTTTGGTTTTTACACCTCAGTCTGTTTTCGCCCCAAAGAGGAAAATGCTGTATGCCATCACACCTAACTTCAATGGGAGGTATGGCTTGTGTAGGTCCCTTTTTCTTCTTGAAGTGCTGAATTTGAACTCCAGTCGATGGTCTTCCTCTTTTTGGTGTCATTACTACACCCAGAGAGCATAATGTAATTGCTAATGCTCTACTAAACTCAATTAGTTTCATAGTTTGGAGTCCCTTCTCTGTGTACACTCTTTTGTGCAATGCCCACGCATTTACAATAGAAACGTCAAGCAAATGATAGAAAATTCGCATAAACCACTTTTTAGTCTTAATTGTAATCTTCCTATCCTGCTATCTAACAAATCAACACCACCCATATGCTAATTATATTGCTTGACGATAGCTGGAAAATTGATATAAATCTGCTTTTTTAGTTTTCTATCATGTCTTTGCGATGCGGTTTCAGGATGAACACCCACAAAAGTTGACAGAAATGTTACGCGTTTGTTGTCTTTCCAAACTATGGAAGTAATTTCATATTCATCGTAGGATGCAACAAACTCTTCAGAAGTGCCTCTAAGCTTAGACTTAAAGTCATTGTCCGTTGGCAATTTAGAATTTGGAATTCTATTCGTTCTAATTGTACCCAATGATAAGATTCCTGTGATATAAAATAAATTTGAAGCATCACTTTCAGTATACAAGCTTTACTTACCTAAACGAGCCAAATTTTTTACGTTTACTGTAGTATGCATAGTATTAGGGATATTAGGGGCATCAGTAGCAGTAACTTAATTTTCTAGGGGTTCCAAATTCAGCTCAAAGGATTCCTGTGTTTCAAGCAACTGCTCCAAATCATTTGGAAATTATGTCTTCTTTCGGAATCAATTCATCGAGCTCTGAATCCTCAGCATCATCTTCACTTTTGGGATATCGCAGAAAAACAAATCACGCATTTTATCCTCAGATATTGTTTTTCCATCCACCTTGTATTTCTTTTTGCTTCTTTTTTTCACAAAATTACCTAACATTTTTTATTTTCACCACTATAATCAAAAAAATACAGCAACTATTCCTAACTATTGATTTCCTTTTACAACGAAAAAAAAACTGCCTAATGCATGGCGATTCATATATGAATCATTACAAAAAATCAGTATTACACAAAGTAAATCAACAGCCAAAAACACGGGGTATATGAAAATGTTTTTTCCAATTTACTTTTTAAAAAAATTATTAATTTTTTTCACTAGCAAAAAGTTTTTTTTTTCTCCTACTTACACCACATGCGCCTCGCGCTAAACTTGTTACAGAATGAAAGGGAATGTGTGTGCGCAGAATTTGCAAATAACTCTACGTGGAAGAGAATATTTCAAGGAATTTAAAATAGAAAACCATTTTTCATTCTGGCGAGTGTTTTTATATGGCCATCCCATCTTAAACTTTAATTAAATTCAAAAATATTTTATTTCTTTTGTAAGTAAAATACAGAATGTCTCATGTAATTTAGATATGTACCTTAAGCTGGCCATCCACGATCACTCATGAATGTCACTCCCGGCCTGAATGTTTTTTTGCCGCCCACCATCCACTATCACTTATGAACGTCATTCCTTATTTTTGTTCCAACAGCGGAGATAGCAGGGTCTCAAGTTATTTGTCAACTGTGTTGAAAATGAGTGAAGCCTTAGCATTAGTTATTAGTAAGGTTGTGAAAGACAGAAAAAAAGCAAACAAAACAAAAACGTTAACATAGACATTGGATGAAGGAATGGCTTCAAAAAAGGCAGAAATTTACTCATGAAAGCCTTTGAAAGGAACTTGAAGCAACCTCCCCAGTAGATTAAAAAATTTTCTTAGGATGGATTTTACCGAGTAACTAGACATGGTCGCGTCATTAATACGAAAGGAAGATACAATAATTAGAGATTCTACGAGTATATCACCCAATCAACGTCTTTCAGCAACATTACGATGTCTTGTTACTGGGCAAAATTTTGAAGAGTTGAAGTTCACTACAACAATTTCTCCCCAAAGTCATGGAATGATTATCATGCAGACTTGTGGGGCAATTATTGAGGAATAATATAAAGGTATGTAAAGATGAACACACATGTCAAAACATATATATAATCGCACTTATCGTCTTTAACGTACAGTTGCCAACCAATGAAAAGAATAGCAGCTGATTTTGAACCTACTTGGACATCCCTCTTTATGTAGGTGTCATTGACGGAAAGCATATTTAAATTACCAGGCCAGCTAATTCTGGTTCATATTGTTTTAACTATAAGAAAACATTGAGTATTGTTTTACTTGCCCTCGTAAATGCAAGTTCTGAATTTATAATGGTTGATGTTGGAGCGAACGGCAGTGCTGGAGTTTTTCCAAACACAACATTTACCAAAAAGTTAGGAAAAGAACAGCTTTCTATTCCCAAATCGGAAGCTTTGCATAATAGCGATAAAATAATGCCATACGTTTTTGTGGGTGACGACGCATTTCCACTTTTGGAAAATTTAATGAAGCCGTAATCAAGAATTAATTTGAACTCCAAACAGTTAATTTACAACTATCAAGCGCTCGACGTGTTGTCGAAAACGCTTTCGAAATTTTGGCAGCTAGATTTCACACTATTAATTTGGATCCGAACAAAGTTGCAGTAATCGTTTTTTTCAAAGAAGAGAAGTTGGCATTGAGGATGTTGTTACTGGAGTTTTGACGCAAGGCGATTGGAGACTTGAAACCAACCAACTCATTAATCTCAAGCCTAAGAAAAATAATAATTCCAGGTCTTCTACGAAAGAAATAAGCAATAAATGTTGCCACTATTTTAATACCAAGGGTTCTGTACCGTGGCAGTAGATATAGACTCTAATAAAGATGTAAATTGATTAAATAGACAGTTCGTTTTCTTTATTTCTTTATTGATATTGAGCATTTTACAAAAGATCGTTTACAGATGAGTATGATGATTCAATGACTTCATCTGATATTATTTGAACCTGCTGCCTTGGTTGCGAGATTTCAAAGTTTCTTCTTGTGGCAACATCATTGTGTTTGGATGGCCGAGAATCAGGGGAAAAAAATTATGAAGATGGTCGCGAATGTGTTGGAATGACAGGCGTTGAACAATAGAATGTTGATTGCGATTGAGGGAGCCTCCTCAGAAATCGAAGTATCTTCAGTATTACCGCAAGTGCTAATTCCCTCCTCAGGTCTTTCCTGGTCATACAAAAAATGAAGTTCGTCAAAATACCAGAGGGACGGCATATATATATCGTCCACTCCTGCACCAGACTTCTGGATTTGATCTACCTTTTTGAGTTCTCTTCGGTAGCAACCGCGAATGGTGTTTAACTTTTTCTGTGTTTACATTTTTGTCTTTTTTTTATTCATCTAACTTCGCGTACGCGTTATTTTTTTTATCAGGGTCTTTGTAGACTTCTTTTTTTATCTGCCACAATTCTGGCAATTCTTTGTATAACAAAAAAACTCGCGCCAAAACTCTTTATCTTCGTGTAATGCCATTCGTTTTTCTTTTTTCTGTCCGCGCAGGTTAACAGTCGAATGGAAGGTGACAATGAAAGAATAACAGTCATGGCCATCCACTATCGCGCATGAATGTGCAATTCAAAACTTTTTGATCGCGCATGATTATGCACACTGGATGCCAATGAGTGCCATTCTTTCGTATTTGTAAAGCGATTTATGCTCAAAATTAATTTATTAAGATTTTAATATATTAGATTATATGCATATATCGATATATATTTATTTATATTGCTATTAAATACATAGTAACGAATTTTGATGGGTAAACTTTGTAATATATCCAAATTATATTTCAATTCAAAAGGGTTAATAATAATCGTTCAAAGTAACTGGGTTCAAAGATTTTTATTGTTCATGCGCTCATAATACTCGATTTAAAATAGACAATTTTGTTATTATGCGCTCATCTACAACTGTTATTTGTGCACAGAGTTTTGTGTATCTAAATTATATTCGAGAGTTTTAATCGCCCAGAATCAATTTCAACAATTTAAAGGGACACAAAACTAGTTCAAAATAAAAATTACTTATTAAATCCCTTCTTACGAACCAACTTTAGCGGGAAAAGGAGTTAGCAATCCTTGCAAATCAACTTTTGCCTGGGGTTCGTTGAAACAAATTCTTTCTTACAATTTCTGATTTTCGTTACTGAGTAATGTTTGGTACTAGGTCTTGATAGAGTTTATTGATAACCTTTCGTAATCATACATATTTCCGATAAGATAAATTCAGATAAGGAATGTAAAGGATAAATTATCAGCATCCGCAGTTTGTTCTTATTTTACAACTCTCATTTTCTTTTGTGCAAAATTGAGTTTTTTTTAATTCTTTCTGACGTCTTCTTTTGGCTGATAAAGCCAATATACCGATTACCGGTTCGGAAACTTGATCTCCAATAACAGCGAGCCTTAGTGCAATCAAATTAACATTTCTTTAGGCTGTTCGACTCGTTCAAATGGATCTTTTACGAACATATTGATAAATTGTCATTGTTTTGCATTATGTATTATGCAATTATTATCAAATCATTCAGAATTTTTAAATTGAGACTACCGTTAAAAGAAAAATATTTTCCAGCAGAAGGCAATCGCAGGCATTTAAAACTTTTACAAGTTAATCTTTATATAATACTATTTGTATACAATACTATTTTGGCACATGAAAACAAATATTCTACCCAAACAATCATCACACTACACTTGTTACATTAATCGAAATGTTTCTAATGAATTTTTATCAAGTTTTGCACAAGATTTAATGACCGCTCTTTATTTCGTGTTAAAATTTCCACATTAAATGAAAATGTGTTTTGGAAAAATATTTTTAATGAATGTCAACCAAATGTCATGAAATTTTAACAGAACAGATGACGCTCTTGGTTGCTGAGCTATGGCTCGTGTACGCGATGTTATTTGTCACACTGTGTGCGATTCGTGCAAAAAATACGTATTAATTTTACGTTTAACATCATAACAAAAAAAAAACATGCTGGAATATAAATGGGTCATATGGACCCAAGAAAATTTAGCGTTACTTTTTTTTTATTGCAACGGATTTAATCTATTGATATATGTGTTAAAAATATTTTTTTCCGAGAACACAAGTTGTACACAAAAACTTAGTTTCACAATTATATGCTCAAACCGGAAAGATCGATAGGACAACAAAAGTATTAGGCGCCACCCAATTCTTATTGTAAAATTGGGAAAACAGATGACAAAGTAAAACGCACAAGTTATCTTTTCGCTGATGGGGAATTAATGTGTGTATTTGATCAAAGAGTGGGATACAGGTTAAGCTTAAAAGGAAATTATGCGAAAAATATTAAAAAAAAAAGAAGACTTTTTAACTTTTGTTTCGGCCAACGGAAGGCCCATAATTGCGCATTGTCGAAACGGTCAACCGGGTCGGTCGCGCGCTTTAACAACTAACCGTCTCACTAAGTTAAAATTCAAAAACGGAAAGAAGGCTTACGGCACTTTATGTCGATATAGTTGCGGTACAATTATATATATTTATCGATATTGTAATTTTTACTAATATCGAAATAAACCGTTCTTTTCATAAGAAAAACGAACCGAAAAGAAGAAATGAAATAACTGCCATTCTTTTGGCAAGCGTCACAGTGATTGGTAATTGTGAATAAATAAGTAAGTTTACATTGTGAAAAGAATGTAAAATATAAAATAGAAATTATTAATAAAGAGAAAAGAATATTAAATAAAATATAGTGCCTTTACAATTCAGGTGTGGGGTAAACATTAAAATCAATAAACAAAACAAAAAAGTGAGATTATAATACTGCTAAATTCGCCGAAATTATTGGTGTGCCCGCTGAAACAATGGCGTCATCATTAATTCCCGCTGTTGCTGTTCCAAGTTTCCTATGTGAATCATCTGCCGTTATTAACACTGAATCGGCTGCTGCTGTTTAGGGTGAATCATCTGATGTCCCGTCTGCTGTTCCCGCAATTACAACCGCAATTCGGACATTATAAAATTGCCTGTCCGAAAACAACACAACCGCCTGGTTCCTGCTTCACGTGCCACCAAATGGGACATCAGCACAGGGATTGCCCAACTTTAAATAAGAGGAAAATGCAGATTGCTGCAGCTGTGAACAGTATTTCATCATACCCAACTTCTGATATGGAAGAAGACCTAAGTAATACTGTCTAAGTTATACAAATGGTAAGAGTGACTTTTTTGAATTATCAAGGTAGATGCACAGAATCCATTATTTTGTTTATCTCTCATTGATTCCGGAAGTCCAATTAGCATCGTCCAATATTCAAGTGTTCTACCGCCCATCAAAATACCTGAAGTTTTAAAGCCGACCAATTACTTTGGTATCGGAAAACGGAGATTATACTCTTATGGTATAATATTTTACTTAATTACATTTCGAAATCAAACTAAAAGAATTCCTTTTATAGTTGTACCTGATGGAACGACGTTGATTTTATGAATATTTTTAATATGCGTTTAGTTCAAACAAAAAAGAAAAAAAAAGTGACACACATGAAAAGTGTAACTTCTGACTTATGTGCATTTGTTTTGAGTAGTAATATAATTAATATAAATAGAAATAGAAATTTTAGTTGTAAGTCTAGTTGTAAGTCATATTGTATATATTTAGACTGGTAAATAAACAAAATCTTAATCTAAAAAAAAACTGGCATATATGTGTCCTCTTTGGCAGCCGATGTGTCTTCATCTGATGTTGGGCTGCCGGTTGACGGTAATTCATATCTGAAATTTGTGCGATTGATACAGGTATATCAAAGTCAACAGCCAAAAACACGGGGTATATGAAAATGTTTTTTCCAATTTACTTTTTAAAAAAATTATTAATTTTTTTCACTAGCAAAAAGTTTTTTTTTTCTCCTACTTACACCACATGCGCCTCGCGCTAAACTTGTTACAGAATGAAAGGGAATGTGTGTGCGCAGAATTTGCAAATAACTCTACGTGGAAGAGAATATTTCAAGGAATTTAAAATAGAAAACCATTTTTCATTCTGGCGAGTGTTTTTATATGGCCATCCCATCTTAAACTTTAATTAAATTCAAAAATATTTTATTTCTTTTGTAAGTAAAATACAGAATGTCTCATGTAATTTAGATATGTACCTTAAGCTGGCCATCCACGATCACTCATGAATGTCACTCCCGGCCTGAATGTTTTTTTGCCGCCCACCATCCACTATCACTTATGAACGTCATTCCTTATTTTTGTTCCAACAGCGGAGATAGCAGGGTCTCAAGTTATTTGTCAACTGTGTTGAAAATGAGTGAAGCCTTAGCATTAGTTATTAGTAAGGTTGTGAAAGACAGAAAAAAAGCAAACAAAACAAAAACGTTAACATAGACATTGGATGAAGGAATGGCTTCAAAAAAGGCAGAAGTTTACTCATGAAAGCCTTTGAAAGGAACTTGAAGCAACCTCCCCAGTAGATTAAAAAATTTTCTTAGGATGGATTTTACCGAGTAACTAGACATGGTCGCGTCATTAATACGAAAGGAAGATACAATAATTAGAGATTCTACGAGTATATCACCCAATCAACGTCTTTCAGCAACATTACGATGTCTTGTTACTGGGCAAAATTTTGAAGAGTTGAAGTTCACTACAACAATTTCTCCCCAAAGTCATGGAATGATTATCATGCAGACTTGTGGGGCAATTATTGAGGAATAATATAAAGGTATGTAAAGATGAACACACATGTCAAAACATATATATAATCGCACTTATCGTCTTTAACGTACAGTTGCCAACCAATGAAAAGAATAGCAGCTGATTTTGAACCTACTTGGACATCCCTCTTTATGTAGGTGTCATTGACGGAAAGCATATTTAAATTACCAGGCCAGCTAATTCTGGTTCATATTGTTTTAACTATAAGAAAACATTGAGTATTGTTTTACTTGCCCTCGTAAATGCAAGTTCTGAATTTATAATGGTTGATGTTGGAGCGAACGGCAGTGCTGGAGTTTTTCCAAACACAACATTTACCAAAAAGTTAGGAAAAGAACAGCTTTCTATTCCCAAATCGGAAGCTTTGCATAATAGCGATAAAATAATGCCATACGTTTTTGTGGGTGACGACGCATTTCCACTTTTGGAAAATTTAATGAAGCCGTAATCAAGAATTAATTTGAACTCCAAACAGTTAATTTACAACTATCAAGCGCTCGACGTGTTGTCGAAAACGCTTTCGAAATTTTGGCAGCTAGATTTCACACTATTAATTTGGATCCGAACAAAGTTGCAGTAATCGTTTTTTTCAAAGAAGAGAAGTTGGCATTGAGGATGTTGTTACTGGAGTTTTGACGCAAGGCGATTGGAGACTTGAAACCAACCAACTCATTAATCTCAAGCCTAAGAAAAATAATAATTCCAGGTCTTCTACGAAAGAAATAAGCAATAAATGTTGCCACTATTTTAATACCAAGGGTTCTGTACCGTGGCAGTAGATATAGACTCTAATAAAGATGTAAATTGATTAAATAGACAGTTCGTTTTCTTTATTTCTTTATTGATATTGAGCATTTTACAAAAGATCGTTTACAGATGAGTATGATGATTCAATGACTTCATCTGATATTATTTGAACCTGCTGCCTTGGTTGCGAGATTTCAAAGTTTCTTCTTGTGGCAACATCATTGTGTTTGGATGGCCGAGAATCAGGGGAAAAAAATTATGAAGATGGTCGCGAATGTGTTGGAATGACAGGCGTTGAACAATAGAATGTTGATTGCGATTGAGGGAGCCTCCTCAGAAATCGAAGTATCTTCAGTATTACCGCAAGTGCTAATTCCCTCCTCAGGTCTTTCCTGGTCATTCAAAAAATGAAGTTCGTCAAAATACCAGAGGGACGGCATATATATATCGTCCACTCCTGCACCAGACTTCTGGATTTGAACTACCTTTTTGAGTTCTCTTCGGTAGCAACCGCGAATGGTGTTTAACTTTTTCTGTGTTTACATTTTTGTCTTTTTTTTATTCATCTAACTTCGCGTACGCGTTATTTTTTTTATCAGGGTCTTTGTCGACTTCTTTTTTTATCTGCCACAATTCTGGCAATTCTTTGTATAACAAAAAAACTCGCGCCAAAACTCTTTATCTTCGTGTAATGCCATTCGTTTTTCTTTTTTCTGTCCGCGCAGGTTAACAGTCGAATGGAAGGTGACAATGAAAGAATAACAGTCATGGCCATCCACTATCGCGCATGAATGTGCAATTCAAAACTTTTTGATCGCGCATGATTATGCACACTGGATGCCAATGAGTGCCATTCTTTCGTATTTGTAAAGCGATTTATGCTCAAAATTAATTTATTAAGATTTTAATATATTAGATTATATGCATATATCGATATATATTTATTTATATTGCTATTAAATACATAGTAACGAATTTTGATGGGTAAACTTTGTAATATATCCAAATTATATTTCAATTCAAAAGGGTTAATAATAATCGTTCAAAGTAACTGGGTTCAAAGATTTTTATTGTTCAGGCGCTCATAATATTCGATTTAAAATAGACAATTTTGTTATTATGCGCTCATCTACAACTGTTATTTGTGCACAGAGTTTTGTGTATCTAAATTATATTCGAGAGTTTTAATCGCCCAGAATCAATTTCAACAATTTAAAGGGACACAAAACTAGTTCAAAATAAAAATTACTTATTAAATCCCTTCTTACGAACCAACTTTAGCGGGAAAAGGAGTTAGCAATCCTTGCAAATCAACTTTTGCCTGGGGTTCGTTGAAACAAATTCTTTCTTACAATTTCTGATTTTCGTTACTGAGTAATGTTTGGTACTAGGTCTTGATAGAGTTTATTGATAACCTTTCGTAATCATACATATTTCCGATAAGATAAATTCAGATAAGGAATGTAAAGGATAAATTATCAGCATCCGCAGTTTGTTCTTATTTTACAACTCTCATTTTCTTTTGTGCAAAATTGAGTTTTTTTTAATTCTTTCTGACGTCTTCTTTTGGCTGATAAAGCCAATATACCGATTACCGGTTCGGAAACTTGATCTCCAATAACAGCGAGCCTTAGTGCAATCAAATTAACATTTCTTTAGGCTGTTCGACTCGTTCAAATGGATCTTTTACGAACATATTGATAAATTGTCATTGTTTTGCATTATGTATTATGCAATTATTATCAAATCATTCAGAATTTTTAAATTGAGACTACCGTTAAAAGAAAAATATTTTCCAGCAGAAGGCAATCGCAGGCATTTAAAACTTTTACAAGTTAATCTTTATATAATACTATTTGTATACAATACTATTTTGGCACATGAAAACAAATATTCTACCCAAACAATCATCACACTACACTTGTTACATTAATCGAAATGTTTCTAATGAATTTTTATCAAGTTTTGCACAAGATTTAATGACCGCTCTTTATTTCGTGTTAAAATTTCCACATTAAATGAAAATGTGTTTTGGAAAAATATTTTTAATGAATGTCAACCAAATGTCATGAAATTTTAACAGAACAGATGACGCTCTTGGTTGCTGAGCTATGGCTCGTGTACGCGATGTTATTTGTCACACTGTGTGCGATTCGTGCAAAATATACGTATTAATTTTACGTTTAACATCATAACAAAAAAAAAACATGCTGGAATATAAATGGGTCATATGGACCCAAGAAAATTTAGCGTTACTTTTTTTTTTATTGCAACGGATTTAATCTATTGATATATGTGTTAAAAATATTTTTTTCCGAGAACACAAGTTGTACACAAAAACTTAGTTTCACAATTATATGCTCAAACCGGAAAGATCGATAGGACAACAAAAGTATTAGGCGCCACCCAATTCTTATTGTTAAATTGGGAAAACAGATGACAAAGTAAAACGCACAAGTTATCTTTTCGCTGATGGGGAATTAATGTGTGTATTTGATCAAAGAGTGGGATACAGGTTAAGCTTAAAAGGAAATTATGCGAAAAATATTTAAAAAAAAAGAAGACTTTTTAACTTTTGTTTCGGCCAACGGAAGGCCCATAATTGCGCATTGTCGAAACGGTCAACCGGGTCGGTCGCGCGCTTTAACAACTAACCGTCTCACTAAGTTAAAATTAAAAAACGGAAAGAAGGCTTACGGCACTTTATGTCGATATAGTTGCGGTACAATTATATATATTTATCGATATTGTAAATTTTACTAATATCGAAATAAACCGTTCTTTTCATAAGAAAAACGAACCGAAAAGAAGAAATGAAATAACTGCCATTCTTTTGGCAAGCGTCACAGTGATTGGTAATTGTGAATAAATAAGTAAGTTTACATTGTGAAAAGAATGTAAAATATAAAATAGGAATTATTAATAAAGAGAAAAGAATATTAAATAAAATATAGTGCCTTTACAATTCAGGTGTGGGGTAAACATTAAAATCAATAAACAAAACAAAAAAGTGAGATTATAATACTGCTAAATTCGCCGAAATTATTGGTGTGCCCGCTGAAACAATGGCGTCATCATTAATTCCCGCTGTTGCTGTTCCAAGTTTCCTATGTGAATCATCTGCCGTTATTAACACTGAATCGGCTGCTGCTGTTTAGGGTGAATCATCTGATGTCCCGTCTGCTGTTCCCGCAATTACAACCGCAATTCGGACATTATAAAATTGCCTGTCCGAAACCAACACAACCGCCTGGTTCCTGCTTCACGTGCCACCAAATGGGACATCAGCACAGGGATTGCCCAACTTTAAATAAGAGGAAAATGCAGATTGCTGCAGCTGTGAACAGTATTTCATCATACCCAACTTCTGATATGGAAGAAGACCTAAGTAATACTGTCTAAGTTATACAAATGGTAAGAGTGACTTTTTTGAATTATCAAGGTAGATGCACAGAATCCATTATTTTGTTTATCTCTCATTGATTCCGGAAGTCCAATTAGCATCGTCCAATATTCAAGTGTTCTACCGCCCATCAAAATACCTGAAGTTTTAAAGCCGACCAATTACTTTGGTATCGGAAAACGGAGATTATACTCTTATGGTATAATATTTTACTTAATTACATTTCGAAATCAAACTAAAAGAATTCCTTTTATAGTTGTACCTGATGGAACGACGTTGATTTTATGAATATTTTTAATATGCGTTTAGTTCAAACAAAAAAGAAAAAAAAAGTGACACACATGAAAAGTGTAACTTCTGACTTATGTGCATTTGTTTTGAGTAGTAATATAATTAATATAAATAGAAATAGAAATTTTAGTTGTAAGTCTAGTTGTAAGTCATATTGTATATATTTAGACTGGTAAATAAACAAAATCTTAATCTAAAAAAAAACTGGCATATATGTGTCCTCTTTGGCAGCCGATGTGTCTTCATCTGATGTTGGGCTGCCGGTTGACGGTAATTCATATCTGAAATTTGTGCGATTGATACAGGTATATCAAAGTCAACAGCCAAAAACACGGGGTATATGAAAATGTTTTTTCCAATTTACTTTTTAAAAAAATTATTAATTTTTTTCACTAGCAAAAAGTTTTTTTTTTCTCCTACTTACACCACATGCGCCTCGCGCTAAACTTGTTACAGAATGAAAGGGAATGTGTGTGCGCAGAATTTGCAAATAACTCTACGTGGAAGAGAATATTTCAAGGAATTTAAAATAGAAAACCATTTTTCATTCTGGCGAGTGTTTTTATATGGCCATCCCATCTTAAACTTTAATTAAATTCAAAAATATTTTATTTCTTTTGTAAGTAAAATACAGAATGTCTCATGTAATTTAGATATGTACCTTAAGCTGG
This sequence comes from Volucella inflata, assembly GCA_928272305.1. Classification (NCBI taxonomy): domain Eukaryota; kingdom Metazoa; phylum Arthropoda; class Insecta; order Diptera; family Syrphidae; genus Volucella; species Volucella inflata. The sequence continues at coordinate 73,187,821 of OV743716.1, forward strand.
CCATCCACGATCACTCATGAATGTCACTCCCGGCCTGAATGTTTTTTTGCCGCCCACCATCCACTATCACTTATGAACGTCATTCCTTATTTTTGTTCCAACAGCGGAGATAGCAGGGTCTCAAGTTATTTGTCAACTGTGTTGAAAATGAGTGAAGCCTTAGCATTAGTTATTAGTAAGGTTGTGAAAGACAGCAAAAAAGCAAACAAAACAAAAACGTTAACATAGACATTGGATGAAGGAATGGCTTCAAAAAAGGCAGAAATTTACTCATGAAAGCCTTTGAAAGGAACTTGAAGCAACCTCCCCAGTAGATTAAAAAATTTTCTTAGGATGGATTTTACCGAGTAACTAGACATGGTCGCGTCATTAATACGAAAGGAAGATACAATAATTAGAGATTCTACGAGTATATCACCCAATCAACGTCTTTCAGCAACATTACGATGTCTTGTTACTGGGCAAAATTTTGAAGAGTTGAAGTTCACTACAACAATTTCTCCCCAAAGTCATGGAATGATTATCATGCAGACTTGTGGGGCAATTATTGAGGAATAATATAAAGGTATGTAAAGATGAACACACATGTCAAAACATATATATAATCGCACTTATCGTCTTTAACGTACAGTTGCCAACCAATGAAAAGAATAGCAGCTGATTTTGAACCTACTTGGACATCCCTCTTTATGTAGGTGTCATTGACGGAAAGCATATTTAAATTACCAGGCCAGCTAATTCTGGTTCATATTGTTTTAACTATAAGAAAACATTGAGTATTGTTTTACTTGCCCTCGTAAATGCAAGTTCTGAATTTATAATGGTTGATGTTGGAGCGAACGGCAGTGCTGGAGTTTTTCCAAACACAACATTTACCAAAAAGTTAGGAAAAGAACAGCTTTCTATTCCCAAATCGGAAGCTTTGCATAATAGCGATAAAATAATGCCATACGTTTTTGTGGGTGACGACGCATTTCCACTTTTGGAAAATTTAATGAAGCCGTAATCAAGAATTAATTTGAACTCCAAACAGTTAATTTACAACTATCAAGCGCTCGACGTGTTGTCGAAAACGCTTTCGAAATTTTGGCAGCTAGATTTCACACTATTAATTTGGATCCGAACAAAGTTGCAGTAATCGTTTTTTTCAAAGAAGAGAAGTTGGCATTGAGGATGTTGTTACTGGAGTTTTGACGCAAGGCGATTGGAGACTTGAAACCAACCAACTCATTAATCTCAAGCCTAAGAAAAATAATAATTCCAGGTCTTCTACGAAAGAAATAAGCAATAAATGTTGCCACTATTTTAATACCAAGGGTTCTGTACCGTGGCAGTAGATATAGACTCTAATAAAGATGTAAATTGATTAAATAGACAGTTCGTTTTCTTTATTTCTTTATTGATATTGAGCATTTTACAAAAGATCGTTTACAGATGAGTATGATGATTCAATGACTTCATCTGATATTATTTGAACCTGCTGCCTTGGTTGCGAGATTTCAAAGTTTCTTCTTGTGGCAACATCATTGTGTTTGGATGGCCGAGAATCAGGGGAAAAAAATTATGAAGATGGTCGCGAATGTGTTGGAATGACAGGCGTTGAACAATAGAATGTTGATTGCGATTGAGGGAGCCTCCTCAGAAATCGAAGTATCTTCAGTATTACCGCAAGTGCTAATTCCCTCCTCAGGTCTTTCCTGGTCATTCAAAAAATGAAGTTCGTCAAAATACCAGAGGGACGGCATATATATATCGTCCACTCCTGCACCAGACTTCTGGATTTGAACTACCTTTTTGAGTTCTCTTCGGTAGCAACCGCGAATGGTGTTTAACTTTTTCTGTGTTTACATTTTTGTCTTTTTTTTATTCATCTAACTTCGCGTACGCGTTATTTTTTTTATCAGGGTCTTTGTCGACTTCTTTTTTTATCTACCACAATTCTGGCAATTCTTTGTATAACAAAAAAACTCGCGCCAAAACTCTTTATCTTCGTGTAATGCCATTCGTTTTTCTTTTTTCTGTCCGCGCAGGTTAACAGTCGAATGGAAGGTGACAATGAAAGAATAACAGTCATGGCCATCCACTATCGCGCATGAATGTGCAATTCAAAACTTTTTGATCGCGCATGATTATGCACACTGGATGCCAATGAGTGCCATTCTTTCGTATTTGTAAAGCGATTTATGCTCAAAATTAATTTATTAAGATTTTAATATATTAGATTATATGCATATATCGATATATATTTATTTATATTGCTATTAAATACATAGTAACGAATTTTGATGGGTAAACTTTGTAATATATCCAAATTATATTTCAATTCAAAAGGGTTAATAATAATCGTTCAAAGTAACTGGGTTCAAAGATTTTTATTGTTCAGGCGCTCATAATATTCGATTTAAAATAGACAATTTTGTTATTATGCGCTCATCTACAACTGTTATTTGTGCACAGAGTTTTGTGTATCTAAATTATATTCGAGAGTTTTAATCGCCCAGAATCAATTTCAACAATTTAAAGGGACACAAAACTAGTTCAAAATAAAAATTACTTATTAAATCCCTTCTTACGAACCAACTTTAGCGGGAAAAGGAGTTAGCAATCCTTGCAAATCAACTTTTGCCTGGGGTTCGTTGAAACAAATTCTTTCTTACAATTTCTGATTTTCGTTACTGAGTAATGTTTGGTACTAGGTCTTGATAGAGTTTATTGATAACCTTTCGTAATCATACATATTTCCGATGAGATAAATTCAGATAAGGAATGTAAAGGATAAATTATCAGCATCCGCAGTTGTTCTTATTTTACAACTCTCATTTTCTTTTGTGCAAAATTGAGTTTTTTTTAATTCTTTCTGACGTCTTCTTTTGGCTGATAAAGCCAATATACCGATTACCGGTTCGGAAACTTGATCTCCAATAACAGCGAGCCTTAGTGCAATCAAATTAACATTTCTTTAGGCTGTTCGACTCGTTCAAATGGATCTTTTACGAACATATTGATAAATTGTCATTGTTTTGCATTATGTATTATGCAATTATTATCAAATCATTCAGAATTTTTAAATTGAGACTACCGTTAAAAGAAAAATATTTTCCAGCAGAAGGCAATCGCAGGCATTTAAAACTTTTACAAGTTAATCTTTATATAATACTATTTGTATACAATACTATTTTGGCACATGAAAACAAATATTCTACCCAAACAATCATCACACTACACTTGTTACATTAATCGAAATGTTTCTAATGAATTTTTATCAAGTTTTGCACAAGATTTAATGACCGCTCTTTATTTCGTGTTAAAATTTCCACATTAAATGAAAATGTGTTTTGGAAAAATATTTTTAATGAATGTCAACCAAATGTCATGAAATTTTAACAGAACAGATGACGCTCTTGGTTGCTGAGCTATGGCTCGTGTACGCGATGTTATTTGTCACACTGTGTGCGATTCGTGCAAAATATACGTATTAATTTTACGTTTAACATCATAACAAAAAAAAAACATGCTGGAATATAAATGGGTCATATGGACCCAAGAAAATTTAGCGTTACTTTTTTTTTATTGCAACGGATTTAATCTATTGATATATGTGTTAAAAATATTTTTTTCCGAGAACACAAGTTGTACACAAAAACTTAGTTTCACAATTATATGCTCAAACCGGAAAGATCGATAGGACAACAAAAGTATTAGGCGCCACCCAATTCTTATTGTAAAATTGGGAAAACAGATGACAAAGTAAAACGCACAAGTTATCTTTTCGCTGATGGGGAATTAATGTGTGTATTTGATCAAAGAGTGGGATACAGGTTAAGCTTAAAAGGAAATTATGCGAAAAATATTAAAAAAAAAAGAAGACTTTTTAACTTTTGTTTCGGCCAACGGAAGGCCCATAATTGCGCATTGTCGAAACGGTCAACCGGGTCGGTCGCGCGCTTTAACAACTAACCGTCTCACTAAGTTAAAATTAAAAAACGGAAAGAAGGCTTACGGCACTTTATGTCGATATAGTTGCGGTACAATTATATATATTTATCGATATTGTAATTTTTACTAATATCGAAATAAACCGTTCTTTTCATAAGAAAAACGAACCGAAAAGAAGAAATGAAATAACTGCCATTCTTTTGGCAAGCGTCACAGTGATTGGTAATTGTGAATAAATAAGTAAGTTTACATTGTGAAAAGAATGTAAAATATAAAATAGAAATTATTAATAAAGAGAAAAGAATATTAAATAAAATATAGTGCCTTTACAATTCAGGTGTGGGGTAAACATTAAAATCAATAAACAAAACAAAAAAGTGAGATTATAATACTGCTAAATTCGCCGAAATTATTGGTGTGCCCGCTGAAACAATGGCGTCATCATTAATTCCCGCTGTTGCTGTTCCAAGTTTCCTATGTGAATCATCTGCCGTTATTAACACTGAATCGGCTGCTGCTGTTTAGGGTGAATCATCTGATGTCCCGTCTGCTGTTCCCGCAATTACAACCGCAATTCGGACATTATAAAATTGCCTGTCCGAAACCAACACAACCGCCTGGTTCCTGCTTCACGTGCCACCAAATGGGACATCAGCACAGGGATTGCCCAACTTTAAATAAGAGGAAAATGCAGATTGCTGCAGCTGTGAACAGTATATCATCATACCCAACTTCTGATATGGAAGAAGACCTAAGTAATACTGTCTAAGTTATACAAATGGTAAGAGTGACTTTTTTGAATTATCAAGGTAGATGCACAGAATCCATTATTTTGTTTATCTCTCATTGATTCCGGAAGTCCAATTAGCATCGTCCAATATTCAAGTGTTCTACCGCCCATCAAAATACCTGAAGTTTTAAAGCCGACCAATTACTTTGGTATCGGAAAACGGAGATTATACTCTTATGGTATAATATTTTACTTAATTACATTTCGAAATAAAACTAAAAGAATTCCTTTTATAGTTGTACCTGATGGAACGACGTTGATTTTATGAATATTTTTAATATGCGTTTAGTTCAAACAAAAAAGAAAAAAAAAGTGACACACATGAAAAGTGTAACTTCTGACTTATGTGCATTTGTTTTGAGTAGTAATATAATTAATATAAATAGAAATAGAAATTTTAGTTGTAAGTCTAGTTGTAAGTCATATTGTATATATTTAGACTGGTAAATAAACAAAATCTTAATCTAAAAAAAAACTGGCATATATGTGTCCTCTTTGGCAGCCGATGTGTCTTCATCTGATGTTGGGCTGCCGGTTGACGGTAATTCATATCTGAAATTTGTGCGATTGATACAGGTATATCAAAGTCAACAGCCAAAAACACGGGGTATATGAAAATGTTTTTTCCAATTTACTTTTTAAAAAAATTATTAATTTTTTTCACTAGCAAAAAGTTTTTTTTTTCTCCTACTTACACCACATGCGCCTCGCGCTAAACTTGTTACAGAATGAAAGGGAATGTGTGTGCGCAGAATTTGCAAATAACTCTACGTGGAAGAGAATATTTCAAGGAATTTAAAATAGAAAACCATTTTTCATTCTGGCGAGTGTTTTTATATGGCCATCCCATCTTAAACTTTAATTAAATTCAAAAATATTTTATTTCTTTTGTAAGTAAAATACAGAATGTCTCATGTAATTTAGATATGTACCTTAAGCTGGCCATCCACGATCACTCATGAATGTCACTCCCGGCCTGAATGTTTTTTTGCCGCCCACCATCCACTATCACTTATGAACGTCATTCCTTATTTTTGTTCCAACAGCGGAGATAGCAGGGTCTCAAGTTATTTGTCAACTGTGTTGAAAATGAGTGAAGCCTTAGCATTAGTTATTAGTAAGGTTGTGAAAGACAGAAAAAAAGCAAACAAAACAAAAACGTTAACATAGACATTGGATGAAGGAATGGCTTCAAAAAAGGCAGAAGTTTACTCATGAAAGCCTTTGAAAGGAACTTGAAGCAACCTCCCCAGTAGATTAAAAATTTTTTTAGGATGGATTTTACCGAGTAACTAGACATGGTCGCGTCATTAATACGAAAGGAAGATACAATAATTAGAGATTCTACGAGTATATCACCCAATCAACGTCTTTCAGCAACATTACGATGTCTTGTTACTGGGCAAAATTTTGAAGAGTTGAAGTTCACTACAACAATTTCTCCCCAAAGTCATGGAATGATTATCATGCAGACTTGTGGGGCAATTATTGAGGAATAATATAAATATATATATATAATCGCACTTATCGTCTTTAACGTACAGTTGCCAACCAATGAAAAGAATAGCAGCTGATTTTGAACCTACTTGGACATCCCTCTTTATGTAGGTGTCATTGACGGAAAGCATATTTAAATTACCAGGCCAGCTAATTCTGGTTCATATTGTTTTAACTATAAGAAAACATTGAGTATTGTTTTACTTGCCCTCGTAAATGCAAGTTCTGAATTTATAATGGTTGATGTTGGAGCGAACGGCAGTGCTGGAGTTTTTCCAAACACAACATTTACCAAAAAGTTAGGAAAAGAACAGCTTTCTATTCCCAAATCGGAAGCTTTGCATAATAGCGATAAAATAATGCCATACGTTTTTGTGGGTGACGACGCATTTCCACTTTTGGAAAATTTAATGAAGCCGTAATCAAGAATTAATTTGAACTCCAAACAGTTAATTTACAACTATCAAGCGCTCGACGTGTTGTCGAAAACGCTTTCGAAATTTTGGCAGCTAGATTTCACACTATTAATTTGGATCCGAACAAAGTTGCAGTAATCGTTTTTTTCAAAGAAGAGAAGTTGGCATTGAGGATGTTGTTACTGGAGTTTTGACGCAAGGCGATTGGAGACTTGAAACCAACCAACTCATTAATCTCAAGCCTAAGAAAAATAATAATTCCAGGTCTTCTACGAAAGAAATAAGCAATAAATGTTGCCACTATTTTAATACCAAGGGTTCTGTACCGTGGCAGTAGATATAGACTCTAATAAAGATGTAAATTGATTAAATAGACAGTTCGTTTTCTTTATTTCTTTATTGATATTGAGCATTTTACAAAAGATCGTTTACAGATGAGTATGATGATTCAATGACTTCATCTGATATTATTTGAACCTGCTGCCTTGGTTGCGAGATTTCAAAGTTTCTTCTTGTGGCAACATCATTGTGTTTGGATGGCCGAGAATCAGGGGAAAAAAATTATGAAGATGGTCGCGAATGTGTTGGAATGACAGGCGTTGAACAATAGAATGTTGATTGCGATTGAGGGAGCCTCCTCAGAAATCGAAGTATCTTCAGTATTACCGCAAGTGCTAATTCCCTCCTCAGGTCTTTCCTGGTCATTCAAAAAATGAAGTTCGTCAAAATACCAGAGGGACGGCATATATATATCGTCCACTCCTGCACCAGACTTCTGGATTTGAACTACCTTTTTGAGTTCTCTTCGGTAGCAACCGCGAATGGTGTTTAACTTTTTCTGTGTTTACATTTTTGTCTTTTTTTTATTCATCTAACTTCGCGTACGCGTTATTTTTTTTATCAGGGTCTTTGTCGACTTCTTTTTTTATCTGCCACAATTCTGGCAATTCTTTGTATAACAAAAAAACTCGCGCCAAAACTCTTTATCTTCGTGTAATGCCATTCGTTTTTCTTTTTTCTGTCCGCGCAGGTTAACAGTCGAATGGAAGGTGACAATGAAAGAATAACAGTCATGGCCATCCACTATCGCGCATGAATGTGCAATTCAAAACTTTTTGATCGCGCATGATTATGCACACTGGATGCCAATGAGTGCCATTCTTTCGTATTTGTAAAGCGATTTATGCTCAAAATTAATTTATTAAGATTTTAATATATTAGATTATATGCATATATCGATATATATTTATTTATATTGCTATTAAATACATAGTAACGAATTTTGATGGGTAAACTTTGTAATATATCCAAATTATATTTCAATTCAAAAGGGTTAATAATAATCGTTCAAAGTAACTGGGTTCAAAGATTTTTATTGTTCATGCGCTCATAATACTCGATTTAAAATAGACAATTTTGTTATTATGCGCTCATCTACAACTGTTATTTGTGCACAGAGTTTTGTGTATCTAAATTATATTCGAGAGTTTTAATCGCCCAGAATCAATTTCAACAATTTAAAGGGACACAAAACTAGTTCAAAATAAAAATTACTTATTAAATCCCTTCTTACGAACCAACTTTAGCGGGAAAAGGAGTTAGCAATCCTTGCAAATCAACTTTTGCCTGGGGTTCGTTGAAACAAATTCTTTCTTACAATTTCTGATTTTCGTTACTGAGTAATGTTTGGTACTAGGTCTTGATAGAGTTTATTGATAACCTTTCGTAATCATACATATTTCCGATAAGATAAATTCAGATAAGGAATGTAAAGGATAAATTATCAGCATCCGCAGTTTGTTCTTATTTTACAACTCTCATTTTCTTTTGTGCAAAATTGAGTTTTTTTTAATTCTTTCTGACGTCTTCTTTTGGCTGATAAAGCCAATATACCGATTACCGGTTCGGAAACTTGATCTCCAATAACAGCGAGCCTTAGTGCAATCAAATTAACATTTCTTTAGGCTGTTCGACTCGTTCAAATGGATCTTTTACGAACATATTGATAAATTGTCATTGTTTTGCATTATGTATTATGCAATTATTATCAAATCATTCAGAATTTTTAAATTGAGACTACCGTTAAAAGAAAAATATTTTCCAGCAGAAGGCAATCGCAGGCATTTAAAACTTTTACAAGTTAATCTTTATATAATACTATTTGTATACAATACTATTTTGGCACATGAAAACAAATATTCTACCCAAACAATCATCACACTACACTTGTTACATTAATCGAAATGTTTCTAATGAATTTTTATCAAGTTTTGCACAAGATTTAATGACCGCTCTTTATTTCGTGTTAAAATTTCCACATTAAATGAAAATGTGTTTTGGAAAAATATTTTTAATGAATGTCAACCAAATGTCATGAAATTTTAACAGAACAGATGACGCTCTTGGTTGCTGAGCTATGGCTCGTGTACGCGATGTTATTTGTCACACTGTGTGCGATTCGTGCAAAATATACGTATTAATTTTACGTTTAACATCATAACAAAAAAAAAACATGCTGGAATATAAATGGGTCATATGGACCCAAGAAAATTTAGCGTTACTTTTTTTTTATTGCAACGGATTTAATCTATTGATATATGTGTTAAAAATATTTTTTTCCGAGAACACAAGTTGTACACAAAAACTTAGTTTCACAATTATATGCTCAAACCGGAAAGATCGATAGGACAACAAAAGTATTAGGCGCCACCCAATTCTTATTGTAAAATTGGGAAAACAGATGACAAAGTAAAACGCACAAGTTATCTTTTCGCTGATGGGGAATTAATGTGTGTATTTGATCAAAGAGTGGGATACAGGTTAAGCTTAAAAGGAAATTATGCGAAAAATATTTAAAAAAAAAGAAGACTTTTTAACTTTTGTTTCGGCCAACGGAAGGCCCATAATTGCGCATTGTCGAAACGGTCAACCGGGTCGGTCGCGCGCTTTAACAACTAACCGTCTCACTAAGTTAAAATTAAAAAACGGAAAGAAGGCTTACGGCACTTTATGTCGATATAGTTGCGGTACAATTATATATATTTATCGATATTGTAATTTTTACTAATATCGAAATAAACCGTTCTTTTCATAAGAAAAACGAACCGAAAAGAAGAAATGAAATAACTGCCATTCTTTTGGCAAGCGTCACAGTGATTGGTAATTGTGAATAAATAAGTAAGTTTACATTGTGAAAAGAATGTAAAATATAAAATAGAAATTATTAATAAAGAGAAAAGAATATTAAATAAAATATAGTGCCTTTACAATTCAGGTGTGGGGTAAACATTAAAATCAATAAACAAAACAAAAAAGTGAGATTATAATACTGCTAAATTCGCCGAAATTATTGGTGTGCCCGCTGAAACAATGGCGTCATCATTAATTCCCGCTGTTGCTGTTCCAAGTTTCCTATGTGAATCATCTGCCGTTATTAACACTGAATCGGCTGCTGCTGTTTAGGGTGAATCATCTGATGTCCCGTCTGCTGTTCCCGCAATTACAACCGCAATTCGGACATTATAAAATTGCCTGTCCGAAACCAACACAACCGCCTGGTTCCTGCTTCACGTGCCACCAAATGGGACATCAGCACAGGGATTGCCCAACTTTAAATAAGAGGAAAATGCAGATTGCTGCAGCTGTGAACAGTATTTCATCATACCCAACTTCTGATATGGAAGAAGACCTAAGTAATACTGTCTAAGTTATACAAATGGTAAGAGTGACTTTTTTGAATTATCAAGGTAGATGCACAGAATCCATTATTTTGTTTATCTCTCATTGATTCCGGAAGTCCAATTAGCATCGTCCAATATTCAAGTGTTCTACCGCCCATCAAAATACCTGAAGTTTTAAAGCCGACCAATTACTTTGGTATCGGAAAACGGAGATTATACTCTTATGGTATAATATTTTACTTAATTACATTTCGAAATAAAACTAAAAGAATTCCTTTTATAGTTGTACCTGATGGAACGACGTTGATTTTATGAATATTTTTAATATGCGTTTAGTTCAAACAAAAAAGAAAAAAAAAATGACACACATGAAAAGTGTAACTTCTGACTTATGTGCATTTGTTTTGAGTAGTAATATAATTAATATAAATAGAAATAGAAATTTTAGTTGTAAGTCTAGTTGTAAGTCATATTGTATATATTTAGACTGGTAAATAAACAAAATCTTAATCTAAAAAAAAACTGGCATATATGTGTCCTCTTTGGCAGCCGATGTGTCTTCATCTGATGTTGGGCTGCCGGTTGACGGTAATTCATATCTGAAATTTGTGCGATTGATACAGGTATATCAAAGTCAACAGCCAAAAACACGGGGTATATGAAAATGTTTTTTCCAATTTACTTTTTAAAAAAATTATTAATTTTTTTCACTAGCAAAAAGTTTTTTTTTTCTCCTACTTACACCACATGCGCCTCGCGCTAAACTTGTTACAGAATGAAAGGGAATGTGTGTGCGCAGAATTTGCAAATAACTCTACGTGGAAGAGAATATTTCAAGGAATTTAAAATAGAAAACCATTTTTCATTCTGGCGAGTGTTTTTATATGGCCATCCCATCTTAAACTTTAATTAAATTCAAAAATATTTTATTTCTTTTGTAAGTAAAATACAGAATGTCTCATGTAATTTAGATATGTACCTTAAGCTGGCCATCCACGATCACTCATGAATGTCACTCCCGGCCTGAATGTTTTTTTGCCGCCCACCATCCACTATCACTTATGAACGTCATTCCTTATTTTTGTTCCAACAGCGGAGATAGCAGGGTCTCAAGTTATTTGTCAACTGTGTTGAAAATGAGTGAAGCCTTAGCATTAGTTATTAGTAAGGTTGTGAAAGACAGAAAAAAAGCAAACAAAACAAAAACGTTAACATAGACATTGGATGAAGGAATGGCTTCAAAAAAGGCAGAAGTTTACTCATGAAAGCCTTTGAAAGGAACTTGAAGCAACCTTCCCAGTAGATTAAAAAATTTTCTTAGGATGGATTTTACCGAGTAACTAGACATGGTCGCGTCATTAATACGAAAGGAAGATACAATAATTAGAGATTCTACGAGTATATCACCCAATCAACGTCTTTCAGCAACATTACGATGTCTTGTTACTGGGCAAAATTTTGAAGAGTTGAAGTTCACTACAACAATTTCTCCCCAAAGTCATGGAATGATTATCATGCAGACTTGTGGGGCAATTATTGAGGAATAATATAAATATATATATATAATCGCACTTATCGTCTTTAACGTACAGTTGCCAACCAATGAAAAGAATAGCAGCTGATTTTGAACCTACTTGGACATCCCTCTTTATGTAGGTGTCATTGACGGAAAGCATATTTAAATTACCAGGCCAGCTAATTCTGGTTCATATTGTTTTAACTATAAGAAAACATTGAGTATTGTTTTACTTGCCCTCGTAAATGCAAGTTCTGAATTTATAATGGTTGATGTTGGAGCGAACGGCAGTGCTGGAGTTTTTCCAAACACAACATTTACCAAAAAGTTAGGAAAAGAACAGCTTTCTATTCCCAAATCGGAAGCTTTGCATAATAGCGATAAAATAATGCCATACGTTTTTGTGGGTGACGACGCATTTCCACTTTTGGAAAATTTAATGAAGCCGTAATCAAGAATTAATTTGAACTCCAAACAGTTAATTTACAACTATCAAGCGCTCGACGTGTTGTCGAAAACGCTTTCGAAATTTTGGCAGCTAGATTTCACACTATTAATTTGGATCCGAACAAAGTTGCAGTAATCGTTTTTTTCAAAGAAGAGAAGTTGGCATTGAGGATGTTGTTACTGGAGTTTTGACGCAAGGCGATTGGAGACTTGAAACCAACCAACTCATTAATCTCAAGCCTAAGAAAAATAATAATTCCAGGTCTTCTACGAAAGAAATAAGCAATAAATGTTGCCACTATTTTAATACCAAGGGTTCTGTACCGTGGCAGTAGATATAGACTCTAATAAAGATGTAAATTGATTAAATAGACAGTTCGTTTTCTTTATTTCTTTATTGATATTGAGCATTTTACAAAAGATCGTTTACAGATGAGTATGATGATTCAATGACTTCATCTGATATTATTTGAACCTGCTGCCTTGGTTGCGAGATTTCAAAGTTTCTTCTTGTGGCAACATCATTGTGTTTGGATGGCCGAGAATCAGGGGAAAAAAATTATGAAGATGGTCGCGAATGTGTTGGAATGACAGGCGTTGAACAATAGAATGTTGATTGCGATTGAGGGAGCCTCCTCAGAAATCGAAGTATCTTCAGTATTACCGCAAGTGCTAATTCCCTCCTCAGGTCTTTCCTGGTCATTCAAAAAATGAAGTTCGTCAAAATACCAGAGGGACGGCATATATATATCGTCCACTCCTGCACCAGACTTCTGGATTTGAACTACCTTTTTGAGTTCTCTTCGGTAGCAACCGCGAATGGTGTTTAACTTTTTCTGTGTTTACATTTTTGTCTTTTTTTTATTCATCTAACTTCGCGTACGCGTTATTTTTTTTATCAGGGTCTTTGTCGACTTCTTTTTTTATCTGCCACAATTCTGGCAATTCTTTGTATAACAAAAAAACTCGCGCCAAAATTCTTTATCTTCGTGTAATGCCATTCGTTTTTCTTTTTTCTGTCCGCGCAGGTTAACAGTCGAATGGAAGGTGACAATGAAAGAATAACAGTCATGGCCATCCACTATCGCGCATGAATGTGCAATTCAAAACTTTTTGATCGCGCATGATTATGCACACTGGATGCCAATGAGTGCCATTCTTTCGTATTTGTAAAGCGATTTATGCTCAAAATTAATTTATTAAGATTTTAATATATTAGATTATATGCATATATCGATATATATTTATTTATATTGCTATTAAATACATAGTAACGAATTTTGATGGGTAAACTTTGTAATATATCCAAATTATATTTCAATTCAAAAGGGTTAATAATAATCGTTCAAAGTAACTGGGTTCAAAGATTTTTATTGTTCATGCGCTCATAATATTCGATTTAAAATAGACAATTTTGTTATTATGCGCTCATCTACAACTGTTATTTGTGCACAGAGTTTTGTGTATCTAAATTATATTCGAGAGTTTTAATCGCCCAGAATCAATTTCAACAATTTAAAGGGACACAAAACTAGTTCAAAATAAAAATTACTTATTAAATCCCTTCTTACGAACCAACTTTAGCGGGAAAAGGAGTTAGCAATCCTTGCAAATCAACTTTTGCCTGGGGTTCGTTGAAACAAATTCTTTCTTACAATTTCTGATTTTCGTTACTGAGTAATGTTTGGTACTAGGTCTTGATAGAGTTTATTGATAACCTTTCGTAATCATACATATTTCCGATAAGATAAATTCAGATAAGGAATGTAAAGGATAAATTATCAGCATCCGCAGTTTGTTCTTATTTTACAACTCTCATTTTCTTTTGTGCAAAATTGAGTTTTTTTTAATTCTTTCTGACGTCTTCTTTTGGCTGATAAAGCCAATATACCGATTACCGGTTCGGAAACTTGATCTCCAATAACAGCGAGCCTTAGTGCAATCAAATTAACATTTCTTTAGGCTGTTCGACTCGTTCAAATGGATCTTTTACGAACATATTGATAAATTGTCATTGTTTTGCATTATGTATTATGCAATTATTATCAAATCATTCAGAATTTTTAAATTGAGACTACCGTTAAAAGAAAAATATTTTCCAGCAGAAGGCAATCGCAGGCATTTAAAACTTTTACAAGTTAATCTTTATATAATACTATTTGTATACAATACTATTTTGGCACATGAAAACAAATATTCTACCCAAACAATCATCACACTACACTTGTTACATTAATCGAAATGTTTCTAATGAATTTTTATCAAGTTTTGCACAAGATTTAATGACCGCTCTTTATTTCGTGTTAAAATTTCCACATTAAATGAAAATGTGTTTTGGAAAAATATTTTTAATGAATGTCAACCAAATGTCATGAAATTTTAACAGAACAGATGACGCTCCTGGTTGCTGAGCTATGGCTCGTGTACGCGATGTTATTTGTCACACTGTGTGCGATTCGTGCAAAATATACGTATTAATTTTACGTTTAACATCATAACAAAAAAAAAACATGCTGGAATATAAATGGGTCATATGGACCCAAGAAAATTTAGCGTTACTTTTTTTTTATTGCAACGGATTTAATCTATTGATATATGTGTTAAAAATATTTTTTTCCGAGAACACAAGTTGTACACAAAAACTTAGTTTCACAATTTGTTCAATAGCTCGTATTAAAAAATGCACAAATAAAATTAAAGATCTCTTTATTGATGTGGACTGTATATTAAATTGACTGCTCTAATGCTCTCTACAAAAATCAATGACAATAATGACGAAATCCCGTCAGCTTAAATATCCAGTCTGCATGCACAAAAGTCGGTCGCAGGTCCCGTTAGCACTGCCTCGCCAGATGTGTGCATATAGTGTGTAGACGGTCGAATGTTATCGGCTGCTCCCTTTCGTGTGTCCTTCTTTGCGCCTCGTGAAGCGGTTCTTGCCGCTGCCTGTTGCTCGTGGCGGTGATTTGCCCTTGGGTTTTGTTTATGTTATTTGGCCAGCCGGTGTCCGTTGGTTATGAAACTTACGCGCGCTGCTGTGTTTGTTGTATGTACTACGATGCCCTTGGATTCCTATCTTGTCGATTCTGGACATTCCGCCCCCAATTGAAGGCTTGTGTTCAATTCTTGGTCACAGAATCGTCCTTTGGAAGTATGCACAACTTCTGCACCGGACGCACTAATGTCGAATGCTCCATTTTTACTTCTGCGCTCCGCACGAGGCCATCCTTGCCCTGATGAACCATGGTAATACGGCCTAGAGGCCAAAGCGTGGGTGGCATGTTCTCCTGTTTGACGAGTACTAGGTCACCCTTCTGCACGTTCTCTCTCCTCCGGTTCCACTTGAACCGCTGTTGCAAGGTATTGATGTACTCCTCGCTCCATCTTCTCCAGAAATGCTGTTGCATTTGACGTATACTGCTCCACAGCTTGAGTCGTGTCTGCGGCACATCGCTGACATCTTCCCCCAATGGTTGCACGATCTGCTCTCCGATCAGGAAATGTGCAGGCGTGAGTGCACATAAATCTCCTGGGTCATCGGACAATGCGCTCAGCGGTCTCGAATTGAGACACGCCTCTATAAGCACTAGCGTTGTGGACAGCGTCTCGAATGTAAACAGGTGCTTGCCCATAAGCCTGCGCAAGTGGTGTTTTGTAGATTTGACACCAGCTTCCCAAATGCCGCCGGTATGTGGTGCACCTGGCACGATGAATCTCCATTGTGTGCCCATAGCGCTGATTTGCTCGATCGGAAGCTTGTCCCTGTGCTGTCCTCCCATTCTCTGAAGCTCTCTGTCTGCGCCGACGAATGTTGTGGCATTGTCGCTCCAAAGCACTGAGCATGCGCCTCTTCTTCCCGTGAAACGCTGAAATGCTGCCAGGAATGCTTCTGTGGTTTGGTTGCTCACCAGCTCCAGGTGGATTGCTCGTGTCGCCATGCACACGAAAAGCGCAATATAGCCCTTTTCGATAATCTTACAGCGCCCTGCTCTGGCCTTTATCTGCACTGGGCCGGCGTAGTCGACCCCACTATGTCTGAACGCTCTAGCTTGTTGCACTCGGTCTTCGGGAAGACTACCCATTAGCTGCTCGATTACGGTCTGTTTTTGGCGAAAACAGATTATGCACTTCCCTATGCTTGATTTCAATGCACGTCTCAGCGTAGGTATCCAAAATTTCTGCCGGATATATTGCATGCACAGCTGCACTCCTCCATGTAGCGTTCTCAAGTGAGCTTCCCTTAGCAAGAGTTCAGTCAGTCTGCTCTTCGCTGGTAAGATGAGTGGGTGAATGTTCCTATATGGTAATGCTGAATTTTGTAGACGTCCCCCAACTCTCAGTGTCCCTTTGGGGTCTATAAAGGGCGTCAGTGTTATAAGACTGCTCGTAGTTTCAACTGGTCGTTTGCTCTTAACATGACCAAGCTCCTGCGGGTACGCCTGCTGTTGAGTGACCTTAACCCAGTAGATTAACGCGTCTTCTCGTTCTGGCGGTGTCACTGGTCCGCTCTGCTCCATCTGCTCATCCTTTCTTGCCTTGCGCACGAATCTCATCACCAGTGCCGTTATCCGGAGAATGCTCTCCAAAGTCGATTTGTGCTCCAGAAGACTTATGCCACCGATGGTCAAATAGGTTGCCCTTGAAACTATCAGCCTTCCGCTGATGACTGGTTTCTGCTCTGAAGTTGCTCCTGCACGTTGCTGCGTGGTCATGATGGGCTGTGATTTCGGCCAGCTCTCTTCTGCGCTCTTGAGCCAAGATGGTCCTTCCCACCAAAGGCTCGACTCGATGATCTGCGTAGCTGCGGCTCCCCTGGATCCCAGGTCGGCTGGATTGTCGCCCGATGCGACATGTTTCCAAGAGTGATCTTTAGTTAGATCCTGAATTGAACTGACCCTGTTGGCGACAAAGGTTTTCAGTTCAAACGGGATTTTCCTGATCCAATATAACACTGCGGTAGAATCGCTCCAGTACGTTCTTTGCACATGCTCAAAACTGCACGCCTTTACTGCTTGAGCCATTAGCTTTGACAGCAGCTCTGCTGCACATAACTCCAACCTTGGCACCGAAACCGTTTTAAGTGGCGCTACTCTGGTTTTCGAGGCTAATAGGACGCACTTAACCTCGCCATCGTTGGATGTTGTTCGCAAGTAAATGACTGCGGCGTATGCTCTGGTGGATGCGTCGGCAAATCCATGAAGCTGCACCTTGCTCCTTGCTTCGCTGCCTAACCATCTCGGAACCCGCACTGATGAGAGGATGGGAAGTTGCTCGTAAAATTGATTCCAAAAAGGCACCAGGCTTGCAGGTAATTGCTCGTCCCACTGTACTCCAGAACGCCACAAATCCTGGATGAAGATCTTGGCTGATATTATTACTGGAGCGAGATATCCGTTTGGGTCGTAGAGCCTCGCGATAGCACCGATGACCGCTCGTTTGGTCATGCGTGGGCTCGCTCCGTCCAGACGTACTATGAACATGATGTCGTCAGTTGCTGAATCCCAGACCAAGCCCAAAATTGAAGTGGGATTGTCTTCAGCAAAAGGCAACTCTGTTTCGCTCCTCCTCCCTATGCCCAGCTCTCTTAACACCTGCTCATTTGATGACATAAATCTGCTCAGCTCGAAACCTCCCTCGCACAGTGATGAGATTATCTCCTTGCTCAGGCTTACTGCTTGCTCTTCAGTATCTGCTCCCGTTAGCATGTCGTCCATGTAGAAATTATTGACGATTGCCTTGTGCGCCGAAGGATGTGTATCTGCATTGTCAAGTGCACATTGATGCATTGCCCTCACCGCGTTGAAACTACTGGACGTCATACCGTATGTGACCACGGTCAACCAGTACTCTAGCAGCTCGTCGTCTGGGCTCTCTCTCCAGAATATCGTTTGGAGATCCCATTGCTCTGGGTTTACGCACACTTGCCGGAACATTTTTTTGATATCAGCAGTTATCGCCACCTTGAAGCACCTGAAGCGAGTGATGATAGCTGATAAATCGTCTTGAAGCCTCGCGCCTGGGAATTGCATGTCGTTGAGCGATGTACCACTGTCGCTCCTGCACGATGCGTCGAAAACCACACGAAACTTCTTCGTGACGCAATGATGGGGTATGTGGTATGTCTGCCCTTGCGCTCGCTGACTCCTGTCGACCAATCTCATATGATCAAGTTCCAGGTACTCGCGCATGAAGTCCAGGTATTTCTGCTTTAGCTCCGAATCTGCACTCAATCTCCTCTCAAGTTGAAGAAACCTCTTTTTAGCTACTGCTCTAGTGCTGCCCAATTTCTGCTCTCGTGTGTTAAGGGGAATGGTTACCACGTATCTCCCGGCTGAGTTCCGATAATGCGTGCTATTGAAATTGTTTTCGACCCATTGATCATCCGGTGACACTGTGGTTGCTCTATCTAGCTCTTCGATCTCCCAAAATCGCCTCAATTGTTCACTAAGCTGTACGTCCGGTGAGTCAATTGCTACCGCCATTGCTCTGATGGCTCGTTCTTGATCTGGCTGCGGCTTTCCAAACACTATCCAGCCAAGGCGTGTGTCTTGCGCTGTAAGTCCAGAGTTGTACCTCCTGATGTCGCTCTTGATGATCTCTGCCCACACCTGTGCGCCGAGTAGGATTTCTACTCTACCGGGCTTGGTGAACATCGGATCTGCCAAGGTCAGCTCGTTCACTTCCTCAATTCGCTCTCGGGATAAGTCACTCCTTGGAAGGCTCGATGATATTTTCGAGATTACGCATACCTCGCATTTGAGTATAAACGTTGGATCCGCTCTGGAAAGAATGTCCACGTCCGTCATTCCTGCTAGCCGCACATTGGACCTGGATCCGATCCCATTGACAAGGAGGTCACATCTTCGTGTTACTATGCACATCCTTTGAGCGCACTGCTCGGTGATAAGGTTGACTTGACTACCGCTATCTAGAAGCGCTCTTGCCTCCATGGCGGGTCCTGCTCCAGCTCTGATCTTAACTAGTGCGGTTGCCAGCAATGCACTGCCGACTTCTGCGCTCATTTGCTCGGTTGATATATGTGATTTCTCGGGTTCGACTTTGCCAGCACATTGGGAAGATGTGGCATGAGAAGCTACCTGCTGCTCTGCTGGTAGTTGGTGAGTTCCTTGCTATGCTTCCGACTGCTTCGTCGTGCTTCGTGCAGCAGTTGCCTCTAGCTGCTCATTTGTGGCCATCGCTGCCAAGCTAGATACTGCACTGGGCCGTTCTGGGCAAAGCACACTGTTGTGCTTCTTATTGCACTTGCGGCAAGCTCCGGATGGACAGGTTTGCGGTGAATGTCCACTCCTCAGGCAGTTGGCACAAAGTTTCCAACTCCGGATCTTGTCGTGCCTGCTCGGGATGGACAGCGCCAAAAAGTCCTCGCAGCGGTATAATGCGTGCTGAGATTTGCACAATGGGCACTTGGGTAGCGCCGTTGCTCTACTTCCTCTGGCTGCGTTAAAATTGCTCTGCTGTTTCCGCTGCTCCGCTGGCTCTCGCTCTGGTGCGCGTTCGGTCCTTTGGTATTGATCGTAAAAGGCCGAATCCAATGCGCTTGCTCGACGCTCTAAAAATTGCAGAAACTCCTTGAGAGTGGCAATCTGACGCACATCGTCTCTTGTCATTTGCCATGCGTGGTTTGTCTCGCAGTCCAACCTCGCCCTGAGCATGTTGACTATGAATGGATCCCAGGATTCGATATTCAGACCGAGTACCCGTAAGGAACTTAAATGCACATTTGCCTCATTAACCAAATCGCGGATAGCTCGAGCTCTGGAAGGTTCCGCACTCACCTTCGGGATTGCATGCAATGCGTTGAGATGAGCATCCACGATATTCTGCTCATTGTCGAACACCTCATGTAGTTTGGACCACGCATCTTCATAATTGGCGTCTGTAACCTGCCATCTGCTGATTAGCCTCGCAGGAGCTCCTTCCAAAACTTGCCGTAGTTCGCGCATCTTGGTTACATTTGCCATGCTCGGGTTGTTGTGCACCTCGGTTAGGAATTGATCCCGAAACTCTCGCCACTTGGTGAAGTCGCCCTTAAAAATTGCAATTCTGGGGGTCCGCTCCTGCCGCACTTGGATTATGTTTGGCTGCGGGGTTTGTTCGCCACTGACAGCCAATCTAGCCGTGCCCTCACGCTCCAGCTCCCCCAGGCGCGTCCGCAATTTCGCGGCAGCTATGTGGTAAGTATCCTCGGCTGCAGCCAGGTACCTCTCATGCGCTTCCAGCTCATCGGAGGCTGTTGCCTTCTCCACCAGCAGCATGTGCTCTGACATTAACCTTTCATATGCGCTATCGGCAGCTGTCAGCTTGGTTTGGAGCAACGCCTCGTCTACCTTGGCGAATCCTTCCTCGCCAATAAATTTGGAGATCCGCATAAGGGATGAACGAAAAACGTCCCTTCTAGCTACATCGCCCATTGCTCGCACTTTTGTTCACTTAGACACTGGTTCTAGGTGCTCCTGCTCTCCGTAAGACTGCACCGGCCGTAGCGAATCAGGTCAACCCTTCGGAACAAGCTACGAACGTGTACAGAATTGAGCGTTTGCACACCTCTCGTTTCACTGTCTTGGAACGCACTGCTCTAAGCACAAATGTTTCGCGCAAACTGTGCACGGTGTCCTGCACAAAAATGTTTTTTAAGTTTTTATTCACAAGATAAAAATGCTCGCAATCACTTGTGGTATTCGCACTGAATTAGTTAAATTTCCTTTTATTATTTCCGCACGGAAGGAAAAAATGTTTGATTTAGCTTGGGCTCGTATTCGCACTGAATTGATCGAATTTTATTAGGCACAAAAATGAAAAAGCTCTAATCTCTAACCTTCGCACTGCACTGGTTATTATCCGTCTCGATCGGACCAAATGTTCAATAGCTCGTATTAAAAAATGCACAAATAAAATTAAAGATCTCTTTATTGATGTGGACTGTATATTAAATTGACTGCTCTAATGCTCTCTACAAAAATCAATGACAATAATGACGAAATCCCGTCAGCTTAAATATCCAGTCAGCATGCACAAAAGTCGGTCGCAGGTCCCGTTAGCACTGCCTCGCCAGATGTGTGCATATAGTGTGTAGACGGTCGAATGTTATCGGCTGCTCCCTTTCGTGTGTCCTTCTTTGCGCCTCGTGAAGCGGTTCTTGCCGCTGCCTGTTGCTCGTGGCGGTGATTTGCCCTTGGGTTTTGTTTATGTTATTTGGCCAGCCGGTGTCCGTTGGTTATGAAACTTACGCGCGCTGCTGTGTTTGTTGTATGTACTACGATGCCCTTGGATTCCTATCTTGTCGATTCTGGACACAATTATATGCTCAAACCGGAAAGATCGATAGGACAACAAAAGTATTAGGCGCCACCCAATTCTTATTGTAAAATTGGGAAAACAGATGACAAAGTAAAACGCACAAGTTATCTTTTCGCTGATGGGGAATTAATGTGTGTATTTGATCAAAGAGTGGGATACAGGTTAAGCTTAAAAGGAAATTATGCGAAAAATATTTAAAAAAAAAGAAGACTTTTTAACTTTTGTTTCGGCCAACGGAAGGCCCATAATTGCGCATTGTCGAAACGGTCAACCGGGTCGGTCGCGCGCTTTAACAACTAACCGTCTCACTAAGTTAAAATTAAAAAACGGAAAGAAGGCTTACGGCACTTTATGTCGATATAGTTGCGGTACAATTATATATATTTATCGATATTGTAAATTTTACTAATATCGAAATAAACCGTTCTTTTCATAAGAAAAACGAACCGAAAAGAAGAAATGAAATAACTGCCATTCTTTTGGCAAGCGTCACAGTGATTGGTAATTGTGAATAAATAAGTAAGTTTACATTGTGAAGAGAATGTAAAATATAAAATAGAAATTATTAATAAAGAGAAAAGAATATTAAATAAAATATAGTGCCTTTACAATTCAGGTGTGGGGTAAACATTAAAATCAATAAACAAAACAAAAAAGTGAGATTATAATACTGCTAAATTCGCCGAAATTATTGGTGTGCCCGCTGAAACAATGGCGTCATCATTAATTCCCGCTGTTGCTGTTCCAAGTTTCCTATGTGAATCATCTGCCGTTATTAACACTGAATCGGCTGCTGCTGTTTAGGGTGAATCATCTGATGTCCCGTCTGCTGTTCCCGCAATTACAACCGCAATTCGGACATTATAAAATTGCCTGTCCGAAACCAACACAACCGCCTGGTTCCTGCTTCACGTGCCACCAAATGGGACATCAGCACAGGGATTGCCCAACTTTAAATAAGAGGAAAATGCAGATTGCTGCAGCTGTGAACAGTATTTCATCATACCCAACTTCTGATATGGAAGAAGACCTAAGTAATACTGTCTAAGTTATACAAATGGTAAGAGTGACTTTTTTGAATTATCAAGGTAGATGCACAGAATCCATTATTTTGTTTATCTCTCATTGATTCCGGAAGTCCAATTAGCATCGTCCAATATTCAAGTGTTCTACCGCCCATCAAAATACCTGAAGTTTTAAAGCCGACCAATTACTTTGGTATCGGAAAACGGAGATTATACTCTTATGGTATAATATTTTACTTAATTACATTTCGAAATAAAACTAAAAGAATTCCTTTTATAGTTGTACCTGATGGAACGACGTTGATTTTATGAATATTTTTAATATGCGTTTAGTTCAAACAAAAAAGAAAAAAAAAGTGACACACATGAAAAGTGTAACTTCTGACTTATGTGCATTTGTTTTGAGTAGTAATATAATTAATATAAATAGAAATAGAAATTTTAGTTGTAAGTCTAGTTGTAAGTCATATTGTATATATTTAGACTGGTAAATAAACAAAATCTTAATCTAAAAAAAAACTGGCATATATGTGTCCTCTTTGGCAGCCGATGTGTCTTCATCTGATGTTGGGCTGCCGGTTGACGGTAATTCATATCTGAAATTTGTGCGATTGATACAGGTATATCAAAGTCAACAGCCAAAAACACGGGGTATATGAAAATGTTTTTTCCAATTTACTTTTTAAAAAAATTATTAATTTTTTTCACTAGCAAAAAGTTTTTTTTTTCTCCTACTTACACCACATGCGCCTCGCGCTAAACTTGTTACAGAATGAAAGGGAATGTGTGTGCGCAGAATTTGCAAATAACTCTACGTGGAAGAGAATATTTCAAGGAATTTAAAATAGAAAACCATTTTTCATTCTGGCGAGTGTTTTTATATGGCCATCCCATCTTAAACTTTAATTAAATTCAAAAATATTTTATTTCTTTTGTAAGTAAAATACAGAATGTCTCATGTAATTTAGATATGTACCTTAAGCTGGCCATCCACGATCACTCATGAATGTCACTCCCGGCCTGAATGTTTTTTTGCCGCCCACCATCCACTATCACTTATGAACGTCATTCCTTATTTTTGTTCCAACAGCGGAGATAGCAGGGTCTCAAGTTATTTGTCAACTGTGTTGAAAATGAGTGAAGCCTTAGCATTAGTTATTAGTAAGGTTGTGAAAGACAGAAAAAAAGCAAACAAAACAAAAACGTTAACATAGACATTGGATGAAGGAATGGCTTCAAAAAAGGCAGAAGTTTACTCATGAAAGCCTTTGAAAGGAACTTGAAGCAACCTCCCCAGTAGATTAAAAAATTTTCTTAGGATGGATTTTACCGAGTAACTAGACATGGTCGCGTCATTAATACGAAAGGAAGATACAATAATTAGAGATTCTACGAGTATATCACCCAATCAACGTCTTTCAGCAACATTACGATGTCTTGTTACTGGGCAAAATTTTGAAGAGTTGAAGTTCACTACAACAATTTCTCCCCAAAGTCATGGAATGATTATCATGCAGACTTGTGGGGCAATTATTGAGGAATAATATAAAGGTATGTAAAGATGAACACACATGTCAAAACATATATATAATCGCACTTATCGTCTTTAACGTACAGTTGCCAACCAATGAAAAGAATAGCAGCTGATTTTGAACCTACTTGGACATCCCTCTTTATGTAGGTGTCATTGACGGAAAGCATATTTAAATTACCAGGCCAGCTAATTCTGGTTCATATTGTTTTAACTATAAGAAAACATTGAGTATTGTTTTACTTGCCCTCGTAAATGCAAGTTCTGAATTTATAATGGTTGATGTTGGAGCGAACGGCAGTGCTGGAGTTTTTCCAAACACAACATTTACCAAAAAGTTAGGAAAAGAACAGCTTTCTATTCCCAAATCGGAAGCTTTGCATAATAGCGATAAAATAATGCCATACGTTTTTGTGGGTGACGACGCATTTCCACTTTTGGAAAATTTAATGAAGCCGTAATCAAGAATTAATTTGAACTCCAAACAGTTAATTTACAACTATCAAGCGCTCGACGTGTTGTCGAAAACGCTTTCGAAATTTTGGCAGCTAGATTTCACACTATTAATTTGGATCCGAACAAAGTTGCAGTAATCGTTTTTTTCAAAGAAGAGAAGTTGGCATTGAGGATGTTGTTACTGGAGTTTTGACGCAAGGCGATTGGAGACTTGAAACCAACCAACTCATTAATCTCAAGCCTAAGAAAAATAATAATTCCAGGTCTTCTACGAAAGAAATAAGCAATAAATGTTGCCACTATTTTAATACCAAGGGTTCTGTACCGTGGCAGTAGATATAGACTCTAATAAAGATGTAAATTGATTAAATAGACAGTTCGTTTTCTTTATTTCTTTATTGATATTGAGCATTTTACAAAAGATCGTTTACAGATGAGTATGATGATTCAATGACTTCATCTGATATTATTTGAACCTGCTGCCTTGGTTGCGAGATTTCAAAGTTTCTTCTTGTGGCAACATCATTGTGTTTGGATGGCCGAGAATCAGGGGAAAAAAATTATGAAGATGGTCGCGAATGTGTTGGAATGACAGGCGTTGAACAATAGAATGTTGATTGCGATTGAGGGAGCCTCCTCAGAAATCGAAGTATCTTCAGTATTACCGCAAGTGCTAATTCCCTCCTCAGGTCTTTCCTGGTCATTCAAAAAATGAAGTTCGTCAAAATACCAGAGGGACGGCATATATATATCGTCCACTCCTGCACCAGACTTCTGGATTTGAACTACCTTTTTGAGTTCTCTTCGGTAGCAACCGCGAATGGTGTTTAACTTTTTCTGTGTTTACATTTTTGTCTTTTTTTTATTCATCTAACTTCGCGTACGCGTTATTTTTTTTATCAGGGTCTTTGTCGACTTCTTTTTTTATCTGCCACAATTCTGGCAATTCTTTGTATAACAAAAAAACTCGCGCCAAAACTCTTTATCTTCGTGTAATGCCATTCGTTTTTCTTTTTTCTGTCCGCGCAGGTTAACAGTCGAATGGAAGGTGACAATGAAAGAATAACAGTCATGGCCATCCACTATCGCGCATGAATGTGCAATTCAAAACTTTTTGATCGCGCATGATTATGCACACTGGATGCCAATGAGTGCCATTCTTTCGTATTTGTAAAGCGATTTATGCTCAAAATTAATTTATTAAGATTTTAATATATTAGATTATATGCATATATCGATATATATTTATTTATATTGCTATTAAATACATAGTAACGAATTTTGATGGGTAAACTTTGTAATATATCCAAATTATATTTCAATTCAAAAGGGTTAATAATAATCGTTCAAAGTAACTGGGTTCAAAGATTTTTATTGTTCAGGCGCTCATAATATTCGATTTAAAATAGACAATTTTGTTATTATGCGCTCATCTACAACTGTTATTTGTGCACAGAGTTTTGTGTATCTAAATTATATTCGAGAGTTTTAATCGCCCAGAATCAATTTCAACAATTTAAAGGGACACAAAACTAGTTCAAAATAAAAATTACTTATTAAATCCCTTCTTACGAACCAACTTTAGCGGGAAAAGGAGTTAGCAATCCTTGCAAATCAACTTTTGCCTGGGGTTCGTTGAAACAAATTCTTTCTTACAATTTCTGATTTTCGTTACTGAGTAATGTTTGGTACTAGGTCTTGATAGAGTTTATTGATAACCTTTCGTAATCATACATATTTCCGATAAGATAAATTCAGATAAGGAATGTAAAGGATAAATTATCAGCATCCGCAGTTTGTTCTTATTTTACAACTCTCATTTTCTTTTGTGCAAAATTGAGTTTTTTTTAATTCTTTCTGACGTCTTCTTTTGGCTGATAAAGCCAATATACCGATTACCGGTTCGGAAACTTGATCTCCAATAACAGCGAGCCTTAGTGCAATCAAATTAACATTTCTTTAGGCTGTTCGACTCGTTCAAATGGATCTTTTACGAACATATTGATAAATTGTCATTGTTTTGCATTATGTATTATGCAATTATTATCAAATCATTCAGAATTTTTAAATTGAGACTACCGTTAAAAGAAAAATATTTTCCAGCAGAAGGCAATCGCAGGCATTTAAAACTTTTACAAGTTAATCTTTATATAATACTATTTGTATACAATACTATTTTGGCACATGAAAACAAATATTCTACCCAAACAATCATCACACTACACTTGTTACATTAATCGAAATGTTTCTAATGAATTTTTATCAAGTTTTGCACAAGATTTAATGACCGCTCTTTATTTCGTGTTAAAATTTCCACATTAAATGAAAATGTGTTTTGGAAAAATATTTTTAATGAATGTCAACCAAATGTCATGAAATTTTAACAGAACAGATGACGCTCCTGGTTGCTGAGCTATGGCTCGTGTACGCGATGTTATTTGTCACACTGTGTGCGATTCATGCAAAATATACGTATTAATTTTACGTTTAACATCATAACAAAAAAAAAACATGCTGGAATATAAATGGGTCATATGGACCCAAGAAAATTTAGCGTTACTTTTTTTTTATTGCAACGGATTTAATCTATTGATATATGTGTTAAAAATATTTTTTTCCGAGAACACAAGTTGTACACAAAAACTTAGTTTCACAATTATATGCTCAAACCGGAAAGATCGATAGGACAACAAAAGTATTAGGCGCCACCCAATTCTTATTGTAAAATTGGGAAAACAGATGACAAAGTAAAACGCACAAGTTATCTTTTCGCTGATGGGGAATTAATGTGTGTATTTGATCAAAGAGTGGGATACAGGTTAAGCTTAAAAGGAA
Source organism: Volucella inflata (assembly GCA_928272305.1). Taxonomy (NCBI): domain Eukaryota; kingdom Metazoa; phylum Arthropoda; class Insecta; order Diptera; family Syrphidae; genus Volucella; species Volucella inflata. The sequence goes on from OV743716.1 coordinate 73,215,268, forward strand.
ATTATGCGAAAAATATTTAAAAAAAAAGAAGACTTTTTAACTTTTGTTTCGGCCAACGGAAGGCCCATAATTGCGCATTGTCGAAACGGTCAACCGGGTCGGTCGCGCGCTTTAACAACTAACCGTCTCACTAAGTTAAAATTAAAAAACGGAAAGAAGGCTTACGGCACTTTATGTCGATATAGTTGCGGTACAATTATATATATTTATCGATATTGTAAATTTTACTAATATCGAAATAAACCGTTCTTTTCATAAGAAAAACGAACCGAAAAGAAGAAATGAAATAACTGCCATTCTTTTGGCAAGCGTCACAGTGATTGGTAATTGTGAATAAATAAGTAAGTTTACATTGTGAAGAGAATGTAAAATATAAAATAGAAATTATTAATAAAGAGAAAAGAATATTAAATAAAATATAGTGCCTTTACAATTCAGGTGTGGGGTAAACATTAAAATCAATAAACAAAACAAAAAAGTGAGATTATAATACTGCTAAATTCGCCGAAATTATTGGTGTGCCCGCTGAAACAATGGCGTCATCATTAATTCCCGCTGTTGCTGTTCCAAGTTTCCTATGTGAATCATCTGCCGTTATTAACACTGAATCGGCTGCTGCTGTTTAGGGTGAATCATCTGATGTCCCGTCTGCTGTTCCCGCAATTACAACCGCAATTCGGACATTATAAAATTGCCTGTCCGAAACCAACACAACCGCCTGGTTCCTGCTTCACGTGCCACCAAATGGGACATCAGCACAGGGATTGCCCAACTTTAAATAAGAGGAAAATGCAGATTGCTGCAGCTGTGAACAGTATTTCATCATACCCAACTTCTGATATGGAAGAAGACCTAAGTAATACTGTCTAAGTTATACAAATGGTAAGAGTGACTTTTTTGAATTATCAAGGTAGATGCACAGAATCCATTATTTTGTTTATCTCTCATTGATTCCGGAAGTCCAATTAGCATCGTCCAATATTCAAGTGTTCTACCGCCCATCAAAATACCTGAAGTTTTAAAGCCGACCAATTACTTTGGTATCGGAAAACGGAGATTATACTCTTATGGTATAATATTTTACTTAATTACATTTCGAAATAAAACTAAAAGAATTCCTTTTATAGTTGTACCTGATGGAACGACGTTGATTTTATGAATATTTTTAATATGCGTTTAGTTCAAACAAAAAAGAAAAAAAAAGTGACACACATGAAAAGTGTAACTTCTGACTTATGTGCATTTGTTTTGAGTAGTAATATAATTAATATAAATAGAAATAGAAATTTTAGTTGTAAGTCTAGTTGTAAGTCATATTGTATATATTTAGACTGGTAAATAAACAAAATCTTAATCTAAAAAAAAACTGGCATATATGTGTCCTCTTTGGCAGCCGATGTGTCTTCATCTGATGTTGGGCTGCCGGTTGACGGTAATTCATATCTGAAATTTGTGCGATTGATACAGGTATATCAAAGTCAACAGCCAAAAACACGGGGTATATGAAAATGTTTTTTCCAATTTACTTTTTAAAAAAATTATTAATTTTTTTCACTAGCAAAAAGTTTTTTTTTTCTCCTACTTACACCACATGCGCCTCGCGCTAAACTTGTTACAGAATGAAAGGGAATGTGTGTGCGCAGAATTTGCAAATAACTCTACGTGGAAGAGAATATTTCAAGGAATTTAAAATAGAAAACCATTTTTCATTCTGGCGAGTGTTTTTATATGGCCATCCCATCTTAAACTTTAATTAAATTCAAAAATATTTTATTTCTTTTGTAAGTAAAATACAGAATGTCTCATGTAATTTAGATATGTACCTTAAGCTGGCCATCCACGATCACTCATGAATGTCACTCCCGGCCTGAATGTTTTTTTGCCGCCCACCATCCACTATCACTTATGAACGTCATTCCTTATTTTTGTTCCAACAGCGGAGATAGCAGGGTCTCAAGTTATTTGTCAACTGTGTTGAAAATGAGTGAAGCCTTAGCATTAGTTATTAGTAAGGTTGTGAAAGACAGAAAAAAAGCAAACAAAACAAAAACGTTAACATAGACATTGGATGAAGGAATGGCTTCAAAAAAGGCAGAAGTTTACTCATGAAAGCCTTTGAAAGGAACTTGAAGCAACCTCCCCAGTAGATTAAAAAATTTTCTTAGGATGGATTTTACCGAGTAACTAGACATGGTCGCGTCATTAATACGAAAGGAAGATACAATAATTAGAGATTCTACGAGTATATCACCCAATCAACGTCTTTCAGCAACATTACGATGTCTTGTTACTGGGCAAAATTTTGAAGAGTTGAAGTTCACTACAACAATTTCTCCCCAAAGTCATGGAATGATTATCATGCAGACTTGTGGGGCAATTATTGAGGAATAATATAAAGGTATGTAAAGATGAACACACATGTCAAAACATATATATAATCGCACTTATCGTCTTTAACGTACAGTTGCCAACCAATGAAAAGAATAGCAGCTGATTTTGAACCTACTTGGACATCCCTCTTTATGTAGGTGTCATTGACGGAAAGCATATTTAAATTACCAGGCCAGCTAATTCTGGTTCATATTGTTTTAACTATAAGAAAACATTGAGTATTGTTTTACTTGCCCTCGTAAATGCAAGTTCTGAATTTATAATGGTTGATGTTGGAGCGAACGGCAGTGCTGGAGTTTTTCCAAACACAACATTTACCAAAAAGTTAGGAAAAGAACAGCTTTCTATTCCCAAATCGGAAGCTTTGCATAATAGCGATAAAATAATGCCATACGTTTTTGTGGGTGACGACGCATTTCCACTTTTGGAAAATTTAATGAAGCCGTAATCAAGAATTAATTTGAACTCCAAACAGTTAATTTACAACTATCAAGCGCTCGACGTGTTGTCGAAAACGCTTTCGAAATTTTGGCAGCTAGATTTCACACTATTAATTTGGATCCGAACAAAGTTGCAGTAATCGTTTTTTTCAAAGAAGAGAAGTTGGCATTGAGGATGTTGTTACTGGAGTTTTGACGCAAGGCGATTGGAGACTTGAAACCAACCAACTCATTAATCTCAAGCCTAAGAAAAATAATAATTCCAGGTCTTCTACGAAAGAAATAAGCAATAAATGTTGCCACTATTTTAATACCAAGGGTTCTGTACCGTGGCAGTAGATATAGACTCTAATAAAGATGTAAATTGATTAAATAGACAGTTCGTTTTCTTTATTTCTTTATTGATATTGAGCATTTTACAAAAGATCGTTTACAGATGAGTATGATGATTCAATGACTTCATCTGATATTATTTGAACCTGCTGCCTTGGTTGCGAGATTTCAAAGTTTCTTCTTGTGGCAACATCATTGTGTTTGGATGGCCGAGAATCAGGGGAAAAAAATTATGAAGATGGTCGCGAATGTGTTGGAATGACAGGCGTTGAACAATAGAATGTTGATTGCGATTGAGGGAGCCTCCTCAGAAATCGAAGTATCTTCAGTATTACCGCAAGTGCTAATTCCCTCCTCAGGTCTTTCCTGGTCATTCAAAAAATGAAGTTCGTCAAAATACCAGAGGGACGGCATATATATATCGTCCACTCCTGCACCAGACTTCTGGATTTGAACTACCTTTTTGAGTTCTCTTCGGTAGCAACCGCGAATGGTGTTTAACTTTTTCTGTGTTTACATTTTTGTCTTTTTTTTATTCATCTAACTTCGCGTACGCGTTATTTTTTTTATCAGGGTCTTTGTCGACTTCTTTTTTTATCTGCCACAATTCTGGCAATTCTTTGTATAACAAAAAAACTCGCGCCAAAACTCTTTATCTTCGTGTAATGCCATTCGTTTTTCTTTTTTCTGTCCGCGCAGGTTAACAGTCGAATGGAAGGTGACAATGAAAGAATAACAGTCATGGCCATCCACTATCGCGCATGAATGTGCAATTCAAAACTTTTTGATCGCGCATGATTATGCACACTGGATGCCAATGAGTGCCATTCTTTCGTATTTGTAAAGCGATTTATGCTCAAAATTAATTTATTAAGATTTTAATATATTAGATTATATGCATATATCGATATATATTTATTTATATTGCTATTAAATACATAGTAACGAATTTTGATGGGTAAACTTTGTAATATATCCAAATTATATTTCAATTCAAAAGGGTTAATAATAATCGTTCAAAGTAACTGGGTTCAAAGATTTTTATTGTTCAGGCGCTCATAATATTCGATTTAAAATAGACAATTTTGTTATTATGCGCTCATCTACAACTGTTATTTGTGCACAGAGTTTTGTGTATCTAAATTATATTCGAGAGTTTTAATCGCCCAGAATCAATTTCAACAATTTAAAGGGACACAAAACTAGTTCAAAATAAAAATTACTTATTAAATCCCTTCTTACGAACCAACTTTAGCGGGAAAAGGAGTTAGCAATCCTTGCAAATCAACTTTTGCCTGGGGTTCGTTGAAACAAATTCTTTCTTACAATTTCTGATTTTCGTTACTGAGTAATGTTTGGTACTAGGTCTTGATAGAGTTTATTGATAACCTTTCGTAATCATACATATTTCCGATAAGATAAATTCAGATAAGGAATGTAAAGGATAAATTATCAGCATCCGCAGTTTGTTCTTATTTTACAACTCTCATTTTCTTTTGTGCAAAATTGAGTTTTTTTTAATTCTTTCTGACGTCTTCTTTTGGCTGATAAAGCCAATATACCGATTACCGGTTCGGAAACTTGATCTCCAATAACAGCGAGCCTTAGTGCAATCAAATTAACATTTCTTTAGGCTGTTCGACTCGTTCAAATGGATCTTTTACGAACATATTGATAAATTGTCATTGTTTTGCATTATGTATTATGCAATTATTATCAAATCATTCAGAATTTTTAAATTGAGACTACCGTTAAAAGAAAAATATTTTCCAGCAGAAGGCAATCGCAGGCATTTAAAACTTTTACAAGTTAATCTTTATATAATACTATTTGTATACAATACTATTTTGGCACATGAAAACAAATATTCTACCCAAACAATCATCACACTACACTTGTTACATTAATCGAAATGTTTCTAATGAATTTTTATCAAGTTTTGCACAAGATTTAATGACCGCTCTTTATTTCGTGTTAAAATTTCCACATTAAATGAAAATGTGTTTTGGAAAAATATTTTTAATGAATGTCAACCAAATGTCATGAAATTTTAACAGAACAGATGACGCTCCTGGTTGCTGAGCTATGGCTCGTGTACGCGATGTTATTTGTCACACTGTGTGCGATTCATGCAAAATATACGTATTAATTTTACGTTTAACATCATAACAAAAAAAAAACATGCTGGAATATAAATGGGTCATATGGACCCAAGAAAATTTAGCGTTACTTTTTTTTTATTGCAACGGATTTAATCTATTGATATATGTGTTAAAAATATTTTTTTCCGAGAACACAAGTTGTACACAAAAACTTAGTTTCACAATTATATGCTCAAACCGGAAAGATCGATAGGACAACAAAAGTATTAGGCGCCACCCAATTCTTATTGTAAAATTGGGAAAACAGATGACAAAGTAAAACGCACAAGTTATCTTTTCGCTGATGGGGAATTAATGTGTGTATTTGATCAAAGAGTGGGATACAGGTTAAGCTTAAAAGGAAATTATGCGAAAAATATTTAAAAAAAAAGAAGACTTTTTAACTTTTGTTTCGGCCAACGGAAGGCCCATAATTGCGCATTGTCGAAACGGTCAACCGGGTCGGTCGCGCGCTTTAACAACTAACCGTCTCACTAAGTTAAAATTAAAAAACGGAAAGAAGGCTTACGGCACTTTATGTCGATATAGTTGCGGTACAATTATATATATTTATCGATATTGTAAATTTTACTAATATCGAAATAAACCGTTCTTTTCATAAGAAAAACGAACCGAAAAGAAGAAATGAAATAACTGCCATTCTTTTGGCAAGCGTCACAGTGATTGGTAATTGTGAATAAATAAGTAAGTTTACATTGTGAAGAGAATGTAAAATATAAAATAGAAATTATTAATAAAGAGAAAAGAATATTAAATAAAATATAGTGCCTTTACAATTCAGGTGTGGGGTAAACATTAAAATCAATAAACAAAACAAAAAAGTGAGATTATAATACTGCTAAATTCGCCGAAATTATTGGTGTGCCCGCTGAAACAATGGCGTCATCATTAATTCCCGCTGTTGCTGTTCCAAGTTTCCTATGTGAATCATCTGCCGTTATTAACACTGAATCGGCTGCTGCTGTTTAGGGTGAATCATCTGATGTCCCGTCTGCTGTTCCCGCAATTACAACCGCAATTCGGACATTATAAAATTGCCTGTCCGAAACCAACACAACCGCCTGGTTCCTGCTTCACGTGCCACCAAATGGGACATCAGCACAGGGATTGCCCAACTTTAAATAAGAGGAAAATGCAGATTGCTGCAGCTGTGAACAGTATTTCATCATACCCAACTTCTGATATGGAAGAAGACCTAAGTAATACTGTCTAAGTTATACAAATGGTAAGAGTGACTTTTTTGAATTATCAAGGTAGATGCACAGAATCCATTATTTTGTTTATCTCTCATTGATTCCGGAAGTCCAATTAGCATCGTCCAATATTCAAGTGTTCTACCGCCCATCAAAATACCTGAAGTTTTAAAGCCGACCAATTACTTTGGTATCGGAAAACGGAGATTATACTCTTATGGTATAATATTTTACTTAATTACATTTCGAAATCAAACTAAAAGAATTCCTTTTATAGTTGTACCTGATGGAACGACGTTGATTTTATGAATATTTTTAATATGCGTTTAGTTCAAACAAAAAAGAAAAAAAAAGTGACACACATGAAAAGTGTAACTTCTGACTTATGTGCATTTGTTTTGAGTAGTAATATAATTAATATAAATAGAAATAGAAATTTTAGTTGTAAGTCTAGTTGTAAGTCATATTGTATATATTTAGACTGGTAAATAAACAAAATCTTAATCTAAAAAAAAACTGGCATATATGTGTCCTCTTTGGCAGCCGATGTGTCTTCATCTGATGTTGGGCTGCCGGTTGACGGTAATTCATATCTGAAATTTGTGCGATTGATACAGGTATATCAAAGTCAACAGCCAAAAACACGGGGTATATGAAAATGTTTTTTCCAATTTACTTTTTAAAAAAATTATTAATTTTTTTCACTAGCAAAAAGTTTTTTTTTTCTCCTACTTACACCACATGCGCCTCGCGCTAAACTTGTTACAGAATGAAAGGGAATGTGTGTGCGCAGAATTTGCAAATAACTCTACGTGGAAGAGAATATTTCAAGGAATTTAAAATAGAAAACCATTTTTCATTCTGGCGAGTGTTTTTATATGGCCATCCCATCTTAAACTTTAATTAAATTCAAAAATATTTTATTTCTTTTGTAAGTAAAATACAGAATGTCTCATGTAATTTAGATATGTACCTTAAGCTGGCCATCCACGATCACTCATGAATGTCACTCCCGGCCTGAATGTTTTTTTGCCGCCCACCATCCACTATCACTTATGAACGTCATTCCTTATTTTTGTTCCAACAGCGGAGATAGCAGGGTCTCAAGTTATTTGTCAACTGTGTTGAAAATGAGTGAAGCCTTAGCATTAGTTATTAGTAAGGTTGTGAAAGACAGAAAAAAAGCAAACAAAACAAAAACGTTAACATAGACATTGGATGAAGGAATGGCTTCAAAAAAGGCAGAAGTTTACTCATGAAAGCCTTTGAAAGGAACTTGAAGCAACCTCCCCAGTAGATTAAAAAATTTTCTTAGGATGGATTTTACCGAGTAACTAGACATGGTCGCGTCATTAATACGAAAGGAAGATACAATAATTAGAGATTCTACGAGTATATCACCCAATCAACGTCTTTCAGCAACATTACGATGTCTTGTTACTGGGCAAAATTTTGAAGAGTTGAAGTTCACTACAACAATTTCTCCCCAAAGTCATGGAATGATTATCATGCAGACTTGTGGGGCAATTATTGAGGAATAATATAAAGGTATGTAAAGATGAACACACATGTCAAAACATATATATAATCGCACTTATCGTCTTTAACGTACAGTTGCCAACCAATGAAAAGAATAGCAGCTGATTTTGAACCTACTTGGACATCCCTCTTTATGTAGGTGTCATTGACGGAAAGCATATTTAAATTACCAGGCCAGCTAATTCTGGTTCATATTGTTTTAACTATAAGAAAACATTGAGTATTGTTTTACTTGCCCTCGTAAATGCAAGTTCTGAATTTATAATGGTTGATGTTGGAGCGAACGGCAGTGCTGGAGTTTTTCCAAACACAACATTTACCAAAAAGTTAGGAAAAGAACAGCTTTCTATTCCCAAATCGGAAGCTTTGCATAATAGCGATAAAATAATGCCATACGTTTTTGTGGGTGACGACGCATTTCCACTTTTGGAAAATTTAATGAAGCCGTAATCAAGAATTAATTTGAACTCCAAACAGTTAATTTACAACTATCAAGCGCTCGACGTGTTGTCGAAAACGCTTTCGAAATTTTGGCAGCTAGATTTCACACTATTAATTTGGATCCGAACAAAGTTGCAGTAATCGTTTTTTTCAAAGAAGAGAAGTTGGCATTGAGGATGTTGTTACTGGAGTTTTGACGCAAGGCGATTGGAGACTTGAAACCAACCAACTCATTAATCTCAAGCCTAAGAAAAATAATAATTCCAGGTCTTCTACGAAAGAAATAAGCAATAAATGTTGCCACTATTTTAATACCAAGGGTTCTGTACCGTGGCAGTAGATATAGACTCTAATAAAGATGTAAATTGATTAAATAGACAGTTCGTTTTCTTTATTTCTTTATTGATATTGAGCATTTTACAAAAGATCGTTTACAGATGAGTATGATGATTCAATGACTTCATCTGATATTATTTGAACCTGCTGCCTTGGTTGCGAGATTTCAAAGTTTCTTCTTGTGGCAACATCATTGTGTTTGGATGGCCGAGAATCAGGGGAAAAAAATTATGAAGATGGTCGCGAATGTGTTGGAATGACAGGCGTTGAACAATAGAATGTTGATTGCGATTGAGGGAGCCTCCTCAGAAATCGAAGTATCTTCAGTATTACCGCAAGTGCTAATTCCCTCCTCAGGTCTTTCCTGGTCATTCAAAAAATGAAGTTCGTCAAAATACCAGAGGGACGGCATATATATATCGTCCACTCCTGCACCAGACTTCTGGATTTGAACTACCTTTTTGAGTTCTCTTCGGTAGCAACCGCGAATGGTGTTTAACTTTTTCTGTGTTTACATTTTTGTCTTTTTTTTATTCATCTAACTTCGCGTACGCGTTATTTTTTTTATCAGGGTCTTTGTCGACTTCTTTTTTTATCTGCCACAATTCTGGCAATTCTTTGTATAACAAAAAAACTCGCGCCAAAACTCTTTATCTTCGTGTAATGCCATTCGTTTTTCTTTTTTCTGTCCGCGCAGGTTAACAGTCGAATGGAAGGTGACAATGAAAGAATAACAGTCATGGCCATCCACTATCGCGCATGAATGTGCAATTCAAAACTTTTTGATCGCGCATGATTATGCACACTGGATGCCAATGAGTGCCATTCTTTCGTATTTGTAAAGCGATTTATGCTCAAAATTAATTTATTAAGATTTTAATATATTAGATTATATGCATATATCGATATATATTTATTTATATTGCTATTAAATACATAGTAACGAATTTTGATGGGTAAACTTTGTAATATATCCAAATTATATTTCAATTCAAAAGGGTTAATAATAATCGTTCAAAGTAACTGGGTTCAAAGATTTTTATTGTTCATGCGCTCATAATACTCGATTTAAAATAGACAATTTTGTTATTATGCGCTCATCTACAACTGTTATTTGTGCACAGAGTTTTGTGTATCTAAATTATATTCGAGAGTTTTAATCGCCCAGAATCAATTTCAACAATTTAAAGGGACACAAAACTAGTTCAAAATAAAAATTACTTATTAAATCCCTTCTTACGAACCAACTTTAGCGGGAAAAGGAGTTAGCAATCCTTGCAAATCAACTTTTGCCTGGGGTTCGTTGAAACAAATTCTTTCTTACAATTTCTGATTTTCGTTACTGAGTAATGTTTGGTACTAGGTCTTGATAGAGTTTATTGATAACCTTTCGTAATCATACATATTTCCGATAAGATAAATTCAGATAAGGAATGTAAAGGATAAATTATCAGCATCCGCAGTTTGTTCTTATTTTACAACTCTCATTTTCTTTTGTGCAAAATTGAGTTTTTTTTAATTCTTTCTGACGTCTTCTTTTGGCTGATAAAGCCAATATACCGATTACCGGTTCGGAAACTTGATCTCCAATAACAGCGAGCCTTAGTGCAATCAAATTAACATTTCTTTAGGCTGTTCGACTCGTTCAAATGGATCTTTTACGAACATATTGATAAATTGTCATTGTTTTGCATTATGTATTATGCAATTATTATCAAATCATTCAGAATTTTTAAATTGAGACTACCGTTAAAAGAAAAATATTTTCCAGCAGAAGGCAATCGCAGGCATTTAAAACTTTTACAAGTTAATCTTTATATAATACTATTTGTATACAATACTATTTTGGCACATGAAAACAAATATTCTACCCAAACAATCATCACACTACACTTGTTACATTAATCGAAATGTTTCTAATGAATTTTTATCAAGTTTTGCACAAGATTTAATGACCGCTCTTTATTTCGTGTTAAAATTTCCACATTAAATGAAAATGTGTTTTGGAAAAATATTTTTAATGAATGTCAACCAAATGTCATGAAATTTTAACAGAACAGATGACGCTCTTGGTTGCTGAGCTATGGCTCGTGTACGCGATGTTATTTGTCACACTGTGTGCGATTCGTGCAAAATATACGTATTAATTTTACGTTTAACATCATAACAAAAAAAAAACATGCTGGAATATAAATGGGTCATATGGACCCAAGAAAATTTAGCGTTACTTTTTTTTTATTGCAACGGATTTAATCTATTGATATATGTGTTAAAAATATTTTTTTCCGAGAACACAAGTTGTACACAAAAACTTAGTTTCACAATTATATGCTCAAACCGGAAAGATCGATAGGACAACAAAAGTATTAGGCGCCACCCAATTCTTATTGTAAAATTGGGAAAACAGATGACAAAGTAAAACGCACAAGTTATCTTTTCGCTGATGGGGAATTAATGTGTGTATTTGATCAAAGAGTGGGATACAGGTTAAGCTTAAAAGGAAATTATGCGAAAAATATTAAAAAAAAAAGAAGACTTTTTAACTTTTGTTTCGGCCAACGGAAGGCCCATAATTGCGCATTGTCGAAACGGTCAACCGGGTCGGTCGCGCGCTTTAACAACTAACCGTCTCACTAAGTTAAAATTAAAAAACGGAAAGAAGGCTTACGGCACTTTATGTCGATATAGTTGCGGTACAATTATATATATTTATCGATATTGTAATTTTTACTAATATCGAAATAAACCGTTCTTTTCATAAGAAAAACGAACCGAAAAGAAGAAATGAAATAACTGCCATTCTTTTGGCAAGCGTCACAGTGATTGGTAATTGTGAATAAATAAGTAAGTTTACATTGTGAAAAGAATGTAAAATATAAAATAGAAATTATTAATAAAGAGAAAAGAATATTAAATAAAATATAGTGCCTTTACAATTCAGGTGTGGGGTAAACATTAAAATCAATAAACAAAACAAAAAAGTGAGATTATAATACTGCTAAATTCGCCGAAATTATTGGTGTGCCCGCTGAAACAATGGCGTCATCATTAATTCCCGCTGTTGCTGTTCCAAGTTTCCTATGTGAATCATCTGCCGTTATTAACACTGAATCGGCTGCTGCTGTTTAGGGTGAATCATCTGATGTCCCGTCTGCTGTTCCCGCAATTACAACCGCAATTCGGACATTATAAAATTGCCTGTCCGAAACCAACACAACCGCCTGGTTCCTGCTTCACGTGCCACCAAATGGGACATCAGCACAGGGATTGCCCAACTTTAAATAAGAGGAAAATGCAGATTGCTGCAGCTGTGAACAGTATTTCATCATACCCAACTTCTGATATGGAAGAAGACCTAAGTAATACTGTCTAAGTTATACAAATGGTAAGAGTGACTTTTTTGAATTATCAAGGTAGATGCACAGAATCCATTATTTTGTTTATCTCTCATTGATTCCGGAAGTCCAATTAGCATCGTCCAATATTCAAGTGTTCTACCGCCCATCAAAATACCTGAAGTTTTAAAGCCGACCAATTACTTTGGTATCGGAAAACGGAGATTATACTCTTATGGTATAATATTTTACTTAATTACATTTCGAAATAAAACTAAAAGAATTCCTTTTATAGTTGTACCTGATGGAACGACGTTGATTTTATGAATATTTTTAATATGCGTTTAGTTCAAACAAAAAAGAAAAAAAAAAGTGACACACATGAAAAGTGTAACTTCTGACTTATGTGCATTTGTTTTGAGTAGTAATATAATTAATATAAATAGAAATAGAAATTTTAGTTGTAAGTCTAGTTGTAAGTCATATTGTATATATTTAGACTGGTAAATAAACAAAATCTTAATCTAAAAAAAAACTGGCATATATGTGTCCTCTTTGGCAGCCGATGTGTCTTCATCTGATGTTGGGCTGCCGGTTGACGGTAATTCATATCTGAAATTTAAGCGATTGATACAGGTATATCTGGTCAAGAATTTGATGTATGTTTTCGTGTAACTAAACAACAATCTGATGTGTTGAAATCTATAGTAACAGATTTTTATGTAGAACCGTTAGATGTTAAACAAGAACCATACGATTATAAAAAGAAAATTCGTCTGACCGATGATATCCCATTTCATTGCTCCCCGCGGTCTTTGTCATGTCATGATAAAAATAGAGTTAGAAAAATTACCGATCACTTGATGGCTAGAAACATTATTCGACCAAGCCAATCTCCTTACGCTTCAGCGATAGTTCTAGTTAAAAAGAAAAGTGGTGAAATCCGTATGTGCATTGATTATCGCTTATTGAAAACAAGTCGTGATAACTTTCCGTTACCATTAATCGAAGATTGCATATCATTTATGTCTGGTAAGCGATGGTTTATACTAATTGATCTAGAGGATGGATTTCACCAATGTTTAATGCATGAAGATTCGGCTTATGTAACTTCGTTTGTCACACCTCACGGGCAATTCGAGTATTTAAGGATGCCATTCGGATTAAAGAATGCACATAGCACTTTTCAGCTATTCGCTCATAATATTTTCCGAGACTTGATTGACGATCATGAGATCATTATATATATTGACGACATTTTGAATGCTACAGTTGATTTTGAATCTCATATTAAAATACTTAAAGAAGTCTTAGGTAGAATTTATGAAAGGCGAATATCTGGGATACTTAGTAAATTCAGCTTGTACTCGACCAAGTGATGCACATATATGTACGTGCTATTAAACGCTATCCGCTTCCAAGGAATCAAAAGGAACTACAAACGTGCATTGGTTTATTTTCATATTTTCGTAGATTCGTACCTTCATTCTCAAAAATTGTAAAACCTTTATTGTTGCTGTAACGAAAGGATAGTTCAATTTCTCTGAAGTGTTTTATGAATTACGAGATCGATTAATTACAGCACCGGTGTTGGCAATTTACAGTCCTGATCGTGAAACAGAGTTACATTGCGATGCCAGTAGTCATGGTTTTGGATCTGTATTAATGCAAAGCCAGGATGATGGTAAATTGCACCCAACTGCATATTTTTCTAAAACCACCTCACCCGCGGAATCTAAATATCATAGTTTCGAGCTAGAGACCCTGTCTATAATTTATTCTCTTCGCCATTTTAGAGTGTATTTAGAAGGAATTCCTTTCAAAATCGTTACGGATTGTAATTCGCTTACAATGACTTTGAACAAAAAGCAGGTAAATCCGAGAATTGCACGCTGGGCTCTAGAGTTGGAAAATTATAATAGGAGTCGTAGTGGTAGAGTTATGGGATATTCTAATGCATTGAGTAGACATCACGCAGAGCAATATTCTAGTCAATTCGTTGCTACTATTAATTATGACCAATTAGAATTTCTGATTCAAGTCGCACAAAATCGCGATGAGGAAATTAAAGATGTAAGCAACGATTAATTGAATTATATTCTCTAATTTGCGCTATTCTTCGACAGGCCAAAAAGTTTTTTTTTATGATCTACGTATTGTCCCTTCTTTGCAAACCCACGAGGAATCGGTTGTTGTTTGTTTTATTTGTTTTTTATTATCTTGGGAGTTTCTGCGCATCTCATCCTTTTATGACGATTCTTTGTTTGTATCCTTTTGATTTATTTGTGTTCGATGCACCGTTTGTTCCCAATAATTACTGCGCATTATTTGATATATGATGTGCTTTAGCTCCTTTGTTTATTTGTTGACATAGGATTCGAACGAAGATCGTAGATTTGTTGGCATTGTCATTTTCTCAAAAGACATAGAAACAAGGAGTTGTGGAAGTTATCATTATCGAATGAAGTTTCATTAAGTGGTGAGATCTAACTGTTAGCAGACGATTGTTTTTCTAGTAAAAATTTTTTATTATTTTGTTATTTGTGAAATAGAAGAACGAGGAAAATCGTATGTTAGTTTAATTCCCTGAGTATCCATTGGTATCTTTTTATATTTATATAATTTCATTTGTGAGTTTAATTCACTGAGTACCCATTGATATCTTTTTATATTTATATAATTTCATTTGTGAGTTTATTTCACGGAGTACTTCCCTGGTTTACTCCTTTTAATTGATAGTTATTTTATATTTTTACTATACATAAAAACAAAAAAAAAATACTGTGGCGCTGGCAGCCCGGTATGGGCCATGGCCTAGCTGCTTGTCACTCATTTGTGTTGCTCATGTTGTCATTTTTGTCACATCTGAGCGAGGCCTACGGTTTACCGTCTTTATATTCAAGTAATTTTATTCGTGAGTTTATTTCACTGAATACCATTGGTATCTTTTTTTTATATATATTTATGTAATGTTATTTGTGAGTTATTTTACTGAATACTTATTGGTATTCGAATATTATATTTTTGTAATTTTATCAGTAAGTTTTCACTAAGTATTCGTTTATACTTTTATAATTATATATGTAAGTGTGAGTTTTCAGGAGTATTTATTGGTTTTATCTTATTTGATCAGTTATACATATATTTATGCTCAATTTAGTTAGGTATCTCAGAGTGATTTCTTAGATTTATTAAAATTATATAAACACATATTTTTTTATTACCAATTTATACATGGTAGTTTATTGTTATTTATGAATTATATAGATATAATTATGGTATATATGTGTACTCATTTGATATAAATTCTTCTTAAGTATGACGGAATTGAAGGATGACTGTGAACGGAAGTGCGTGGTTCTATTTTTGCTTTTTCCGTGTGTAATGGAGATGTGCGGAGCTACTCCCGGTGCTTAGTTGGAAGGACTTGTTGTGTTTTCTCTCTCGGCTTGTCCATCCGTTGGTTCAACGTACGAAGATGTGTTGCTCTTCTGATTCGTATGTACGCAATCGCCAGTCCCACGACTTCCGTAATTCCTTCATCCTTATGCACCCGATGTTAGGTTGAATTTGGATATAGACATGTGCTAAGTTTTAATGAAACGTTGTTAAAGTATGAGTAAGAACGAACAAGAGTGCGTGATATTTTTTGTATGTGGAATGGAGATTTGGGGATCCAGACATGCGGTGAGGCAGGGACACGAGTTGTAGCTTTCCGCGTGTAGCCGATGAAGTGGGCGGTTCTTCTTAAAAAAAAACTCCAGCCATTTACTGAGTTTGAAACAGAGTTGAGGCTTCAGATGCGTCACTGTGAATTAACGTGCACTGGGTGTCAACAGTCTTACGCAGACCGCATGGTATTGAGTGTGGCTGTTAAACGATTACAAGCAAAGTTATTGGAGAATCGTGATGACACTTTAGAGCAAACAGTCAACCGATGCAAGGCGGAAAAGCTGGGAGCTGCTAACAGACAGTTGTTGGATGTACCGCAAAAGAAATTGGTATTAATGTAGAACCAGAAGAAGCGTCCAGCCATGAAGAAAAGTGGGGTCGAGAGGCAGTGTCGACTTTGTGGAGGAAGTGCAAGCGGTAATCACGAGAAGTTTTGTCCAGCACTAAAGGAAAGAGCGAAATGTTTAAAATCCAGCGCTTGGGTCATTTTGCCAATGTTTGTTGCTCGACAGAGATTCATTCGATCCATGAAGCAAAAGCGAAGGAAGAATTGTCAAACCAGGGAGCTCCGAGAAGGCGCGCTTCGACCGAAATGTAGGAGCATTTATTGCGGTACCAAGCTGGGTATTTTAATCAAGCTAATTCGAAATTTTGTAATTATAATATATAGTTTATCAGTTAGTAACGTATTGATTATTTTAACAATATATATAGGCCATGGGCCTCATTTTCAACGACGTCAAAGTCAACTTCAAATTGGACACGGGGGCGGGTATCAATTGCATTCCATTGTACTCTGTCAAGAAAATGAAATTTGATCACTTAATTTGTAATTCTAATACACAGTTATTAAGATATACTAATGAAAAGCTTAAGACATTTAGTCAAATAACGTTGCCTTATTTTGATTTGGCTCACGAGAGTAAGGGGAACATGTTATTTGAGGTGGTGGATATCGCAACCGAATTCCAGAAAGCCTTAAATCAGCGTTGCAGGAGATGGAGAAGTCATAAGTTATCTCCTTGGGTGACTATCCAACGGATTGGGTCAACAACCTGCAAATTGTGGAAAAGGCAAATGGCTCTCTCAGATTATGCTTTTATCCAAAGCCGCTAAATAATTGTATTCGGCGAGAACATTTTTTAATTCCAACAGCGAAATCTATCATAGGTCGATTAACTGGCATGACTGTGTTTACAGTCATAGATCTTAAAAATGAGTTCTGGCATCTGGAACTGGATGCCCAAAGTGCTGACTTGACAACATTTATGACTCCATTTGGCCGTTATAGTTGGAATCGAGTTCCGTTTGGATTAAACATGCTCCGGAACTATTCATGCGCAAAATGGTGGATCTTTTCGGGGATATTCCCGGCCAATTGATTTATTCGACGATATTTTTATAGCCGGTCGGACATTGCCTGAAAATAAATTAGATGTTGCTCGATTCCTCGGGATGTTGAAATATATAAGTCAGTATTTGTCAAACTTGTCACAGCGAACGGCAAAACTGCGTGAACTAACACTACTATATGTTGAGTGGCGTTGGAGGAAGGAGCAGGAGACAGAAGTTGTCGCTTTGTAAAAGAACCTACTGAAGGGCCAGTACTAAGAATATTTGACCTAGCACTGCCAATAGTAATACAAACCGACGCATTGAAGGATGGATTGGGGTCAGTGCTATTGCAGAAGAACTAACCGGTCGCATATGCATCTCGCAGTCTCAGCAACGAGCAAAGGTGGGTGCAAATAGAAAGGGAATTGCTAGCAGTAACCTTCCCGTGTGAGAGATTTCACTATTTTGTATATGGCCGTGAATTAGAAGTGAAATTTGATCATTAACCACTGCAGGTACTCATGAAGAGAGAAATTGACGATGTCTCTGCGCGACTACAGCGGCTGCTCCTGAGACTATTAAGGTATCCGTTCATCCGAATTAAGTATGTGCCAGGTAAAAATATCCCCGTAGCCGATTGTTTGTCACGAGCGGTTGTTAAACAAATGGAAGAGGATGATCACGAGCTACAGGCAGTCATTCAGTTCGAAGGCGAGTGTGTATGTCAGATCATAATCAGGTCATATACGCGGCTACATACAGAGATGATATTTTAAGGTCAGCTGCCACGTATTTACAAGCGGGTTGGCCGAAGTTAAAAAGTTCAGCTGTGAGGCTAAACAGTATCATAAGATAAAAGATGTACTTAAATTTGAAGAACGTTTACTGTTTTTAAGAGACAAATTAGACGTTCCTCAATTGTTGCGGAAAGATATTATATCAATGATTCATGAGCCGCACTTAGACATTCAAAAATCGCTGTCGAGAGCTCGACAACTATTCTACTGGCCAAAAATAGCAGAGGATATAGAGCTGGCCGTTAAAAAGTGTCTCATATGTGAAAAATATGCTCGAGCTAACCCAATAGAACCACTTACACAGCAGGAGATTCCCGCATATCCATGGCAGCTGCTTGGAATTAACATGTTTGAGCTGGCCGGTAGGGATTACCTGGCAATGATGGACGCATATTCAAACTGGCTAGTAGCTGATAAAGTAAGGGACAAATCGATGACGACGGTTATCAGCTTTATGGAAAGTGTCTTTGTCAGGTATGGCTACCCTTTAGAAATCCGGTTTGACAACTCTCCATTTAATTGGCGACAGTTTCATCAGTTCACTGATAGGGCCAACATCACATTGACATTCTCAAGTCCGGGTTATCCCCAGAGTAATGGACTAGCTGAAAAAGGTATAGCAATTGCAAAGAACTTGCTGAAGAGATGCTTAGATGAAGGGTGTCCACAAGAATTTGAAAACCGAACACTGGAAATTTTGTCTCCCCACTGGCTTCTATGTCGATGTCACCAGCCCAATTGTTCTTTGGGCGAATCAAAACAAAGGCACCAATTTGTAACAAACTTCTTTTACGGGTGAGGGTTTCGGAACATGTTATTAAAGATAAGTTAATTAAAAAACGCGAACGTCAAAAGCTGTATTATTATCGTCAGACCCACCCCTTGTCCAAGCTTGAAATTGATCAAAAAGTTATTTTTAAGAAAAATACGAAATGGTGTTATGGTAAAGTAGTTGGTAGAGTCAATGACCACTCGTTTTTGGTATTGGACATGTCAACTGGTTAGATCTTCAGACGTAACCGCCGTCATCTATTGGTTACTTTAAATAGCAAACAAGAATTGGAGGACTCCAGAAATAGCGATGCTATCCCGAATGCACATTGGGAGGGAAATGTTGCTAAGGGTGGTTATGAATCCCCAGCTGCTAAGAACTATGCAGCGAACGCGCCAGACCTACTGGTGGTGATGCTGAAGCCACCGGAGATAGCATCGCCTTGGACGAATCTGATGTGAATTCAGAAACAGGTGCCGAAGATGGGCCTGTTAGTATTCAGCCACGACGTAGCTCACGCGTCCCTTGCCCGCCTGGGCGTTACGGCCACTGGGAATATTAGGGTTACCTGATTAGTCTAGGGTTCTAGTGTAGTTGTAGGGAAAGGAGTTCGAAACAATTGCTGTAAAAGGAAGACAATGTAACATACATGCTAAAAGTGGCACCACTAAACTTATGCAACACAGTGTCAGCACTGAACGCACTGGTGGATCTGAATTTGACAGTAGAGTACGCAGTATTATTAGAGTAGCCAACGGGTACACATGATTGTAAGAAAACTAGGAATCGAATAAATCGCACATCAGATTGAACTCGGTTTTTTCTTTGTTTAAAAAAAAATACTAAAAATATTACACCTAAGGCTAAGTCCGTGCGGCATCGGATAAAGAATAGTGCCGCAGTGCGTCCCAGCTTGTCGTAAGAGGCGACTAAATGGGACACCAATCATATACAGGCAACTATGACACCAAAAGTGAGCCTGTGACACTTTAACACCTTAAAACTTTCCCACAAGTTTGTATGCAATCAGTGGGTTCCCACGTCTGGAGACTACCGGTGGGTTAAAAGAACAGTCAATCAATTCGAAATGAGCATACAAGTGTCAAACCACTCAAACTTTAAACTTCATGGAAATGATCGCAATTAATAGCACTACCCCGCTGGGCACTACGGTTGCAACGCACTCGGGTGATCCCAGAGCAAGCAGAAGTGCTTGTGTCAGAGCCCGACGGATTCCGGAGGCGGGAAAAATGAAGTTTCCAAAATATTTTCCTAAACTTCGGTTTGCAAGTTGGAACGTCGGATCGATGACCTCAAAAAGTTTAGAACTGTAAGCGATTATGCGTCGCAGAACTCTACAAATCCTGTGCGTACAGGAAACGAAGTGGTGTAATACTGGAAATAAAGCGCGTTTTCTAGATTTAAAAACTAAGGAATTTAAGATGTTCTACCATGGAACGGTCAATGGACGAAACGGTGTTGGAATCGTTGTTGCAGCGGATCTTCTAAACAACATCGTTGGTATCTTGAAAATAAGCGACCGCTTGATGAGTGTTAAACTCGTCATACACAATGAAACGTGGAACATTGTTAGCGCGTACGCTCCACAAAATGGATGCGACCAATCGGAAAAAGAAACATTTTGGTCAGAGTTCGGTAATTTGCTTAGAAATATACCTATCGATGAGATGCTCTTCGTAGGCGGAGATTTAAATGGCCACGTCGGAGAAACAAATGTTGATTATGAGGACTGCCACGGCGGTAAAGGCTTTGGAACCAGAAATTCAGCTGGCGAAGACATCCTTGTAGCGTGTAGGGCGTACGGCTTAACCGTCTTAAATACAATGTTTATTAAACATCAACGACATCTCATCACCTATAGCAGCGGAGGCCACGAAACGCAAATAGATTATCACCTCTGTAAAATGTCGATGAGAAACCGTGTTAAGGACTGTAAAGTAATACTTGGAGAATCGCTAGTAAGCCAACACCGTCTGCTCATTACAGAATTTTTCACAGCGGAACCACCGAAAACACGGGCATCGTTTGGAAAGCCAAAAATCCGGTGGTATAATTTAACGAAGGAACGAAGCGCAAGATTTATCGCACTGGCTAAAGAAGTACTTCAAAATATAAATGGTATAGCAGACTCACTTAGCCCGCAAGAAATGTGGAACAGCATGCACGAGGAATGCATAACACTCGCAAAGTCCCATCTGGGGACTATATCGAAATACCATTACGTCGGCAAAGAGACATGGTGGTGGAATGACGAAACCAAACCAAACCAAACGAGCTGTGGCCGACAAGAAGAGTGCATTCCAAGCGTGGACAAAATGCGATCGGAGCGACGATATCGAAGAAGCTCGACTGGCTCTTGAATACGAGCGTCTTAAAAAGATCGCAAAGAAAGTCCTGGCTCGAACTCAAGCGGCAGAAGCGGAAAACCTATACAAATATCCTCACGATCGGCGGATAGAAGACAAGCTATCCAAGAAGTTCAAACGTCGTACAGTACTAAAATGCCAAGTATTTTTAAGCTCGCTGCACAGAGGAGAAAAAATTCAATGGAAATAACCTCGCCGAAATACATCAAAAACGCAGACGGTCGCCTATTAACAAATGAAAAGGAAATTTGTGACCGGTGGCTTGAATACTGCAAGGAGTTGCTTAACAAACAGTTTCCACGTGATATCGTGCCGACAGCTGGTCTATTCGAGGAGGAAGTTTCGGACTTTTCAATCGAAGAAATAAGTATAGCAATTGGAAAAATGAAGCGGGGGAAAGCGGCGGGACCAGACAGCATTCCATCAGAGTTTTGGTTGAAGATGGAGGGGATCGGCAGCGTTTGGCTATCGAAACTTTTAAATAAATTAAAATGTGGACAACCTATGCCGAATCAATGGAGAAGTAGCTTCTTGGTTCCATTATACAAAGAAAAAGGCGACACTCGAGAATGCAACAACTACCGTTCAATCAAGCTTATGTCACACACAATGAAAATCGTCGAAAGAGTCTTAAACGAACGTCTTCGGCAAATAATAAAGCTCGATAATAGCCAGTGTGGATTTGTTGAAGGAAGATCGACGGTGGACGCTATCCAAAGCCTACGAATAATAATGGAAAAGCACCGAGATTCATCTAAGGATTTACACATGGTATTTATCGACCTCGAGAAAGCATTCGATCGAGTGCCTAGGGATCTCATATGGGCCGCGCTGAGGTCTCAAAACGTACCGGAAACGTATGTTAGAATAATACAAGACATGTACGGAAACGTGAAAACTGCGGTTAAAAGCTCTGCTGGAGTAACGAGAGAATTTCCAGTTAATGTCGGAGTGCATCAAGGAAGCGTACTTAGCCCTTTCCTCTTTAACGTAGTATTCGACTATCTTTTAAAAGACTGCATGCGCGAAGCAAATGTAATGCCAATTCTCTTCGCTGACGACGCAGTTATACTTAGCGATAACGTCGAAGATTTACAGAACGCTTTAGATTCATGGAGAAATGCGCTAGAGAGAAACGGGTTTAAAATAAGTCGTTCAAAGACGGAGCATTTGACGTGCCCATTTGCGCATCCGTTGCGACCTGTTCCGGATATAATGTTAGACGGAATAGTTCTTCCGAAAAGCACTATCTTTAAGTACTTAGGATCAATCGTTAACATGGAAGCGAAATGTGACGACGACGTAAACCACAGAGTGAGTGTGGGATGGATGAAATGGCGGGAAAATTCGGGAATCTTTTGCGACCGAAAATTTCCACTTAAATTAAATGGGAAACTCTACACCACGGTTGTTAGACCAGCTCTTATATACGGTTCACAGTGCTGGACAATGTACGAAGCGTTTAAAAACAAAATGACGGAAATGAAATGTTAAGGATGTCTAGTGGAGTCACTAAACGCGATTGCATTAGATCTACGCATATAAGAGGAAGTCTACATATAAAGAATTCGGTAACCGAACAGCTTGAGGCGAATAGAATAAGTTGGTATTGCCACGTTCAAAGAAGATCTGCGGAAAATCCGGTTAAAAAGGCACTATCAACTACGGTCACTCCAACTGTAAGAAAACGAGGTCGGAAAAAGAATTCCTGGATTTCTCAGATGGCAAATGCGCAACAACGTCTGGGGTTAACCACTGAAGCGATCAAGGACCGAGCTTTATGTAGACGCGTTCTGCGGTCTGCGACATTAGCCAACCCCATAAGCGGAGCAGCAGCGATGCAGTAAAAATGGGAAACTCGTTATGCATAAGTTCGTATAACGAGGAAAGGGTTAATAAAAGGATAAGAAGAAGAAGATTACACCTAAGGCTACTCAAACCACCCTATTGAGGAGATTGACAGATATCTAAAACTAATAAACGAGATCTTCGACACAATTAGAAATAAAAAATCAGTGGGAACTGATGGAACATTGTGCTTCGACATCTCCTACCTGAAGCGGTGGAAATGTATACCATCCTGTTTAATAATGCAATGCATAATGCACATTATCCAGCGCATTGGAAAACTGCGGTGGTACATCGAATCCCCAAAAGGGATAACGACTCTTCCAATCCGGTGAATCTCCGTCTTTTATCGAGATTTTTAACGCACGCGCGGCTCACCGGAGTCTCACTTTCAATTTCACAAAACCGGTTTCTTACACCACACTATTCTACACTATACTTAACTTTCCCTTCTGGCGGCTCTGTGCCCCTTCTGGCAGTCTTCCATTCTTCCTGCTACTCCTTTGTAATCCCTTCGTTCTCCTGCTTCCTTTCTCCTTATCTTCTTTCCCTCCTTCTGTCCGCCAGAAAACTCGCGACTCTACTCTACAGTTTAATCTACTTCAGCAAAAAAGAGAAATTGCCTTTGGCAATTACACAAACATTTTGCACCAGTTAAACTTTCCGAAGTGACCCTTACTAAATGCGAGTCGTCACAAAAGTGTCTTCCAGTTCTTTTTTCTTCCACAAACTCAAGCCAGACTCTCACACCCACTCACTCACACATTCGTTTGGCTCTAGCGGACCCAACAACGGGGTTTCCAGCTACACGACTAGCAGACTTTGCTAGTGTGTGCTTCCGTGTCCAACTAGGCCTCTTATACATTCCAATTGTATCCAATTGTACACACTCATACTAAACTCCTTAGTCACTAAGTTCTCTCCCGCTTCCAGTGATAACTGGGAACTCCACTGAGCGAGTTTATGAGAGTTTGTGGATCCTAGCTATGCTTAGCTATTGCTCTAGGCATTGGAAGTAAATGGAAAATTGCGAGAAACAATGCTTCTCCTATTGCTGATGCACGGGTATTTTTCCCCCATCGCCCTAAATAAAATTGCAAATATAAACAAACGCGAAGGAGAAAGAAAGTCTGATCGAAGGTCAATCCAGTGTTGGGACGAAGGAGGAAGTTGTGTGGGTATAATCCTAACCTGATTATACCCCGATATAGCCATTCTCTAGATCTCCGCCCCAAACAAAGCTAAGTATCAATGCCAGTACCACTTTATCCCGGGTCCTTACTTACTCCGGTGGATCGGCGTTCAGATTTTGGGGGACAAGATATTGTATGCGATGTTAAGAAGACTGATGCCTCTATAGTTGGCGCAGTTAAGAGGATCTCCTTTCTTGAGGATTGGACAAACAATTCGGAGGTTCCATTTACTTGCCTCCGACCATATTATAGAGTTGAATTGGTGTACGCTCCTTACTAAGTCATCGCCTGCCACTTTGAAGAGTTCGGCAGTTAAGCCGACTGCTCTAGCAGCTTTGTTGGACTTCAGCTTAGATATTGCTGTCTTCACTTCATCCAAATGGAGTGGACAGAATTGTTGGTCTACACCGTCCAGGTTAAAATGCTCATTCTGCCTGAATACAAAAAAAAAAAAAAAAACACTGGCGCAGACAGCCCGGTATGGGCCATGGCCTAGCTTCTTGCATCGCCGTTATACAGTCTACAGAAATAATCTTTCCAGATTTTCAGCAACGACTGCGACTCTGCTTGATAAAACCTCTGAACCTCGTTCTTGTAGTAGCATCTCTCAATTTCCTCGACCACGCACTTCTCATGCTCTTTCTTTTTCATCCTATGAAGTTGGGGCACGTCTTTTTCTGCCCATAGAGCCCGTGAGCAGCTCATATCCAGAAACCAGCCATATACATAACTAAAGACCTCCACCAATGAAATCAAATGAAATAGAAATTTAAGATACGCATATACAACTCTATTTAAATATAAAGATCGAGAATAATTTAGGCACTGCAATGATTGAAATAGAACTTGAGTTTTGACCGGAATATACTAGTGCTAATAGATCTTTCAACATTCCTTGAAAGAACGCTCAATAGGCAGAAAAAATTAACAGAAAACTACCTCTCAGACAGTCAGACAAGAGAAACGAGTGAGAATGAGTTAATGAGACCTGTTAAGACACTGAAAAGCAACTTGGTAAACAAACTAGGCCGATTTGTTAAGATCATGTCTGAGATCAATATAAGTCATCTGTATCGAATAAAATTGTGGAAAGACTATACTGTAGAGTGATTCAGAACAGTCGTCGAAACGTCTTATATTATAAACGTAGTCGCCTTCTAGTCCATGATCTTTCATGAAATCTGTACCAATGATGCATCATCCCATATGTCAGCCACCAGAAATTCTCGAGAGAAAATTATTCTGGCTAAATGGATTTTTATGCGGCCTTCACTATATACACGGAGCGAAATTCTTATAAAAACATCACATGCATTCAATATGCTGCGCTATCTTAAGTTAAAAATATTCTTTTTTTCTGTTCCAAATGAAGCAAAAACTGTGTGGAAAAACAATAAAGTTATTTGTGAAACATTTGTCAATTGGAGCAACAATTTCAATTTCATATTATTAACGGTAGTTGCCAAAGAAGTAAGATAGAAATGCATTTTTTTTTCGGAAACAGCTTTCCAGACTTATTAATCAACAATTCCCAGGGAAAAGGTTTTATTGGATGAAGAGAAAAGAAAAATAACCGAGAAAAAAAAAAGTTAACCGGTCTCATACAGTTATCTGCAAATCTTTAAGTTTGGGTAAAAAATATAGGACCATTCGCCGGTATGACTATAACATGAAAATAAGCCCACGCCAAAAATCGCTTTTTTTTAGAAAAATAAGAAAGGATTCAAACACAGATACAAACTTCTGATTTGAAAACGTCGGGTCCAGCAAATTCTTAAAGCAGATAATAACATCCGCTATAAGAAACCGATGAAAAAACCTCAACTGCCTGCCAGACACAAATCTGCTAGGTTAGATTTTGCGAAAAAATATATGTCATGGACAGAGGAATGGAAAAAACTTGTTTTTAGTGGCACGATTAAAGAATGAAGGAGGTTGTAAAGTTCATCTGTAATTTTAAAGGCGGTAGTGTTATGATTTGGGCTGGTTTCTGTGCAACTAGTAAGACGAAAATTGCAAAGAAGTGAGGAATAAGCTGAAGTAAACTTCATATTTCAACAAGATAATGCTGCCGTTCACACCGCACGTGTCGTCAAAGAGTGGTTTTCTCTTAAAAATATTGATGTTTTTAGCTGGCCAGCAAGAAGTTCTGACCTCAACCCGATCGAGAATTTTTGGGGAACATTATCTCGCCTGATATGTGAAAACGGCCGGCAATATCCCTATTTCTGCAATAAGTTCTGACACAAATGAGTGTTTCCCATAACGGGCTGCCAGCACCACAATGTTTTTTTTTTTTTTTTTTCTATTTATTAAAAAAATCCAGAAACATATTGTATTCAAAATTATTTCATATATTAGAACACAATATTGGTTATTAAAAAAAATTGGATTCACTCGGAATGACTGCCTTTTGGTTTAACAGACCCTATAAAGCCAGGACTCCTGCGTGGTTTTGGCTCTCTGCGCTGGAGCAGAGTCCTATTGGAAGATCTATCTGTATCTATTGAAAAGGGTGTAAGTCAAACACTTCACAATACCCTCTAGCACATCTTCTTGGTAAACCTTTGCCCCCCACAAAACCATTACGGAAGCGGGATGAAGTCCACGTTGATGAAGTAGCATAAATTTTGTCATTTTGTTTGTTGAAAACTTCTTCTACGGTAAAAATGTTCTCATCTGTAAACAGAATGTTTTCATGGCCATTGTCCGCGGCACACATTGTGCCGCCTTCATCTTTCCAGCCTTTTTTTTTTTTGGTTGAAGAGTTAGCCTAGACATGGATCTGGTTGATATATTCAATTCATTGGACATGATCTTCTGCTTTCTAAGGACATTTCTCCAAATTCGTTTACGCACCGCCTTTATTTTATTACCGCATTCGTATGGACGACTCGCGGGCGACCACTTCTTGGCCTGTTCTCTACTCCAGATAATTCACCGAAGCGAGCAATAGCCCGATAAGCGAAAAATCTCGATATTTCGAGTGGTTTTAGCAACTCAATAATTTGGCCAGCATTCTTTCCGAACTTATGCAACGGTATTACCGGGACTCGATTCTCTTTGACGCCCCACTTCATGTTAATAATTTGCAAACTGATTCGTATTCTTCACTGATCAGTGCATGAAAAAAAAGTTGACGGTCTTATTCCCGCTAGAAGTTTTGAATGATAAGCGCTGGAAATTGTGTAACAGAACTTATGACAAGACTAGGTAAACCGTTGGAGAACTTAAAGAAGATATAAAGCTCGCCTGGGACTCTATTTCAAATTCCACATTCCAAAACTTAATTGAAACCATGCCAAACAGAGTATTCGAAACAATAACTAAAAATGAAGGTTCTATTTATTATTAAAAGTATAATTTAAGAAAAATAAACGCTCTTAAAATCCATTAAGTATATGTCGCTCGTTTACTTGAAGACTGTCATAACTCAAAAAATGTGATTTTACAGGAAACGAGTTTAAAGTTTTCAATTGACTATTGGTACATAGGAATGAACTACGGGATATTCTCTTCCAACGGGGAGAGTATACAAGATATAAATATGAAATTCTTACACAATGTGAAGCACGATAAAATGAATAATTCTGTAGTATTAGCTCAAAATTCGAGTTTTTTTTTTATTATGACCAGTCTTCAAGCAAATGAGCGATGTGTTTTTATAAGTATTTTCATAGATTTTTAGTAGATTTGATTTAATTATAATAATTAAACTGAACATTTTTTTATTGTTCAAGCAGCCTTGAGTATCAATGATTGTGTTTTTATAAGAATTTCGCGCAATGTACCTTAGCTGTTTCTTCTTCAGCTCTTTGGAAGCTGTAAATGCTGGCTCTGTGCAATCAAGACATGTGCGAAGATCTCTTCTTATTATTGTTGCCATCCATTCTTCTTTACCGCTGCCTACTTTTACCACGAAACTATCATTGCAGCGTTTTGCCAACAAATTTAGAGCTTAAGCATTTTCCGGCTGATGGCTTTAAGTCTAAATTTAACAAAAGTAATAGTAGCGCGAATAAAGAGAAGCTTTCTAACTGCGGCAAGCTTTTTTTCGTCGTCGATAGGAACTAATTCTCTTAACACGATCGCTTTATTAAAAAACACAATACAGCAACAATTCATATAATTTAATCCAATTTATCACTTTTTCCGACCATTTTATTTTACTTTATCAATACTTAAACCACTTTATAACTTCTGTTAATTCACTTTTCAAGTTAAATTAAGAATTGTTTCCACCTCTGTTTAAAGCCTGTATTTATGTATACTCCCTGGGATCTTTTATAACTTTTCTAGTCATACAAGTCTTCGCTATCATGGAGAAATAGGTCTAACGGCATTGTTGCTATCCGCGTTAAATTCGATAAATATCTTGCATTAAGTTAGCACGTATATGTTAAGTTGTTATTGTTATTTACACGTAGAGTGTAATACCATAGAAACACACCTGATATATGTTGTAAACAGAAAATACATTTTTTTTTTATTTGCTTTATATATAAATTTATTTTTTTTTCATTTTCAGAGATCACACTCAGCTGCACTTTACATCATCGAATGAAGAAATAAATAAGAAAGAAGACGCACAACGCCCGACATTGAAAACTGATAATACTAATGTAGTGAAAGGTCAAAGTCAAACGAATCCTTTAGTACTAAATAAACAATTGACGACAAACTCATTTGACTTAACTTCAGGTTTAACTAATGAAGAATGTTCATCCATAAATATACCAATTAATTATGTTTATCCTATGCAATACGGGATTGTTGACCACAAGAAACCACAAAACCCTAATCCATTTAATGTGGACAATCATACTACAAATCAAGTCTCCAATTTAGTTTCATTGTCACAGCAGGATATAATCAACTTTCTGAAGTAGTTAATTTACTTTTATTAAAAACTAGTAAGAAATTAATTTTTGAAGGATTTTATCTTTTATCAATTTGTTTATAATTGTATAGTATTCAAATTAAATATATTCTCATATAATTACAATAGTGAAATCTGTCAGAAAAATGAAATAAAACAAAAAGATATAGTTTTATGTGATTAATTGGTTTACTTTTAAAACGAAGGCTTAAATGACAAAAAGTAACGTATAATAAGTAAAACAATAAACGAACTAGCGGGGGTAAAAGTTTTAAAGTGATCAACTATGAGTTCATTTACACGCGCGACATCATTTTTTTTTCTTGCATTCATATTACATTTAATTTATTGGCACATATAAGCTGAGATAATAATAAGATATCTTAACATATTTGGAGAAAAAAAAAACTTATGAGTGGGGGGAGCGGTTGGAAATGTAACTCCGCCGAGATATATAGGTTTTTAGCAAAGCAAAGACAAAGGGATTTTGTCTCCTATTGAAAATAACATTTTTGAAATTTATGCATGTATGATGGCAAATGAAGTATAACTGAACTCGTCATTATGAGTATTTAATTGTTTCAAACTAAATTTTGTCCTAAAATAATTAACCATGACCTCGGTAACCATTTAAAAAAAAATTATTGTATATACATTGCCCTTTAATTTACTTAAAAGAGTTTAAAGAAGCTGTTTACTAGTTAATTTTATTAAGCTATTGTAAAAGAATACCCCTTTTTTGTTTTATTGTTTATTATATCTTAAAAACTATTTTTTTTTTTAATATGCATTTTTTATTATGGGGAATTACTAACACTTACAAGTTAGACAAAAAAGTGCTTACAAATTAGCTCCATGTTGGCAAAACTAGTGAGTAGATCTTTAATGACCTCATTAGGTACACGTTTCGCAGTTGCAAAAGGTGGGAGTTAGTTACATATTTTTCGGAAAAATACTAATGACAAACTCAAGATCTTAAAATTACTTAAAATCTGTAACTTTAGACACACTTAGTGTGAGAAAGTACTTAAATTACGAGTTCAACGATACCCCATTTGTTAGTTTGTGAATAGTGAGGAGAGCCCCCCAACTTGGGGCAAACTGTAATTTACTTTAATGTAAAAAGTAAAAATTTAAAAAAAAAATATTTTTTTCATTAAATGTGAGTATAACATGTTCAGAATATACTTCCATAAACTTTATTTCAAGTATTTCACATGTTATAACTTGTAAACGTGTCCCTCCTTTATTTTGCATTCGAGGGACGTCAGAAGTGTTGAGTGGTCTTAAGAAAAATGAGTTCTCGATAATATGAGCTAATTAAAACATGGCCAGTTCACATTTTAGACAGATTTACATTATCGAATTTGTTGGAACAGTTTTTAGGTAAGCATAAACGAACTCTTCATAACGAGATAAAGATAAAGAGCTTAAGCAATAAACAGGCATAAAACTAATTCCACAAAAAAAGGGAAAAAATAAAGTTAGTAGATACAGTCCGTTTGATAAGATCGTATACGTTTGAAAACCGGTTTGGAAGTGGCATTTGCATTAGCAGATAAAAAAAATACTTCTGCTAAGATGCTTTGAATAAAAAAATTTAAAGAGTGTTCGATTTTTGTCAGAGACGGAAGTATTTTAAAATGAGTGTCGCGTTTGCATCACGTTATGAAGCAGTATTCTTGTGCACGTATCCAAAAGGACCGAAAATGTCATACGGAGCAGCTGCTGAATACATGGAAAAGTCAAAAGCATTTGTTAGCAAGTGGTCGCACCATTATTCCGAAGTTAAAAATGTGGATTATTTGCCGGATCGTGGGTCTACGCCAAAAACAACAAAAAAGCAGGAAAAAAGCACGCGTGTTTGAAAAAATCCTCTTCTATCGTTACGTGGAGGACAAGGGATTTTACGTAGAAGGGGTCTAAATGTGTGTTGTGATACGATACGAAGACGTTGACTAGCCAATAATGTAAAATTTCGAAGCACAATAAAGAAACCAGTACTGTCAAAAAACACGTTGAAAAACGACTCAGTTGGGCCAAGGAGAATTTGGACAGAAATTGGAACAACGTTATTTTTTCGGATGAAGCTTCTTTTTGGGCATGGTCTCCTATCACTCATACTTGGTGTACACAATCCAATAAATTAATCCAGCGGACCGTCAAACACCCGGCAAAGGTGCACGTTTGGGGATGCTTCTCAAAACAAGGATTTGGTAATTTGTTCATGTTTACAAATAACTTAAACGCACCCAACATGGTCAAAATTTATAAGAAGGCTTTACTACCGTCTGCCCAAAGGTGGTTTAAAAGAAGGAATGATAATTGTTTACTGCAAGAAGATAATGACCCGAAACATCGCAGTCGTTTGTGCAGTGCGTGGAAACAAAAAAATGACGTCGATATTTTAGATTGGCCATCACAGTCGCCGGATGCAAATCCCATTGAAAATGTTTGGGCATTCATGAAGCTAAAGCTCGACGGTCAAACAATTATCACGAAAAATACGAGTTTTATGGATATCTTTGTCTCAAGATTATGCTATAAGAAAAGTAGAAAGCATGCCTCGAAGACTCCTAGAAATTATTGATAATGGAGGAGAGTGGACAACATATTAATTAAAAAGCATTCAAGTTAATAAACAAAATAAACCAGTACAATTGATTTTTTTTATTGTATTATAAGTTCTTCTTCAATTTTTGTCGTGAACGATGTTATCAAACAGACTGTACATAAATTATTATTTAAAGACACAAACGAGAAAACCAAATTATCTCTTTGTAAAAAATTTGTGATCTTCCTTTAACCAACGCAAGACGTAGATTTTTCAATTGCCACACTTTCAATATTATTTATAGCCGTTATGACATCCGCACCCATTTCGTTTTCATGAGCCCAATCTAACAAGACATATGAGCATTGAATTGCATAACAGTGAGATGTTTTTGCTGGATTATGTACTTCTTCAACAGAAGAAGTCTCCACACCTTCAGCTGTCCCTTCGTTTACCTCACCATCAGCGTCGATGTGGCAACAATTTCAGACAGTATTATTTTCTTGTTTTCAAGTTTCAACACATTAATTACATTTTGATCCATGTGTTGGATCAGGGCAGTAACGTCTGGTGGAAAAAATATAACTGTTATTTTTCCATCGAATGGAACAAGATGCATTATCCAACAGAAACAATACCTTTTCAGAGTTTCGTACGTCCAAATGAGAAACGGAAGGCTTTTACGATCACTCGTGCTGCTGTCCGTCCGTCTGTCACAGGCAATTTGCTCCGAAACTACTGGACCGATTAAGTTGAAATCTGGTACTGTATGTAATAAGACTTGGGTATATTGTAGAGATTCTGTTTCTATATATGTATATACGAGGGCGGGTCAATAAGTCCGTGACTTTTTGAATTTCTGACCTCTTTACTGGAACAGCAACACTGCTCCTGTCAACAGGCATCTGTCAGTTGACTCCTGTCAAAATTTAAACTTGCTGCGTCAGTTAGTTTGTGTTTGACAGCTATTTTTATCAGACTACTCACTAATTTGAGGAGAAAATGGAAAAAAGTGAATTTCGTGTGCTTATTAAGCATTATTTCTTGCGAAAAAAAACCATTACCGAGACCAAGGCTAAGCTTGATAAATACTATGGGGACTCTGCACCATCGATTTCAATGGTAAAAAAGTGGTTTACTGAATTTCGTTGTGGCCGTAGAAGCACTGAAGATGCCGAACGTCCTGGACGCCCAGTTGAGGTCTCTACACCCGAAACAATCGAAAAAATTCACGATATGGTGTTGGCCGACCGAAGATTGAAAGTGCGAGAGATTGTGGAAGCCGTAGGGATCTCGCATGGCTCAGTGGTTTCAATTTTGAATGATCACTTGGGCATGAGAAAGCTTTCCGCAAGATGGGTGCCGCGTTTGCTCACAGTCGACCACAAACGCATGTGCAGTTGCCATGGCAAAAATCCATGAATTGGGCTATGGATTGCTCTTTCATCCACCCTATTCTCCAGATTTGGCTCCGAGCGACTACTTCTTGTTCCCAAACCTGAAGAAATGGCTTGGTGGAAAAAGATTTGACTCCAATGATGAAGTCATCTCGCAAACAAAAGGCCTATTTTGAGGACCTCGACAAATCATTTTTTTTGGAAGGGATAAAAAAATTGGAGAAGCGTTGGACAAAGTGTATAGAGCTCAAGGGAGACTACGTTGAAAAATAAAATTATTTTTTTATCAAAAAATCTGTGTTTTAATCCAAAAGTCACGGACTTATTGACCCGCCCTCGTAGCACACTCCCCACCATACCATTACAGACGCGGGATGGTGGCCTCTTTTAACCCTCGGGATGAGTTGAGATTCTTCTCTGAGTGACCGAGCATACACACGGTCGTTCTGCTTATAGAACGATTCTTCTACGGTGAAGATTTTCCCGTTAGTAAACTGAATTTGTCTGTGAGCGTTCTTCGCGTACCGGCTGAGTAACGCTTTCGATCTTCGCTTGCGTTTTTCCTTCAATGCGGCCGTAAGCAGGTGTCCAGTGTGTCGCTTGTACGCGCTGAGTCCTAAATCTTCTTTGATAATGCGAGACATGGATTTTTGCGAAATTTGCATTTCCTGCGACAAGATTTTCTGTTTTCGCAGTGGTTTTCGGTCGATTCGTTTCTTCACGGCTTTGATCGCTTTCGGAGTTCTCACTCTCGTACTCCACCAGTATCCTCAAACAACTTCACAGCACGATACACAAAATTGTGAGTGATTCCAAGCGGTCGCAACGTCCTAAAGATATCTCATTTTTCCATGTTGCATTTAAGTAGGCCAACTACAACAATACGATTTTCGATGTCGCCCCATTCCATGATTGTAAGCAATTAATGTCAACAACTTTTTACGTCAAAATGAAGCATATACGAGTATATCAACTGTCAAATCGCAATCAATACGAAACGGATGCGCCCAGTGTTGCATTCGTAATGAGTGAGTTCAGTTGTATACCAGTATTTATGACTTGACTAGGTAGAATCTCGAACTACGAAGTCAGATCAGAATATCATCAAAGGAGTTCAAATCCCAGAACTGATAAAATTAAAGCCACTGTAGCCCGATGAATGCGTAAATACAAACACCATTACCACATTAACAGGTATAAGTGACATACCTACATCGATAATATGTAATATTGAAATAAATCTAGAATTCATTCGTTGTCAAAAGATCACTCAGGCATTTCACATAATTCCGTGTTTATATACGGAATAAATTCAATTATCACTATAAGGACAGACACTATATAGCAGATTTCTGCTACGAGCACAGACCTTTGACTCCCTGCAAGATCTGAAAAATTATATAAAATATAAACCAGTTACAGAAAACACGGCCCAAATACTCATATATATTTCCCTAGAGAAATTTTACCAGGAGCATACTTTTCTTCAGCCATAACCACACCGACAGATAGTAACGTACACATACGAGGGCGGGTCAATAAGTCCGTGACTTTTTGAATTTCTGACCTCTTTACTGAAACAGCAACACTGCTCCTGTCAACAGGCATCTGTCAGTTGACTCCTGTCAAAATTTAAACTTGCTGCATCAGTTAGTTTGTGTTTGACAGCTATTTTTATCAGACTACTCACTAATTTGAGGAGAAAATGAAAAAAAGTGAATTTCGTGTGCTTATTAAGCATTATTTCTTGCGAAAAAAAAACCATTACCGAGACCAAGGCTAAGCTTGATAAATACTATGGGGACTCTGCACCATCGATTTCAATGGTAAAAAAGTGGTTTACTGAATTTCGTTGTGGCCGTAGAAGCACTGAAGATGCCGAACGTCCTGGACGCCCAGTTGAGGTCTCTACACCCGAAACAATCGAAAAAATTCACGATATGGTGTTGGCCGACCGAAGATTGAAAGTGCGAGAGATTGTGGAAGCCGTAGGGATCTCGCATGGCTCAGTGGTTTCAATTTTGAATGATCACTTGGGCATGAGAAAGCTTTCCGCAAGATGGGTGCCGCGTTTGCTCACAGTCGACCACAAACGCATGTGCAGTTGCCATGGCAAAAATCCATGAATTGGGCTATGGATTGCTCCCTCATCCACCCTATTCTCCAGATTTGGCTCCGAGCGACTACTTCTTGTTCCCAAACCTGAAGAAATGGCTTGGTGGAAAAAGATTTGACTCTAATGATGAAGTCATCTCGCAAACAAAGGCCTATTTTGAGGACCTCGACAAGTCATTTTTTTTTGGAAGGGATAAAAAAAATTGGAGAAGCGTTGGACAAAGTGTATAGAGCTCAAGGGAGACTACGTTGAAAAATAAAATTATTTTTTTATCAAAAAATCTGTGTTTTAATCAAAAAGTCACGGACTTATTGACCCGCCCTCGTAAGTATAAAAAATGTTAGTTATAATTGAAATGAAAACCACTCTTTTCCGTGTTGTAATACGTTATAACATTTCAGTTTTATTTTCAGTTTTTTCATAACAGTTTGTATATCTGTTTAAAATGTTGCTTAAAATGTTACAGATTCTAATTGACATTTGTTTTAGTTTGTTCGATTAATAAATAGAGTTGACAATTCTAAGCTTAATTATTTATTTTGCATTAATCATTTGAAAATAGATTCACAAACAGGTGAATAAACCTAAATAAATGAATTTTAAACATTTTTTGGGGGCGAATTAGGAAATTAAAAGAAAAATGTTTGCAAACTGTACCGTGTGACATATCAAATGAAAGGGCTTTTTGTATTGGTTTTAAATAATAAAAACAAATAGTTTTAAAGTTTTAAAGAAAATAGATGAAAATTGATCATTCCCCTCCCCCTTATCGCCAAAACTTGTAAGCCTAAAATATTAAAAAAAAAAAATACAGAAAATAGTCCTTTACTTATAGATTACAGGAAAACCTACAAGAAGTATGTAGTCTGAACATAATGTGGTTCATCTTTCAATATTGTGTGAACAAGTTTTCGTACATTTGCCGTTTAAATGCATTGGAGAACATATTTTTTTTCAGCTATAATATTAAGTTCGTTCTTTGGATAAATTATTGGTATTGTTGGTACAACCAAACCTTTTTTTACAGAAATCTGAACAAAGTTGCCAAAGTCATAAGTGCTCTATCTCTTACCATTTAAGAATCTATAAAGAAAAATTAAACATTCATTTTTATATACAATAATAAAATAATACGCCAAGCACCCGCCACTTCTCGCCAAGATAATAACAATAAATCCACTCAGGGTAGAAAAAAACCAAGAACAACGTCTCATTAGATCAAATAGCGCAGATGCATTGCTTTGGGTCAAATTCCAAATTCCATTTAATTTTGCCTGAGTTAGTCTACCCATAACCTTTTCCTGATGGAAAATTAGTTGCGATGCAGATATTTTTGTGAGTAATTTTTCTCCCACCCCAGAGTGCAAAAGGCTGTGTAATGTATTGTGTACAGACAAAGTGGAAGGAAACAGGTTTTTCTCCTTTTTTGTGCGTTCGTGATTCGGTGTGATTCTTTCAATGTATCCAAACAAAATAATCTCTATATATTAAAATCAATGTTTGTTTGGTTGTTTGTTTGTTTGTCCTTTATAGACTCTGATATGGTAAGAGATAGAGCACCGATGTCTTTGGCAACTTTGTTCGGAGTTCTGTAAAAAAGGTTTTGGTACCATTTTTTTTTTTTTTTTTTTCATTCAAAACTTTATAAATAGTCACAATTATATTGACCGGACACATGATTGATGAGTTACAATCGAAAATGTTTATATTTTGATCTATTTTTGCAAAAATTAGGAAGTAATGTAGGGAAAAATTGTTGAAAATATTGAACGCTATAATTTTTGTGAAGGCATTTTTTCGATTGTAACCACGAGTGACGAGATAAAGGGCAAAAGTACTCGAAATCCTCTATTCAGTGTATTTAAAATTTGATCTAAATATCAAAAAGAATAACTCGATTCAGATTTTGTGAGTTTTTCATACAGTTTTCCCACATCAACCATAGACCCGTATCTCGAGTAATCAGTACCCAAAGCGGATTTCAGTTCAAATTCTAATATATATCTTACACCGGAGCATGCCAAATAGACCCACGCAAACATAGATAATAGTGTTGGATCCTTGAGAAGTTTGATTTGTTATAGAGTTTATAACAAGACTGCAAAGATAATGACCCGAAAACAATATCTCGGGCACTGCTAATTGCTTTCTATATGAAATCGGCACTGCGATGACATAAAAAGAGTATTTATGAGTAGTTTCCAGTCGCGAGTGGGATAACCCGATGATTAGGTTAGTAATTAGAATAGATAAAAAGAATCTTAGACAAGCAGCTCTGCTAATTGAAGTTGAAGATTAAGTAAAAGGATTCATTTCACATCAGAAGTTCGAAAGCGAGATAGTGAGTTAGTGCAAATAACAAATATTTTTTTATACGGCAACTTTAATTTTTGTGGGATGGTTGAATCATAAGTGCTTTGCTCTGCTTTTCAATATTGAATCCTTGTATTTTTTTTAATTTATTTGAAAACATTATTATTGACAACAAACCTTTCGGTTTATGAATACATATATGAGATATACTTTTCATCTACTTTTGGTGCATTTTTGTTGGTGAGTTTTTCATTGGGTTTTCCTACATTGCATCGTCAATGGAATTCAATTAAATTTTAATTGCTTTCCAATGCCGAATTTTTGTATTTCTTTCAGTTGATTTGAACCTATTTGCCGATCAAATTCGTATCTTTGGATTGCTTTAGAATAATACTAATTTTTTGTATTGAAAATGGTGGCATTTTAGATTGCGATTTATATTTATAAAATATGCCTCCCAAACGAGCAGCGATTGGTAGAAATACACCTCAAGCAAAAAAGAAAAAGCAATCTGACGAACAACGTGAGCAAAGATTCGAAGCTCAACGATTACGAACAGTTGAAGCCCGTTCGTCTGAATCAAGCAAGCGATGTGAGCAAAGACTTGAAGTTCAACGATCACGCACAGTTGAAGTCCGTTCGTCTGAAACAAGCAAGCGACGTGAGTAAAGACTTGAAGTTCAACGATCACGCAAAGTTGAAGCCCGTTCGTCTGAAACAAGCGAGCGACGTGAGCAAAGACTTGAAGATCAACGATCACACACAGATCGGTCTGGACGAACACTGATGATGGACGAACATGGATGCTATTATTGGAGCTGGCTGCGTTCCACTACAATCAAAATTATGATTACAATCTTCATCCGAGTGTTGTTTTTGGGAAAATTAACAAATTATGAGTGTATTGTAAAGCATGATGAAATATCAATCGTTATAGTTGGCCAAGAACTCGAGACACGCGATATTATTCTTCATCGCAGAAATGGTAGGTAGGGTCCAACGAGTCACCAGAAATGCATCGCTCATACGACGCATTGCAATTTCCAGTTCTTTTTTAACAAGGAGAAGATGGGCATTTCGGAATCAAAAATGAAAAATTCGCTAACCGATGCAGAAACAAATAAGAAAGTCAGCGCTATGAACTACTATTCGTATCGGCTGATGATACATAGAAACGCTGATAATCACAACCTGAAATGTCGTCAATTGTTCTACCAATATGGTATATTGTCGATATGAATGTGAAAATCGAAACCAAACGACTTCTCTACATTCGCTTGAATCAAGCTAAGCTGCGGTCGGAAGAGTACATCCATTTACGTAATGCAGTCGTTAATGATGGCAACCTCAATCCCAATGAATTGGGCAAAATGGTCATACTTCAATCTACATTCACAGGAAGTACACGGCACTTGCAGGAAAACGCGCAAGATGTGATGGTATATGTTCGCTCATATTGCCAACCTGACTTATTCATAACGTTCACTTGCAATCCTGCATGGGACGAAATTAAAGAACTTTTGTTGCTCGGACAGTCACCTTCATCGATAGAAATTGAAAGCTTTGATGGATTTGATGTTCAAGCATCATGTTTTTGGGAAGACACGCTGTTGGATGTACTCATCGAATGGCAAAAAGGGGATTGCCACATGCACATATTTTGATTTCTTTATATTCACGCCAAATTTAATTAACCAAGTCATCTCAGCAGAAATACCAAATGCCGAAGTCGATCCAGGATTATTTGAAGTCGTTACCAAAAATATGACTCACGGTCCATGTGGCTTACTGAACAATGATTCGCCATGCATGTCTAATGGGAAATACAAAAAACGGTATCCAAGAGACTTAGTCGCGGAAACCGTTACTGGAAACGACGGATGTCGACGATGGATTAAAGATGGTGGCAAATCCATCATTTTGAATGTACGAAATAATGATGTTGAAGTCGATAATCGTTGGGTTGTGCCGTACTCGCCGCTACTGTCAAAGACATTTAAGGCACATATCAATGTCGAGTATTGCAATTCTAAAAAATCGATCAAATGCATTTGCAAAAATGTCAACACAGGAAGCGACATTGCGGCTTTTGGAGTTGGAAACGCCACTGCTTCTATCGATGAAATCAATCAATATCAAATAGGACACTACATTAATAGCAATAAAGCAGTATGGCGCATTTTATTATATCCAATCCATGAACGACATCCAACAGTTGTTCATTTGGCAGCGCACCTTGAAAATGGACAGCGCGTCTATTTCACCATAGAAAGTGTACAAGCAAGGGCATTTTCGCCGCCGCCTATACCTTTTGCTGCATTTTTTGCATTATACACGGAAGATACATTTGTGAGAACGTTACTTTACTCTAAATTACCGACGTATTTTACATGGAACGCGTCAGCGAAAATGTTTCAACGTCGCGAGCAAGGTCAAGCAGTTGAAGGACATTCCAATTTGTATTCGACCAACGCACTAGGCCGTCTGTACACTGTTTACCCAAACAATGCCGAATGGTTTTACTTGTGGTTACTGCTAATCAATGTACGTGAGTCCACATCCTTCCAAGAATTGAGAGCAGTTAACGGCCGAGTGTGCGCCACTTATCGTCAGGCTTGCCAAGAGATAAATCTTCTTGAAAATGATGCACACTGGGACATTTCACTCACTGATGCATCGAATAATGCTCGGCAAAAGCTAATACGTACATTATTTGCCATCAATTTGACAACATGCTTTCCATCCAATCCTATAGATTTGTGGGAAAAATAAAAAAACTACATGAGTGAAG
Organism: Volucella inflata; assembly: GCA_928272305.1. NCBI lineage: Eukaryota > Metazoa > Arthropoda > Insecta > Diptera > Syrphidae > Volucella > Volucella inflata. The sequence continues at coordinate 73,255,492 of OV743716.1, forward strand.
ACATCCTACACCGATTGCGTACCAAAAATCTAAATCTGGACATTCAATTCACACCAGACTTTTATAATGAGGCATTGGTTTTGATTGAGGATATATGTGTGGCAATCGCTAACAAAGCATTGGTCCATTTAGGAATGCTTGCTTCGAACCGACCTGCGGACAACCTTTTCGATCGCGATTTGCAACGAGAAACACATTTTAATGTCGGTGATTTGGATATGTTCGTTAAAACGAATCTTCCGAAGTTGATTCCAGAACAACGCATAGTGTACGACACGATTATGGATGCAATTACAAGACAAGGCGGTGGATTGTATATCATAGATGCGCCCGGAGGTACAGGCAAAACATTTCTGATTTCTCTTATATTGGCAACCATACGATCTCGAAATAACATTGCGTTGGGTATTGCTTCATCTTCACATACAAACCTATGAGGCACCAACATGCAATATGGGTAAAGAACTCCAACAATGCCAAATCATCATATGGGATGAATGTACGAGTACAATGGCGCACAAAAAATCATTGGAAGCGCTGCATCGCACACTAAAAGACTTAAGAGTAAACGAACGACTTTTCGGTGGTGCGCTCATTTTATTGTCTGGTGACTTTCGACAAACTTTACAAGTCATTCCACGTTCAGCACCGGTTGATGAGCTTAATGCATGTTTAAAATCATCCGTTTTATGGCGACATGTGCAGAAACTAAGCTTACAAACCAACATGCCTATAAAATTGCAACATAATTGATCCGCTAAACGTTTTGCCAAACAATTGTTTTATATTGGAAATGGTAAAATGATTACCGATGAAGCCACACAATGTATCACATTGCCACCGGATTTCTGTATGTTCACAGCAACTACAGACGAGCTAATACACCAAGTTTTCCCAGATATCGCAAGAAATTACAAAAACCGTCAATGACTCAGTGAACGTGCTATATAAGCGGCCAAAAACAACGATGTTAACTACAATAATTTCACTTTTCAATGCGAAATACCAGGCGAAGCGAAAACATATAAATCTATCGATACTGTGATGAATCTAGACGAAGTTGTCAACTATTCAACTGAGTTCTTAAATTCACTTGATTTACCTGGCATACCTCCGCACGTTTTAGCATTGAAAATTGGCGTGCTTATCATTTTGCTTCGAAACTTTAATCCGCCACGAGTTTGCAACGGTATTAGGCTCTCAATGAAAAAAAATTATGGCCAATATCACCGAAGCTACTATTTTGAATGGACAATTTAAAGGAGAAGATGTACTTTTGCCTCGCATTCCAATGATTCCAAAAGATTTATTATTCGAATTCAAAGATTTGCAGTTTCCGGTGCGACTCGCCTATGCAATGACCATCAACGTGTTGCGGTAAATTTTCCCGCAAAAAGGTTTACCCTCTCGCAACGGGCAGCATCAGACAGGACGTCTGAAAGTCGCGGACGGGTGGGGAAGGACGGCCCTTTTAGCCAGACACCCCAACACGATGATGACGGGCGGGGGAGGACGATCTCCCGAACTTACACCCCAACGAAAGCCAAGTTGTACAAAGGCTTCAGGAGTTCCACATCCGACAATCGATGTGAAGACAAGAAGCATCACATTTCGTAAGCGATGTGGGTGCGAACTTCGAAATGTCCAAGGGGGAATAGATGACGATCTCTTTTATAGCTACACCCCCAACGAGGGAGCTACGGAGGAGCGACGGTGGTGTGCAGGCGGACGGCCAGTACAACAAGACACATCCCAACGTCGTATCAACTCTCAAAGTCAGTTTCGATGGGTGAAGGGACGACGACCCCTTTGAAGCCAGCACCCCACCGATGGTGCACCAAGGGAGCGATGGATTTAGCGGAGGCTGTAGGCGGACGGCCAAGTAATGAGATAGCCTCCAACGTGGGAACATATAAACATAAATAATAACAACAATAACATCAAGATAATATATAAAAATATTGGTCAGTCCCCCCATTCCCCCCAAATCTGAACGCCGATACACCGGAGTAAGTAGGGACCCGGGGTAAATTAGCACAGAGTCACATATACTTAGCTTTGTTTGGGGCGACGATCTAGATAATGGTTAGACCGGGGTATAATCAGATTAGGATTATACCCACACCACCTTCCTCCTTCGTCCCAACACTCCATGTACCTTCGATCAGACTTTCTTTCTCCTTCGCGTTTGTTTTGATTCGCAATTTTGTTTAATGCGATTGGGGGAAAATTAACCGGGCATCAGCAATAAGAGAAACATTGTTTCTCGCATTTCCAGTAAAATCTAATGTCTAGGGAAATAGCTAGGATCCACAAACTCTCATAAACTCGCTCAGTGAGCGGGAGAGAACTCAGTGACTGAGGAGTCTAGTATGAGAGGGTACAATTGGAAACAATTGGAATGTGAGAGAGAGTTGGACACGGGAGCACACACTAGCAAAGTTTGCTAGTCGTGTAGCTGGAAACCCCGTTGTTGGGTCCACTAGAGCTAAATGAATGTGTGTGTGAGTGGGTGTGAAAATGCGTGTGAGAGTCTGGCGGGAGTTTGTGGAAGAAAAAAGATCTGAAAGTCTCTTTTTTTGACGACCAGCATTAAGCCAGGGTCATAGAGGTTTTTCTTTGCGAAGTTTTTTTTGTTGGAAATTGCAAAAGCAATTTTTCTTTGTAAAGAGGTAAAAAATTAAAGTAGATTTTTTAGATTAAAATCTCGAAGTGTTCTTTTGAGAACAAAAGTTGGATAAGGAGAAAGAACACGGATCTGGATAGGAAAAAGGAATAGCAGGATGAAGGGATTAATAGAACCGCCATAAAGCTAAGTATAGTGTATGTAGTGCAGTGGAGTGTAGAAAAAAAATCGTTTTTTTTATTGTGAAAAATTAAGACTTCGGTAGGTCGCGCGTGCGTTTCTATATCGAGAAAAGACGAGACACGCGACCCGTTCGATTTTTTTCGTGCGTTCGGGACGGTGAAATAGCGGGTCACTCTATCGACGAGTGTGCCGTTAATTTCCTTTGGTTTTAATGTTGTGTTGTGGTTCTTTTTTGGTTTTTACGGGAAGTTTTTTCTTGTTTTAGTTTTTCGAAGTCGGTTTTTTTGGTTTCGTGATTCCAGCAAAATCACGTGGCGCGCAACTCGTTGTTCTATCCCAGGTTAAGCTGCCATCAAAGCGCTAACTGGCGTGTGAACGAACCCACATTTGGGATCAGCAGTGGCGATTCCAAAGATGTTTTTGATTGTTGGCAACGGTGAACAGTTGCCGGGAATTAATCATAACAATTGTCGCCCGATGTGGGGCTTTTTTATTGAATTTTGTTTGCCGGTTCCCGGTTGCCGGCACTTTTTTATCCTTCGGTTCGTTTTTTTTGGTTTTCATTTTTTCAATTGCGTGGGCTTTGTTTTTACATCGGTGTTGAGTTTTTTGGTTGGTTTTTTTTTCCTTCAAAGGTTCCAGTTTTAACAACATGGATCTTACTTTTGTTTCAGTAGATTTTTTGGTTTTTTTTTTCCTTAAATAAAGATCCCTTTCGCTATCAACAGACTCTTTGTGGACGAGATGGTATATGAGATGGAGGCTCGCGGTCTTCCGATTGGCACCCTGGACGCCATGAGGAAGTTCTTTAGATCCGCTCGTATGCTAGAGCGCAGAGGACCGAAATGCTTTACTCGCTAAAATTAAGCAGATAGAAGAGATCTTGGAAGAATCTCCAAGTAATCCTAAGTCGAAGAAATACTTGAAGGTTCTTACCAAAATCGAATGGGCTCTAAGCAGGTTGGATAGGGCGAGAGACATTTCTCCTGAGGAGATCGAGGAGAAGTGTACTCTCCGACATAGGCTGATCGTACTAGCCGGGGAATTGGCTGGCTGTACCGAAGAGGATTTGGATGATCAGGACGAGGTAGGCGACGAGGACGAGCAAGAGCCAACGTGCTCGAGGGTCGTCAAGAACCGACCACTACAGCCAGCGAGGGGTGAACAGCATAAAAAACAAGAATGGAACCGGCATAAAAGGTCGACCTACCAGCAGCAACAAGCTACGGACAGGACACCAGTCCGCGCTGTGGGGTCAACAGTGATGCCTGCCGTTGCGGAAGAAACCGGTTTCTACGCAATCACTGGTGAACACAGCCCGCGCTTGCTGATTGCGAGGTGGAAAACCTGGCCAAGTGGGATCTAAAATTCACGGGGGAACGCTGTGGTGGGTCGGTAAATTCTTTCTTGGAGCGGGTGGAGGAGCTCAGTCAAGCTCGAGGGGTGACTGAAGCTCAATTGTTTAGGTCTGCTGTGGAACTTTTTACAGGGAAGGCGCTTATTTGGTTTAGGGCTATTAGGTTGTCGGCCTGTTCTTGACAAGAGTTGGTGGCGGAGTTGAAACTGGAGTTTCTTCCCCCCAATTATGATGATCTCCTACTAAAGGAGATAAGGCATCATACCCAGGGAAGTAGTAAATCTATAGGAGTATTCGTCACGGTAATTCAGAATATGTTTGGTAGGCTTTCGGAACCGCTAATGGAGCGGCGGAAGCTTGTCATCATACAAAGAAACCTTGCCCCTTTTTACCAGCAACAACTTGGGCTGGCACACCCGAAGTGTGTCGCAGATTTGGTAAGATTGGGTCGAAGGTTGAAGACGGTGCGGGCCAACGTGGAAAGGTCGCGTCGGTTGATGGAGCCGGATTTGGCTTACGTCAACGTGGAGGAACCACGAGGGCCGGTTGTCAGTGAGGGCAACCAAGCGCGTGCACCCTTCCGGTGCTTCAACTGCAATGGTGAAGGCCATTTTTCTACGACGTGTTCAGCTCCTAGGCGCTGCTACGGGTGTGAAGCGCAAGGATTGACACCGCGGCAATGCCGACGATGCAGTGGCTCGTCGGGAGACGCGCAACGGACTTCCGGGTCAGCAGGACAGGAGCGCCGGCGCAAGTAGAGAGTAGGTCGCGTGAGATCGGTCGGGGAACTCAGTTGTGCATTTAGGTTTTAGCTTGGAGGCAAACGGTAGGGATAGGCGTCTATATGTAGCAGTTACCATTTATGGTATATGGATGTTAGAGCTTTTAGATAGTGGCGCTTCTCGCACTATAATAGGGGGTGAGTGATGGAGAATTATTAAGGACTTAGGGATTAGTTTAGGAAAAAATGAAGTTAGGTCCGTCGCTTTAGCTGACGGAAAGAGCATAGAGGTAGTGGGGGTTGTATCTCTACCATTTGAGGTACAAAGTCGGTCCGTTTATATAGAATGTCTCGTCATCCCAGCGATACCATCATGTGTAATCATTTGGTAGAACATAAGATTAGGACGTCGGCAGAACCTATTAAACAGCGCTATTACCCGGTATCGCCTGCGATGCAGAAGTATATTGATAAGGAGCTAAACGAGATGCTGGAGGCTGGTGTTGTCGAGAAATCGAACAGTCCGTGGGCATCTCCAATAGTTCTTATCAAGAAGAAAGATGGGTCATTTAGTTTCTGCGTCGATTATAGAAAATTGAATAGGGTTACAGATAGGGATGCTTATCTATTGCCATTTATATCAACGACATTGGGTGAGCTTAGGGATGCCAAATACTTGACGTCATTAGATATAAAGTCGGCCTAGTGGCAGATCCCCATGGAGGAGACATCGCGCCCACTCACAGCCTTCACGGTACCGAATAGAGGCCTTCTTCAGTTTAAGAGAATGCCTTTCGGGTTACACAATGCGCCCGCTACGTGGCAGAGATTTATAGACAGCATCTCAGGTGCTGATCTAGAACCACACGTATTTTTGTACCTGTATGATAATTTCATCGTCACAAATACATTCAACCAACACCTTAAGATACCGGTGGAGGTCTTCAAATGATTGTGTGAGGCAGGGTTTAAAGTTAGTCAGGAAAAATGTAACTTTTGTAGGCTGTCTTTAAAATATTTAGGTTATGTAGTAGATTAGGAGTTTTATAGGGACAGTCTCGTGATACAGACGTTTCGTACCAAACTTCGCCTTTTTAGTTAGGCCTTTAACAGACTTGTTAAAAAAAAAAAGGAAATATATATGTACGGATGAGTGGGAGGAAAGCTTTAGGAAGGCGAAGGAAGTCGTTCAAACGGGCGCCTCGAATTATGGAATAGGGGCCGTATTAAGTCAGGAGTTTGATGATGGTGAGAAGGTTATCTGTTATCTTAGTAGGTCTCTTCAGAGAAGTCAGAGGAACTACTCTACCACAGAGATGGAATGCTTGTCTGTCCTGTGGGCCATTGAGAAGTTACGACCATACATCGAAGGTATTCGGTTTACGGTCGTAACTGATCATTATTCGCTGGTGTGGCTGGGCAACCTCAAGGAACCTCAAGGGAGACTAGGTCGATGGGCAGTGAGGTTGCAGCAATTTGACTTCCAGATAATCCACCGAAAGGGGAAAGAGCATGTAGTTCCCGACATGCTTTCGCGAGGAGTCCCGGAGTTAGCTGGGATCTCAGAAGCGGATCAGCACCCATGGATCAGGAAGATGATTGCGGCAATAGAAGCTAGCCCGTTAGCCAACCCCTTGTGGAGAGTAGAGGGGGGCAAACTCTTCAAATTTGTCAAAGCTAGGCAGGTTGTAGTTTTCAATGATAACAATAACGAGTGGAAACAAGTGATAGGAAAGCAAGGTAGATTAAGTATTTAACAGGCGTGCCATGATAACCAATTAGCAGGTCACACGTGCGTCCGCAAAACGTTTGCGAGAATAGGAGCTAGGTACTACTGGCCGAAGATGCGGTCAGAAGTAACAAAGTATATTAGAAATTATAAAGTTTGCCAACAAGTTAAGCCGCTAATTGAGCGACCCGCTGGCCTGATGGTTGAGAAGGTAGGAGTGTCAAGGTGTTGGAAAATGGTGTGTGTAGATCTGGTAGGCCCACTTCCCCACTCTTCCACTCGGGGTTACGTGTATATTCTAACTGTGGTCGATTATTTTTCGAAATTCCCCTTACTGTTTCCTCTACGTTCGGCAACTGCGAAAGCAGTTTGTAGGAAACTAGAGGAAAACGTATTTTTGTTATTCGACGTACCCAATGTTGTCGTCTGTGACAACGTTCACCAGTTTAGGGGAGAGAGTTTAAGGCGCTCTGTGACTCTCACGAGTCACGAGGATCAACCAGATCATTAAGACAACGCTCAGAGCGTATGTCTCGGAAAATCACCGTGTTTGGGATTCGCAGTTGGCGAAAGTAGGGTGCGCGATTCGCACAGCCCATCACGAGGTGCTGGGGGTATCCCCATATTACGTCAATTTTGGGAGGGAGATGGTTACTCTCGGCACGGAGTTTGATGCCTCGAGGGATTACCTTCAGAGTAGGATATGCAGTGAGGATAGGATAGGTAGTAGGGACATAGTACCAGGTAGTGAGGCCACAGGTACTATAGGTAGGGACATAGAGATCGAAAGTAGGGAGAACAATAGTGTAATAAGGGAACCAGATGTACCGGAGTTAGGTAGGAGATTCGAGATGTTGAGGGGGGATATTCGTATGAAATTGGCGGTGGCAGTAAAGAAGTCTGCGAAAGCCTACAACCTCCGACGGCGAGATGCTCAATATCTCCCAAACGAGCTAGTATGGCGACGAAACTTCGTGTTGTCTGACGCAGCTAATTACTACGCGGCCAAGCTAGCGCCGAAATTCGTGGGACCATTCAGGATCCACAAACGTGTGTCAGCGTGATCATACAGGTTGGTTGATTCGAATGGTCAGAACAAGGGTACCTGGCACGCTAAGGGCCTTAATCCCTATAGAGATGAGCCAGAAGAGTACTAAGTCCCATTAATAGTAGAGTAGGTTAAAGGACCGTTTGGATACAATTTTTTTTTTTTTCTTGTTTTATAGGACTGGCGGTATTGGCCTTGATGGGAATGTCTCTCCAATCAACCTTTGGCCTCAGGAAATGGTTTGCGCTTCTGAAAAAGGGAAGCCCATTCCCAAGGAGGCGAGGATGAGGTTTGTTGCGGTAAATTTTCCGGCAACAAGGTTTACTCTCTTCTCTGTTCTTGTCCCTTCGTTCCCTCTTTTCATTGAGTGGGAAGACCGAGCTTTGGCGGAGGTGGAGGGCAGACATGTCCACAGACCTCGGAAAATGACCCACATAGGTTTACGGGCGGTTTACGGGTGCGACAGGAGGTCCACCAGGATCACCTTAGTCGGAGCCCGTAGGATAGACGGGAGACTCGCAACGGGCAGCATCAGACAGGACGTCTGAACGTCGAACGGTCCTTTAAGCCAGACACCCCAACACGATGATGACGGGTGGTGGAGGACGATCCCCGGAACTTACACCCCAACGAAAGCCAAGCTGTACAAAGGCTTCTACATCCGGCAATCGATGTGGAGACAAGAAGCATCACATTTCGTAAGCGATGTGGATGCGAACTTCAAAATATCCAAGGGGGAAGAGATGACGATGGTTCGATGGATGAACGGACGACGACCCCTTTGAAGCCAGCACCCCACCGATGGAGCATCAAGGGAGCAGCAGAGGCTGTAGGCGGAGGGCCTAATGAGATAGCCTCCAACGTGGGAACATATAAACATAAATAATAACAATAACCCCAAGATAATATATAACAATAATTATTAACAATAAACAATAAGGATAGCAACATATAAATAAAAATAATAATAATAATAACAACAATAACAAACAGCAATAATAATATAAGTAATAACAGTAATATAATAAAAACAAAAACAATAATATAATAAAAACAAAAACCATAACGAAATACCAGGCGGGCAGAAG